>CM062295.1:769207959-769622959 GCA_031216915.1 Pictodentalium vernedei
TGAAGACTGTATTACAGCTAACATTGTGTACACTACATTACAGCTAACATTGTGTACACTACATTACAGCTAACATTGTGTAGACTGTATTACAGCTAACATTGTGTACACTACATTACAGTTAACATTGTGTACACTACATTACAGCTAACATTGTGTAGACTGTATTACAGCTAACATTGTGTACACTACATTACAGCTAACATTGTGCAGACTATATTACAGTGAATATTGTGTTCACTACATTACAGCTAACATTGTGTACACTACATTACAGCTAACATTGTGCACACTACATTACAGCTAACATTGTGTACACTATATTACAGCTAACATTGTGTACACTGCATTACAGTTAACATTGTGCACACTACATTACAGCTAACATTGTGTACACTACATTACATCTAACATTGTGTGAACTACATTACAGCTAACATTGTGTACATTGTATTACAGCTAACATTGTGTACACTACATTACAGTTAACATTGTGCACACTACATTACAGCTAACATTGTGTACACTACATTACAGCTAACATTGTGTGCACTACATTACAGCTAACATTGTGTATACTGTATTACAGCTAACATTGTGTACACTACATTACAGGTAACATTGTGCACACTACATTACAGTGAACATTGTGTACACTGCATTACAGTTAACATTGATTGTGTACACTGCATTACAGTTAACATTGTGTAGTCTACATTACAGTTAACATTGTGTAGACTACATTACAGCTAACATTGTGTACACTACATTACAGTTAACATTGTGTACACTACATTACGGTGAATATTGTGTACACTACATAACAGTTAACATGGTGTAGACTACATTACAGCTAACATTGTGTAGACTGCATTACAGCTAACATTTTGTACACTACATTACAGCTAACATTGTGTACACTACATTACAGCTAACATTGTGTACACTACATTGCAGTTAACATTGTGTACACTACATTGCAGCTCATATTGTGTACACTACATTACAGTTAACATTGTGTACACTACTTTGCAGTTAACATTGTGTACATTACATTGCAGTTAACATTGTGTACACTACATTACAGCTAACATTGTGTATACTACATTACAGTGAATATTGTGTACACTACATTACAGCTAACATTGTGTAGACTACATTAGAGCTAACATTGTGTAGACTGCATTACAGCTAACATTGTGTACACTACATTACAGCTCATATTGTGTACACTACATTACAGTTAACATTGTGTGCACTACATTACAGCTAACATTATGCACTCTACATTACATACAGTATTGTGTACACAACATTGCTGTGAATATTGTGAACACGACATTACTGTGAATATTGCGTACACTACATTATTGTGAATACTGTGTACACTATATTGCAGTTAACATTGTGTACACTACATTACAGTGAATATTGTGTACACTACATGGCAGTTAACAGTGTGTACACTTCGTTACAGTGAATATTGTGTACACTAAATTATAGTGAATATTGTGTACACTACATTACTCTGAATATTGTGTACACTACATTACAGCTAACATTGTGTAGACTACATTACTGCTAACATTGTGTAGACTACATTACAGCTAACATTGTGTACACTACATTACAGTGAATATTGTGTACACTACATTACAGCTAACATTGTGTACACTACATTACAGCTAACATTATGCACTCTACATTACATACAGTATTGTGTACACAACATTGCTGTGAATATTGTGAACACAACATTACTGTGTATATTGCGTTCACTACATTATTGTGAATACTGTGTACACTATGTTGCAGTTAACATTGTGTACACTACATTACAGTAAATATTGTGTACACTACATGACAGTTAACAGTGTGTACACTTCGCTCCAATGAATATTGTGTACACTAAATTATAGTGAATATTGTGTACACTACATTACTCTGAATATTGTGTACACTACATTACAGCTAACATTGTGTAGACTACATTACTGCTAACATTGTGTTGACTGCATTACAGCTAACATTGTGTACACTACATTACAGTGAATATTGTGTACACTGCATTACAGCTAACATTGTGTACACTACATTACAGCTAACATTATACACTCTACATTACATACAGTATTGTGTACACAACATTGCTGTGAATATTGTGAACACGACATTACTGTGTATATTGCGTACACTACATTATTGTGAATACTGTGTACACTATATTGCAGTTAACATTGTGTACACTACATTACAGTGAATATTGTGTACACTACATGACAGTTAACAGTGTGTACACTTCGTTACAATGAATATTGTGTACACTAAATTATAGTGAATACTGTGTACATTACATTACTCTGAATATTGTGTACACTACATTACACTTAACATTGTCTACACTACACTACATTGAATATTGCGTATACCACATTACTTTGAGTATTGCGTACACTACATTACTGGGAATATTGTGCACATTACATTTCAGATAAAATTGTGTATAGTATGTGCGTGCATATTATGCACAGTACGTCACAGTGATTAGTATGTTCTCTACATTAACACTTTACCTAACGTAACGGACAAAAACGGCCAGCGCTATTCTCCAAACTCGCCAATTACTTTTCTTAATTTTTTTCATTTTTTTTCTCTAAAACATAGGTTATGACCCCTCATTGGAACGAGCTCGTCGAGCTCGTTCCAATGAGGGTTCGTAACCTATGTTTTTGAGACAAAAAATGAAAATAATAGTTATTCAAGAATTTCTTTTGCAAGTGTCGTCTGCGTTTCATGTTAGGTAAAGGGTTAAAGTAAATATTTTTCGGAACTTTGCCCAGCGTCTCGAGTAAGGAGCAATGGCGGAGGGAGGAAACAAACTGCCAACAGTTTTGTCCCTCTACCCCTTCGCAATTAAAAAAGGAAATAAGAAAAGATCATTGCAAAGCATGATCTCTCCTCCTGCCTTCTCTCGGAGTAAGCGCCTCGATTTGCAATCATCCCCCGTCCATCTCCTGACTGATGGCGCTCACTAATTGAGTAACGTATACTTGCCTCGTCGGTTTAACTTTTTTATCAGCACCGGGGGCTAAAAGTGGTCATCAGGCAAATATACCACTTGTATAACTGTAATTTTCTTAGGCAAATGAAATAAGCAGGCCGCCTAAGAAACTCCTGTGATCAGAAACTTCCTTTTAGAGAATCTTCTGGTTGGTCAGCAACAGATAGTGAAGAAGATCCCAAACTTATTGCGGCTAACACGAGAATACTACAAAAGGTGTTGAACAAGAACATACTCTTCGATAAAACAGTTTAACAGCTGGTGAATGAGCAGCCCTCACGAAACGACGAGGAAACAAGAAATTAGTTTGGTAGTCCTTCTGTCTCGGCATAGTTATATAATGGAAGCCATGAGGCAACTCAAAACGACTGAATATTATAGGAAAATAGATTCAATTATTTAGACGTGTATTATCGAAAAATCCAATAATATCTTAAAATTCTCCTCGACCAATGTCAAATAAACAATAACAAAACAATTTACATATTAACAGCTAAGCTCAGGGCTCAAACAAGACAATTTTACATCCTACCAAAGATCCACAAGGACCGTTCTCCATGGACGGATGACAACTCCCGGGAGGCTAATTGTCTCAGATTGTAACTCGGAATCTTATGCCATCTCGGGACTCATTGATTATCATCTGAAACCTACAGTTAAAACTAGAAGTCCTGTTATGAAATGCGCGCAAATAGCACGCCAATCTGCGCGTTAATCTATGCGTTATGACCATAGTAAGGCGAAAACTTCTGTACAAGTGGGCTGTGCACAAGCAATGTCTCTGCCAATGGACCTCCGAGTAACCCGGAGGTCCATTGACAGAAACATTGCCTGTGTTTGTGATGAGTAACCATGAGAACCTGCTGTGCTTTGGGTGGCATTCGATATGGCATTTGCTCGCAATTCACACGCGCAATTAAGCCTAGAAATGCGCACAGTTCGGGACAGGACTTCTAGTTTTAACTGTATAGCTAATAGACATCCGAGCTGTCTCAAAACTACACAGGACCTTCTGTCAAAATATCTAGATTGAAGATATCGAAAAATACAATCTTGGCTACATTGGATATCGACAGAATGTATACAAACATTAGTATTGATAGAAGTGTTAAATCTTTTAAAAATACATAATAAAAATATCTGGATGCAAAACACCCGGATGAACACATTTTGGATCTCTTTTAGAGCTGAGCTTAAAAGGTAAATATCGATAAGACGGTAGTATAAAAATAATGACTGGTCTTGAGGGTAACAACGTGGATTGTCTCCCCGAGGGACCATTATCTTCCGCGTCGTTAGCTGAGGGAGATAATGGTCCCAGGGGGAGACAAGTCACACTGTTACCCTCAAGCTCAGTCATTTCTTTTGTTATACCGAATGCAGTTTTCGTCTTGAATATCGGCAAATCCTCCGGTTCACATCTTGCGTGTTTGCATTATTTCACAACACGGAAGTCGTTTGGTAAAGAAACTACGCCATCACGAGCGCGTGAAAAAATACATCAGGTGTCTCCGCTGGCGTTGTCAGGAATCTTTGGCTGAAGCGGGTAATAATGCAAAAATGATAGACCGGCATTATTCACCGCTGGTAGAACATTGTGAAATGTTTAATGGGATTATATCAGGGATTAGCATAACATTTGTAGATGAGATATAATAAATAGTATTATTGAACGAAATGTCTAAGACAATAAACCTATCGTCTTGATTCAAATTAAAATTTCTATCCATAGAGTGCAACGAGTTGGAGACCAGTATCCCCACCTCAGCACT
Organism: Pictodentalium vernedei; assembly: GCA_031216915.1. NCBI lineage: Eukaryota > Metazoa > Mollusca > Scaphopoda > Dentaliida > Dentaliidae > Pictodentalium > Pictodentalium vernedei. The sequence continues at coordinate 769,212,793 of CM062295.1, forward strand.
ATGACTAGTGCCAAAAGTCCCAAAAGGCCTTAAACGTGTTAAGGTGTTAAGTTCGACTCGAATTGGTAGCCTGTATATTGTGTAAAATAAATTATTCTTTGATCCGTTTTTAGCAGAAGCCAGCTGTTAATCTCTTAATTAATCGGACATCAACATTATCCATGAAAACAGGTGAACATGTAATTATTTTTATCCCCAGATAGGCAAACGGGAATTGTATGAGTACTATTTGGCTTTATTGCTTTATTGACATTCTTTCGTAAGTTCGATTTTGTATCTTCTGCTTTACCTACAATTAGTATTGTTTTGAAATTAGCAGGGGAAAATGACAACATCTTCTAGATTTGGAAATGATGAGGAGGAGGAATTTACTGAAGACAATTCATTTAGCAAAAAAAAACGAAATAATCGACTCAGTTTGCCTTCATGTACTTCAGAGTTCCTGTATCGAGAAACATTGAATGTAACCTGGACGTGATGAGTGCCAGCGACACTGATAAGTTTTTGGTGAATTTATTTGTGAACATTCGGACAAAAAGCAATGATTAAAAAATCTAGAGCAGTTGGAAAAAGGCCATATACAGTACGTGGAGAGTGTATTATCACTAAATCACCCGCAGAGTGGAGAATCCACACAAGCAATAATTGCAAATTTGTTGCAAAGCATAACCAGCACAAGCAAAGTTTCAGCCAATGGATCTCCGGGTTAAACCCGTAGGTCCATTGGCTGAAACATTGCTTGTGTTTTTTGTCGATATGCACAAAATTTGAAAGTTATAGCATGGGTGATAACTCCACTCCGCGGGTGATTTAGTAACAATCCACTCTCCACGTACTGTAGTTCCCAAAGAGGCAATTTCTATGACTGACATGAATAAACTTTACATGAACAAGATATTTGATCATTCGATACCAGCAGGCTTAGTGAATAAAACATTTTTCAAAATAGTCTTCTATTTCTGTCGAAGGGGAAGAGAAACCATAAGGGAACTGAAGCCAAGCGATTTTAAAATAAAAAGTGATTCAGAAGGAAAACGCTATGTCGCAAAAGTAACATCAGAAAAACTTCGGAATGATCAGGGTGATATCCTGACAAACGAAGCCACAGGCTGGCGCATGTATGAAACAAAACAAATGGGATGCCCAGTTGCTTCATTTGAAAAGTATTTACAAAAGCGATCCGAAATGCACAGCTATATTCCATCATCCACGTGATTCATTTAATGATGATGACCATATTTGGTACAGAAATGAACCAATGGGAAAAAATTACTTAGGTGAAATGATGTCCATAATAATAACACTTTGGCCAGCCGCTGATTTGTCGCGCGGTTCACGGACGAGAAGGCCATGGTTACCCCTGTACTCCCAACTGCCTCCCTAATCCCACGCTTCTCCTCTCCTCCCCACACTCGGAGACGAACTGCTTGATGACAACCCTTGCCCCATTCTTCCCAATCTCTCCGTTTAGCATATTAACCCTCTCCTTTGGGTCTCCCCCAACCGCTTTCCTTCATTCTCCCATCCCACTTCCCCATTATACTCCCAGTGAATCTCATTCTTTTAGACTGATACTTTGGACATTCTAGAAGAAAGTGTTCCAGGGTCTCCACCATGTCCAAGTTACACATCTGGCACTCCCTTTCACCGTCTTTCCCAATTTTTCCCCTCAGCTCCAGGGATCGCGACCTCAGCTTGAACAACAGTGACCCCCCAAAGGTGCCATCAAGGTACTCTTCAAAACCTGGCTTCTCTTTATCACGCAGGCCACCCAAAGACCTCTTTGAAACAAAACAACTTTACAAATACGGAATCCGAAATGCACAGCTATATTCCAACATCCACAAGATTCTTTTAATGATAATGACCATATTTGGTACAGAAATGAACCAATGGGAAAAAGTACTTAGGTGAAATGATGTCCATGTTCTCCAAAAAGGCAGGTCTTGATAAAATTTATACGAATCATTGCATCCGAGCGACTGCAATAACAGTTCTCAGTAGTGGAGGTTTCAAATTTAGGCACATTGCAAAAGTTTCTTTACAAAGAAACCCACAATCAATAATAAGTTACTGTTCAGACTCCAACGAAGCACAGAAAAGAGATATGTCAGATGCTATATCATCATGTATTAATAAATCAATAGCGTCAGCCACTAAAAACTTAGCAGAAAACATGTGGGATACTGAGGAAATTTCAGATGAAGTGTTATTGCAAAGGTTTGAAGTTACTGATCTGATTCTGCGAAGGGAGGCAACACTGAAAAGCGGTGGAGGCTGCAAGCCGAGAGGTCCTCGGTTCGAATCCCACCTGCGGCAACCGCGTTGTGTCCTTGGGAAAGACACTTCACTCCCATTGCCCACGTGGGGGGTACGGTGGCGATGTGTACTAACACGTACTGCACGTCGATGGTGCACCTGTCTTCAACCAATGCTAACCCTGCTTGTGTGGAGTTAGTATAGTTTAAACATATTTATTCATGAATTATAATATTATACATACAGGTAAATGATAATTGCATAATGTTCATGGAGACTTGTAATACAGGTGTATGCATAAAGGTATTTAAACATAGTTGATATACAAGTTGTATGGGTGGGATTCAGCAGTAAGCTATAAGCTTATGTTAAGCTGTCTCCCAAGAAAATCTGAAAAAAAATTGCAGGTAGTTGCTTGCACTATGTAAAATATTGTTTAAACATGAAATTGAGGTATACAAAAAGAGAGAAGAGAGAAAGAGGGGGAGGAGGAGGAGGAGGAGAGAGAGAGAGAGAGAGAGAGGGTGGATAGAGAGTTTCAACCAAACAGAGCTCAACGCACACCTGACAAATGAGAGTTATTATAGGCAACCTCAGAGAATGTGCTGCAAGCAGTGTCATTAAAGCGGACTCACCCGAGATCCACACCTGAGCCGCCATTAACGCGCATGCATCTAACATTTACAAACTATCAATCAAATTTAATCTATTAAAAGCCACAAAAAATCTACATCTTGTTTATCCTAGACTTCCTAGATCGATGCACGCGAGGAACCACAGCCCAAGCGCGGAGCCCGAACTGCCCACGACGGCTCCGTCGTAGCCTGGCGTCCTGTGGCACTAAAGCTCAGAATGCAAAATAAGGCTGCATTATTCACACTTCAGATGCATGTACTATCCACAATTTGAGAAACGTGCATAGCCGCGCCCACCGGCAGGACCGACGCCCCCCCCCCCACAACGGGCGCGGGAGAGCAACACCTGTCACATCACAAATGCCACTCCTCCGCACCCACCGCCGGGAAGAGAGCAGCCCACCAGCACCGACAACGGCCGCGGCCACACTCGACTCCCAAACCGTCGACACCAAAGACACATATTCCTTGCTGGAGAGTCATCACATCAGTCACAAATGTTTGAATAACGAATATGTGAAATGAAGGTGATAAGTCATTCCCCAAAGGACTACAAATGGAAATGACTCACTGGAAGCGCCCACTCAGTGTGATATATTCCTGTACAATTCCGAATATAGGAGCATTATTAGAGTTGTCCAACCATTCAGACCCAAACAGAAGCGTAGAGAGGTCAAATGTGAAAGGCAATGTATTGATAGTTGAGTCGCGTACAGCGTCATGTATTGGACAATACAGGAGAAAATGTTCAGTTGTCTCTGGGTCACCACACTGGCACAGTGGGGATGACGATAGATGGTTGTCATAGAGGTGGGCATTGATACCGCTACAATGCAAGCGTAGCCTACAATGATAGATTTGTGCAGCACGGGATTTAGCGCCAGTGTAAAATATCGGTGGTCGTTGGTTTGCACTATTTAAGAACCTTCTAAAATTTACAGGGGAGGAATTTTCTTTTACCGAGGTTGGTAATCTGTTCCACTGATTGGTTAGTATGTTGGGGAGCTGACAGTTGCTCGCCGTTGCTCGGTGGTTCTCTCCGGGTACTCCGGCTTCCCCCACCCGTAAAACTGTCGTGGTCATGATTAGCCATTGTGCAGAAATATGTGACCTTAACACCAATAAATAAATAAACACTAAAAAGCACCACCTCCTTGCAGATTATTTGGTCAATTTGCATTTTCGGGTTCGTCGATATAATATAATGATTAGTGCACGGCTTGTCGTTGACTACGCTCATATAGTGCCCAGTGAGGTGGTGTAGTTCCCTCCGCTTCTCGTCGGGAACTACACCACCTCACTGGGCACAATGTGGGCGTAGTCAACACCAAGCCATGCACTATTCCTTAAATATTATGTGCACTCCATTAAGGTGAATAGTATGTACACTGCAATACGGTGGGTACTCTGAACACTAAATTACGAACAATGCATTTACTGTGAATTGTGTACACGGCATTACGATGGATACTGTGGACACTACATTATGGTGTTATTATGTGCACTACATTACTGTGCATATTATTAAACTACATTACGATGAATGATGTGCACACCACATTACAGTTAATATTGTTCAGACTACATCAGTGTGAATATTGTTTACACTATATTGCGAAATGAATGGTGTGTACACTACATTATTGTGAAGATTGTGTACACTACATTAGAGTGAATATTGTTTACACTACATTAGAGTGAATATTGTTTACACTACATTAGAGTGAATATTGTTTACACTACATTATTGTAAATATTGTTTATACTACATTAGAGTGAATATTGTTTACACTACATTAGAGTGAATATTGTTTACACTACATTAGAGTGAATATTGTTTACACTACATTATTGTGAATATTGTGTACACTACATTAGAGTGAATATTGTTTACACTACATTAGAGTAAATATTGTGTACACTACATTATTGTGACTATTGTGTACACTACATTAGAGTGAATATTGTTTACACTACATTAGAGTGAATATTGTTTGCACTACATTGCGAGATGAATAGTGTGTACACTGCATTACGGTGAATACTGTGTACACTACATTACTGTGACTATTGTGTACACTACATTACGGTGAAAATGGTGTACACTTCATTACAGTGAATGGTGTGTACACCGTATTACAGTGAATGGTGTGTACACTACATTACAGTGAATACAGTGTACACTACATTATTGTGAATATTGTGTAAACAATATTGTAGTGAACATTGTGAATACTACATTTTAGTGAATATCATGTACTCTACATCACAGTTAATATTGTGTGAAATGCATTGCAGGGAGTATTGCTTTCGCTATATTACGGTGAACATTGTGTACACTACATTACATTGAATATTTTACACACTACATTACTGTGAATATTGAGTACACTACATTATTGTGAATATTGTGTAAACTACATTTGTGAATACTACATTATTGTGAATATTGAGTACACTATATTACTGTGAATATTGTTTACACCATATTACAGTTAACATTGTGTACAATACATTACTGTGAATATTGTGCACACTACTTTACGGCGAATATTGTGTGCACAATATTACAGTCAACATTGTGTACACTACATTACTGTGCATATTGTGGCACTACATTACGGCGAATATTGAGTACACAATGTTACAGTTAACATTGGGTGCACTACATCACTTCGAATATTGTGTACACTACATTAAAGTGAATATTGTGTACACTACATTACAGTGAATATTGTATACGCTACATAACAGTGAATATTGTGTACACTACATTCCAGTGAATATTGTATACACTACATTCCAGTGAATATTGTATACACTACATTACAGTGAATATCGCGTACAGTACTTTACAGTGAATATTGTGTACACTACTTTACAGTGAATATTGTATAAACTACATTACAGTGAATATTGTGTACACTACATTCCAGTGAATATTGTATACACTACATTACAGTGAATATTGTATACACTACATTACAGTGAATATTGTATACACTACATTACAGTGAATATTGTGTACACTACTTTACAGTGACTATTGCATACACTACATTACAGTGAATATTGTGTACACAACATTACAGTGAATATTGTGTACACTACATTCCAGTGAATATTATGTACACTACAGTGAATATTGTGCACACTTCATTATACTGAATATTGTGTACACTACATTACAGTGAATATTGTGTACACTACATTCCAGTGAATATTATGTACACTACAGTGAATATTGTGCACGCTTCATTACATTGAATATTTTGTTCACTACATTACTGTGGAGATTGTGTACTCTACATTCCTGTGAACATTATGTACACTACATAACTGTGAATATTGTGTACACAACATTAAAGTGAATGTTATGTACACTACTTTACATTGAATATTGTGTACACTACATTACGGTGGACATTGTGTACACTACTTTACAGTGAATATTGTGTACACTACATTACTGTGGATATTGTGTACACTACTTTACAGTGAATATTGTGAACACTATATTACTGTGGATATTGTGTACACTACTTTACAGTGAATATTGTGAACACTACATTACTGTGGATATTGTGTACACTACTTTACAGTGAATATTGTGAACACTATATTACTGTGGATATTGTGTACAGTACTTTACTGTGAACATTATGTACACTACATTACTGTGGATATTGTGTACACTATATTACAGTGAATATTGTGCATACTACATTATGGTGAATATTGTTTGCACTACATTACAGTGAATATTTTGAACACTACGTTACGGTGAATATTGTGTACAGAACATTGCAGTGAAGACTGTTCACACTTCATTGCAGTGAAGAATGTTTACGTTATATTGCGGTGAACATTGTGTAAACCACATTGCATTGAACATGGTATAAACTACATTGCAGTGAATATTGTGAATACTACATTTCAGTGAAGATCATGTACTCTACATCACAGTTAATTTTGTGTGCAATGCATTGCAGTGAGTATTGCTTACGCTACGTTACGGTGAATATTGTATACACTATATTACATTGAATATTTTACACACTACATTAATGTGAATATTGTGCACACTACATTACTGTGAATATTGTGCACACTACATTACTGTGAATATTGAGTACAGTACATTGCTGTGAGTACTGTGTATACTATAATACTGTGAATATTGTGTACAGAATATTCCTGTAATCCTGTGCACACTACATTTCGGCGAATATTGTGTACATAATATTACATTTAACATTGTGAACACTGCATTACTGTGAATATTGTGCACACAACATTACGGCGAATAATGTGTGCACAATATTACAGTTAGCATTGTGTACACTGCTTCACTTTGAATATTGTGTACACTACATTACAGTGAACATTGTGTACACTACATTACAGCTAACATTGTGTACACTACATTACAGCTAACATTATGTACACTACATTACAGCTAACATTGTGTACTCTACATTACAGTGAATATTGTGTACACTACATTACAGTGAATATTGTGTACACTACATTACAGCTAACATTGTGTACACTACATTACAGCTAACATTGTGTATACTACATTACAGCTAACATTGTGTATACTACATTACAGCTAACATTGTGTACACTACATTACAGCTAACATTGTGTACTCTACACTACAGCTAACATTGTGTACTCTACATTACAGTGAATATTGTGTACACTACATTACAGCTAACATCGTGTACACTACATTACAGCTAGCAGTGTGTACGCTACATTACAGCTAACATTGTGCACACTAGATTACAGCTAACATTGTGTACACTGCATTGCATCTAACAGTGTGTACACTACATTACAGCTAACATTGTGTACACTACATTACAGCTAACATTGTGTACACTACATTGCAGTTAGCATTGTGTACACTACATTACAGCTAACATTGCGTACACTACATTACAGCTAACGTTGTGTACTCTTCATTGCAGCTAACATTGTGTACTCTACATTACAGCTAGCATTGTGTACTCTCCATTACAGCTAACATTGTGTACTCTACATTACAGCTAACATTGTGTACATTGCATTACAGCTAGCATTGTGTACACTACATTACAGCTAACATTGTGTACACTACATTACAGCTAACGTTCTGTACTCTACATTACAGCTAACATTGTGTACACTACATTACAGCTAACAGTGTGTACACTAAATTACAGCTAACATTGTGTACACTACATTACAGATAACATTGTGTACACTACATTACACCTAACGTTGTGTACACTACATTACAGCTAACATGGTGTACACTACATTACAGCTAACATTGTGTACACTATATTACAGCTAACATTGTGTACACTACATTACAGCTAACATTGTGTACTCGACATTACAGCTAACATTGTGTACACTACATTACAGCTAACATTGTGTACACTGCATTACAACTAACATTGTGTACACTACTTTACAGCTAACGCTGTGTACACTACATTACAGCTAACATTGTGTACACTACATTACAGCTAACAGTGTGTGCACTACATTACAGCTAACATTGTGTACACTACATTACAGATAACATTGTGTACACTACATTACAGCTAACATTGTGTACACTACATTACAGCTAACATTGTGTACACTACATTACAGCTAACATTGTGCACTCTTCATTACATACAGTATTGCGTACACAACATTTCAGCTAACATTGTGTACTCGTCATTACATACAGCATTGTGTACACTACATTACAGCTAACATTGTGTAGTCTACATCACGGTGAATATTGTATACACTACATTACAGCTAACATTGTGTACTCTACATTGCAGCTAACAGTGTGTACACTACATTACACCTAACATTTTGTACACTACATTACAGCTAACAGTATGTACTCTCCATTACAGTGAATATTGTGTACACCACATTACATTTAACATTGTGTACTCGACATTACAGCTAACATTGTGTACACTACATTACAGCTAGCATTGTGCCCACTACATTACAGCTAACGTTGTGTACACTACATTACAGCTAACATTGTGTAATCTACATTACAGCTAACATTGTGTACACTACATTACAGCTAACATTGTGTACACTACATTTCAGCTAACATTGTGCACACTACATTACAGCTAACATTGTGTACTCTACATTACTGCTAACACTGTGTACTCTACATTACAGCTAACATTGTGTACACTACATTACAGCTAGCATTGTGTACACTACATTACAGGGAATATTGTGTACACTACATTACAGCTAACATTGTGTACACTACATTACAGCTAACATTGTGCACACTACATTACAGTTAACATTGTGTACACTACATTACAGCTAACATTGCGTCCACTACATTACAGCTAACGTTGTGTACTCTACATTGCAGCTACCATTGTGTACACTACATTACAGCTAACATTGTGTACTCTCCATTACAGTGAATATTGTGTACACCACATTACAGTTAGCATTGTGTACACTACATTACAGCTAACATTGTGTACACTACATTACCTCTAACATTGTGTACACTACATTGCAGTTAACATTGTGTACACTACATTACAGTGAATATTGTGTACACTACATTAATCTGAATATTGTGTACACTACATTACAGTTAACATTGTTTACTCTACATTGCATTAAATATTGCGTATACCACATTACTTTGAGTATTGCGTACACTACATTACTGGGAATATTGTGTACACAGCATTACTGTGAATGTTGCGTACACTACATTATTGTGAATAATGTGTACACTACATTTCAGTTAACATTGTGTACACTACATTACAGTGAATATTGTGTACACTACATTACATTTAACAGTGTGTACACTCCGTTACAGTGAATATTGTGTACGCTATATTATTGTGAATATTGTGTACACTACGTTGCTCTGAATATTGTGTACACTACATTACAGTTAGCATTTACACTACATTGCATTAAATATTGCGTATACCACATTACTTTGAGTATTGCGTACACTACATTACTGGGAATATTGTGTACACTATTACAGTTAACAGTGTGTACACTTCGTTACAGTGAATATTGTGTACACTATATTATAGTGAATATTGTGTTCACTACATTACTCTGAACATTGTGTACACTGCATTACAGTTAACATTGTGTACACTACATTACAGTGAATATTGTGTACACTACATGACAGTTAACAGTGTGTACACTTCGTTACAGTGAATATTGTGTACACTAAATTATAGTGAATATTGTGTACACTACATTACTCTGAATATTGCGTACACTACATTACAGTTAACATTGTCTACACTACACTACATTGAATATTGCGTATACCACATTACTTTGAGTATTGCGTACACTACATTACTGGGAATATTGTGCACATTACATTTCAGATAAAATTGTATATATTATGTGAGTGCATATTATGCACAGTACGTCACGGTGATTAGTATGTTCTCTACATTAACACTTTACCTAACGTAACGGCCAAAAACGACCAGCGCTATTCTCAAAACTCGCCAATTACTTTTCTTATTTTTTTTTATTTTGTTCTCTAAAACATAGGTTATGACCCCTCATTGGAACGAGCTCGTCGAGGTCGTTCCAATGAGTGGTCGTAACCTATGTTTTTGAGATAAAAAATGAAAATAATAGTTATTCAAGAATTTCTTTTGCAAGTGTCGTCTGCGTTTCATGTTAGGTAAAGGATTAAAGTAAATATTTTTCGGAACTTTGCTCAGCGTCTCGAGTAAGGAGCAATGGCGGAGGGACGAAACAAACTGCCAAAAGTTTTGTCCCTCTACCCCTTAGCAAAGAAAAAACGAAATAAGAAAAGATCATTGGAAAGCGTGATCTCTCCTCCTGCCTTCTCTCGGAGTAAGCGCCTCGATTTGCAATCATCCCCCGTCCATCTTTTGACTGATGGCGCTCACTAATTGAGTAACGTTGTCTTGCCTCGTCGGTTTAACTTTTTTATCAGTACCGGAGCGTAAAAGTGGTCATCAGGCAAATATACCACTCGTATAAATGTAATTTTCTTAGGCAGATGAAATAAGCAAGCCGCCTAAGAAACTCCTGTGCTCAGAAACTTCCTTTTAGAGAATATTCTGGTTGGTTACGAACAGATAGTGAAGTTGATCCCAAACGTATTGCGGCTAACACAAAAATACTCCAAAAGGTGTTGAACAAGAACATTCTCTTCGATAAAAACAGTTTAACAGCAGACTGGTGGATGGGGAGCTTTTACGAAACGACGAGGAAACAAGACATTAGTTTGGTAGTCGTTCTGTCTCGGGATAGTTATATAATGGAAGCCATGAGGCAACTCAACACTACTGAATATTATATAGGAAAATAGATTCAATTATTTAGCCGGGTATTATCGAAAAATTTAATAATATCTTAAAATTTTCCTCGACGAATGTCAAATAAACAATAACAAAACAATTTACATATTTAACAGCTAAGCTCGGAGCTCAAACAAGACAATTTTACACCCTACCAAAGATCCACAAGGACCGTTCTCCATGGACGGATGACAACAACAACGGGAGGCTAATTGTCTCAGATTGTAACTCGGAATCGAATGCCATCTCGGGACTCATTGATTATCATCTGAAACCTGCAGTTAAAACTAGAAGTCCTGTTATGAAATGCGCGCAAATAGCACGTCAATCTGCACGTTAATCTACGCGTTATGACCATAGTAAGGCTATCAAATTCTGTACAAGTGGGCTGTGCACAAGCAATGTTTCTGCCAACGGACCTCCGAGTAACCCGGAGGTCCATTGGCAGAAACATTGCCTGTGTTTGTGATGAGTAACCAGGAGAACCTGCTGTGCTTTGGATGGCATTCGATTTGGCATTTGCTCGCAATTCACACGCGCTATTAAGCCTAGAAAAGCGCACAGTTCGGGACAGGACTTCTAGTTTTAACTGTATAGCTAATAGACATCCGAGCTGTCTCAAAACTACACAGGACCTTCTGTCAAAATATCTAGATTGAAGATATCGAAAAATACAATCTTGGCTACATTCGATATCGACAGCATGTACACAAACATTAGTAATGATAGAAGTGTTAAATCTTTTAAAAATACATAAGAAAACCATCTGGATGCAAAACACCCGGATGAACACATTTTGGATCTCTTTTAGAGCTGAGCTTAAAAGGTAATGACTTTCAGTTCAATGGAGAATATTTTCTACAAATAATGGGTGGCCTATGGGGAAAAGATTCAGTCCTAATTTTGCAAGCATTTATGTAGCGGAATGGGAGGAAAATGCCTTAAGCAAATGTGCAAAGCATCCTCTCCTTTTTCTTGGATATTTGGAAGACATTTTTTTATCACTTGGAAACATTCAAAAAAAGATTTTGCTGAATTGCTAGAAGGCTTAAACAATCATGATCCAAACATTAAATTGAAAGCTACTATCAGTCAAGATTCTGTGGATTTTCTAGATGTGACCGTGTGTAAAGGCAAACAATTCCAGTCATCCTGTTGTTTAGATTATAAAGTATACTTTAAATCAACTGATTCACCTGAACTGCTGCACACAAAATCGTTTCATCCACCACATACATTTAAAGGCATCCTCAAATCACAGCTCATTCGTTCCCGCCGCAATTCGAGTGATGAGGTAAATTTCAACGAGGCTTGCTCTACCCTATTTGGATCCCTCGGATCGAGTGGGTATTCTCCGCGCGATTTGTGCACCTGGAATATCAAACTCCGAAAAAGTTGAAAGTCCTGCAGAAATTACTTATTTCAAACCATTGAAAAGTGAACACAACAGACCGTTGCACAGATGTAGTGGCGAGGTAGTGAATTGCAAACAGCCTCGTTGTAGATTGTATATTTTTATGCCTGACCGGAAAAAGGTATTTTCCTCTGAACAAATGAAAATCATTATCTGATCCGAAACTCCCTCCATTGTGATTTACCCAATATAATGTATCTTAGCACTTGTAAACGCCGAGGGAAGCACTATGTGGGTAAAAGTAAACATTATTTCCGAATGAGTTGTACTTGACACAAACAGGATATAAAACAGCCCTACATTTCAGCATCCTGACCATTCTTTGGACGATTTTGAAATCCATCCAACTGAACAACCACCGATTAAAATTAAATTAGAAGAAACAGATGAATTCAGAAACAAAACGTGAAGCTGTTTGGACCAATACGCTTCACACCATCTGGCATTTGGTATGAACATATCAAAAGGAGAATGTGAAAGGAGGTCCATCATTCCTTTCACTTTAACATACAACAGAATGAATATCGAAATAGCAGAAATATTAAAAGATGAATTCATTTTAACCAACACTGAATTAAAAGAACCTTTGAATCTTCGACATGTTATTGCTAATCAGAAAAACAGAAGCTTGCGTAACATCCTTGTAAGGACAAAATTGAAGTACAGTACGTGGAGAGTGGATTGTAAGTAAACCACACGCGGAGTGGGGTTATCACCCAAGCTATAACTTTCAAATTTTGTTCATATCGACAAAAAACACAGGCAATGTTTCAGCCAATGGACCTCCGGGTTTAGCCCGGAGGTCCATTGGCTGAAACATTGCTGTTGCTGGTTGTGCTTTGCAACAAATTCGCAATTATTGCTTGGGTGGAATCTCCACTCTGCGGGTGATTTAGTGATAATACACTCTCCACGTACTGTACATCAATGAATAACATCAATTATTTATTGCCAGTCAGTGTTACTAAGTCCTAAGCACAACACTCGATTTAGCTCAAATTTGTGTACTATTTGTTGGTCATGTTTGAATTTTATTAAGTTTCAATGCATATATATTTTGAAGATAACAATATTTAGGTTGCCTGTTACAAGAACAAAAAACGTTTCAGTTTGAAATCTATGTACCAGTGCGTGTTTTGGACCTTAAACACACACAATCACACTCACACAATACCACGTGTGTTTACGTACATTATTGTGTAGAGAATATTATGTACACAACAATATAGTCAGATGTCATTACTTTCCCATTCTCAAATCGGTCGAGATACCAGCCCGAGGTAACTTCCCATCAGCCGGAGACCTAACATCGAAGGCTGGTGTGAATCAACCGAGGGCTGACATCTTGTCTGACACGAAACCAACCAAGTAATAACTTCTTTCTTTTTTGAACAAAAACAAATGAGTACAAAATATTCTCAGACCTGGTACAGTGTGTTCTTGTTTCTTATTCTTTTCACAAAGTCCGCAGTTTCCAATTCTCCTACTCTCATTGTGGATACTACGACGTTCTGATAGCTAACCAACTTCTCCCACTTCAACGAATCTCCTCTTACGGGTCTGAATTTTAGTTTGCCACGAATTTTGTCTATAACTCTCTTCTTTTGCATTTTCAACACACTTCTCTTCTTCCATCCAGTCCTCACCCATCGAAATAATTAATTCACCGTTATTCAAAAACTCTCATTCAAACAATTCCATTTTATAGCGCCAGTTTTCCATATTGCGTTATTCGGTTAACGGATTCGATGTGAACATTATTTTGTGTGCCAAGCAAAAACGCATCAAGGGCAACAACTCTGCTTGAAACTCTGAATTTCATTCGCAGTTTGCGTTGCATTTTCAACACACTTTTCTTCTTCCATCAAATCCTCATCCATTGCCATAATTAATTAAAAAATTCTGCTTCAAACAGCTCCATTTCATAGCATCAGCTCTCAATATTGCGTTCTTCGGCTAACGGATGCAGGTATGCACGTACGCGCACACACCCACTCGATCACCCACACACCCACCCCATCACCCACACAGTACCGCACGTGTGTTTGTGTATGCTCCTATATATTGAATATGCCGTAGATAAATAATTTATCATTAAACCGAGTCTGTGGGCCATCGTATTCACACAACTCTTAACTGTCAGAACTTCTTGAAAACGTCAATCAAACGAAGCATACAGTTCAAAGCACTGGATCATCCCAATCATGGTGCGTTGATAAATCCGACGACCCTATTTTCTCCGTTGACATTCATCGCTCAGAAAGACGAGAGTACGGAACAGTTTTTTTTCACTACGAGGTTATAGCAATCCCAACATCCTTATTTATGGAGGAAGCAATGTCAAAAGCTGCAAAACCTCAACTAGGAAATGCGATGACAAATTCAGTAGAGACCGCTGGCCATCGAGTTAACCCTTTACCCAACGAATCGCCCGTATCCGCCCGCGTAATATGCAAATTCAGCAGTTGAAAAAATATTATTTTTAAAAAAAATTCAACAAAACCATATCATGTGACCCCTCGTTGAAACGAGCTCGTCGAGCTCGTTCCAACGAGGGGTCACATGATATGGATTTGTTGAAATTTTTTTAAAAATTTGAAAATATGATATTTAAAATAATAAATTTTGAAATCGTCTGCGTTGGGTAAAGGATTAAACCTACCCCCCCCCCCCCCCCCCCTCTCGACTGTTGTGCTCTTCTCCACGGGGTAAAGTGGATGAAGAAATGTTCACACGCAGATCTGATTCGCCAATTCACCACTTATTTTCTATGGAGAAATTGGATGTGTTGAATAGTCTTTGGTGGATGTGAGGACAGACCGTCGATAAGAAGACCCCGAATATCGAAGGGGGACCCATGCGGCGATATACGATTCGTAGCATAACAAGCCGTCCACTCTGATCAGCAAGTATTTCTTACGAATGCAAAGAACAAAACGAAATTGTTGAGTTCTTCCCTCAAAAGGACAGTCGAACATTACTGTCGTCGAGCACTGGTCATAATCCGCGCGTGGGCATCGATGTCCACGCATAGTTTACCAGGTAAAAGAAATCATCATCAGCAAAATTTTAATTAATGAAGCACCGATTTTTAATTAATTAATTAATTAGTTATGCTTATTCCTATAATTAGTGTTTGGAATCTAATATTATTGCGGACGTAGAAATATTACCCATGCATGAAAAGTGACAAGTCCACGGAGGTCGAACGCTAACACCTATATTAGAAACGACGATGCCGATACACGTATTGTATCCAAGGCTATCGAAGTAGCTACAAGTGGAACAAGCGTTGTCGTTGACGATGACAGATTTTCTGGTGCTTTTGTTGTCACATTGGAGAATCGATATGGCGGATATGTGTTTCCTATCATAGGTACGACGATATGGTGGGCGACTCCCTTACAAAATTATGGATATTATTTCCTCAGTTGGTCAATTTTTAATATTTCACATCCTTTTTATCCGTGCATGGGGCGGTTGTGACACCACCTTGACAACTTTCGGCAACGAAAAACAAATTTTTTCAAAAAGATAGGAGTTGTGCAAAAAATCAGAGACTTAGCGTCCCAAGTACATGGTGGGTACTCTGCAAAAAATATAGGTTCTCTTTAGAACCAACACTGGTTCTAATCTTGTCCCTGAGATGGAACCAGTTCTGTTTAGGCAGTATTTATTCCAAATCAAATAAATTTACCAAGATTAGCATTCAATTTTAACAGAATATTACATGAACTGAAGTAGATTCAGCAGTAAACTCGGTGCTTATTCAACGCAGTCGCCAAACATTTTGAAATAAAAGAGATATGAACAGTTGGCATATCGAACTGGTTCGATATGCCAACTGTTCATATCTCCTTTGTTTAATAATGATTTGAGACAACCTCGTATAAACTCTAAACTTACGAATGAAACCCCCTCATTTTAGGTTTAATTCTGTTAATGTTTAATGTTAATCTTTATAAATTTATTTGATTTGAAATAAATACTGTTTAAACAGAACTGGTCCCATCTCGGGGACAGGATTAGAACCAGTTTTGGTTCTAAAGAGAACCTATATTTTTGTGCAGTGTACTCCATCCTGAACAAGTCTCAGTGAAATATACAGAACCGCACATACGTTTAACAGGGGTATGAATTATCGCACGAGGGTGCTTTGGCCCAGGATATCACGAGAGCCGTATGTGCGGTTCTGTATTTGCGGTTCTGTATTTACCGCACACCTCCCATGTAACAACCAGTGTACACGAAAATTGAACTAAAAGCACTTTTTCAACTAGGTAATGACTCCGTTTCCTTCGTTGCCAACGGGACATCTCTGTTAGGTGGCGGGGGTACCAACCTAATTTGTCTTTAATGTCTACGGCATTCATTTGGTAGAAACCAATTGTCGCCGATCGGTGTCACGGTCACGATGATCGAACTTCAAATATTGACTAAACTTCAGGGAATAACATAAAAACTTTTCAAATATCTAACAAGTTTAGCGCACTGCATCATTACATTACCAGTTGATGAAAGTATGTGTCAAGGAACAAGTAGTGGGAATGTTATTTTTATTTTGTTGATTTTTGACTCGAATCTGATTGTTTAAACATCCCGTGTAAACAAATCTAAATGAGGAACTTGGAATAATTTGCAAGCGATCTCGACTCCGGTGCATTCGACCAATGATGGCGTGATTTATTTAGACAGGTTCCTTTTCTTTTTCTCCTTCTCGAACTTATTTTTAATTTAACAGTCATATCGACTTTGGCCTGAAAACCGCGAGAAACGGTACGTATCACATAATGTGTTCCTATTCCGTATCATATAGACGACTCATTCTGATTCCGTATCATTTTGACGACTCATTTTCGGTAACGCGATGGACTATCATAACAGGAACATGTATAGGTTACAGCATAGAAAACGAGTGATATTGAATATACAATCGCGAGAGTTAGTTAACGAGGACTTGTCCGAGTAACTAGCTCGAGCGATTGTATGTTCAATATCACGAGTTTTTGTGCTGTAACCGACTTGTCACATTGATGTTTGCACAAACAATCAAAACACGAACAATCAAACACTCCACTGAACCCTTGTCTGACACGTGTCCATTGATGATGATTTATTTCTGCCTTGTACCTTATATAAGGTATTCAAAGCACTATGAAGTACATTACATAAATTGAAAAACATGTCTGTGGTAGTCATAAGATATACACGTTGAGAATAATACGGTCTCTCTCTCTCTCGTTAACAGAATAAATTACAAAGTTGGTGGGTGGAGTGGGGTAGGGATAGGGGTTGGATGTGCCGATACAAAAAAGAAGCAAGCAGCAAATGCCCGTGATTTGACCGGTATCCATGTCATAGTGTACTAAGTTTAAATTGCCTTCAGAGTATTTTACGTTTTCTCTGTGAGATTATATTACACTTGGGTGGCTAGGGTTGGGTACATAAAAAAGTATCACAGGCACACGAAAGAAACCATTCTAAATAATGCTAATATGGAGATAATTTTAATAGTAATCTAGGCTTGGAAGAGCTGGTTACAGGGTGTGTTCCTACGTTTAAACCACAAGTAGTATTTACCCGAAGAACGTTCCCTCCTTGCATCACAGTCGACACTCACGAAAGATAGGTAGGGTGGTGGTCTATGTCCCAGGAGTGTCCCCTGACAAAGAGTTATCCGAAAGAATTCTACACAATCCTCAAGAATTTATTAAGGTGAACAAAGGCACTAGTCCTACCGACGAAAAGGGGGTGGGTGGGTGGGGGTGGTTTTGGGGGATGTGGTCTGCGATACAAGGACAGGTGCCCAGGAATACTAGGTGTCACAGTTTTAGGGGCTCATTTAGATATATTAGACTATTTTATTACAATTCTTTACCCCCATTCTTCTCAACCGCAGCTATTACAATTCTAATTCGAGTGTCGCTACAGGATTGCCTATTCACATCCCTATCCCAACTCCCAATATTCTCCAGACCTGTATCCGCAGCACATAATAGTAGATGATACTAACTATAAACTTAGATATGCACGGGTATACACGCATATATAAAATACAAGGGTGGGGGTGCACTGTACTTGTCAGTTCAGGGTGTTGAACAAGTCTGAAAGGGTGTTCTGTACTGGGAGCCTGAGGTCAGCCTCGAGAAGTTCCACTGAGATTAAAAATCTTTGAGTTAATTATTTCAATGGTCAGAGATCCCCACTTCCCGTCTCAGAAACACTGCCCATGGCCTCTCACCGGAGTGAGCCGGATGTGCTCGCTCCTGTGAGGGGTCACACGCACATTTTGAGACTAAGAAATTAGGATGTTATACAATCCGAATGGTAACTTTCATAAATAGTGCTAATAGTTTTGTCCGTTATATTTCGTATAATTTATACAACTTTAAATAGGTAACTGTTGACTGGACACTAAGGGGTATCAGAATTGTCTGAAATTCTTTGATAAACTTGTCTAAATTTCCAATTAGGGGTGCACTGTACTTATCAGTTCAGGGTGTTGATGAAGTCTGAAAGGGTGTTCTGTGCTGGGAGCCTGAGGTTAGCCTCGAGAAGTTCCAATGCGATTAAAAATCTTTGAGTTAATTATTTCAGTGTTCAGAGATCCCCACTTCCCGTCTCAGAAACACTGCCCATGGCCTCTCACCGGAGTGAGCTGGATGAGCTCGCCCCAGTGAGAGGCCACACGCATATTTTGAGACTAAGAAACTAGGATGTTATACAATCCGAATGGTAACTTTCATAAATAGTGCTAATAGTTTTGTCCGTTATATTTCGTATGAGATTTATACAACTTTAAATAGGTAACTGCTGACTAGACACTAAGGGGTTTCATAATTGTCTGAAATTCTTTGATAAACTTGGCTAAATTTCTAATTACCTTATTGTTTGTGTTGGAAAATAATGCTTGAAGCTTAAACATATTTGGGTTTCGTGAGTAGTAGGCTCTTATATATTTTACTCGGAGGTGATTGAGTTTTTCGCAGACAAGTATATAATGGAATTCATCACCAATGTCTGAACCGCAAAGATTACATTTTCTTTGTGACTTTTCAATGGATCTCCAACTTCCTACTTCTATGGGCAAGTGGTGGTTTCGCAAGCGGAACTTGAGCAATGGGGTAGCTAATGAAGGTGGTAGTTTTATAAGGTAATCTTCAAATGCAGGGTAAGGCTTAATTAATCCATAAAATTGAAATTTTGTAGAGTTATCCAGGGTCGCCCTCCATACTTGTAAATTCATATCGGATAATCTTAGCTTTACTATACAGTCGAACCATTTACAGTCAGGGATAAATTGATTTGACCATAAATATCCGAAACCTATACTATTCAGCAGAGAAGAGATGTAATGTATCCAGGGGCTCGTATATTCCCCATTAATATGTTTACCATATATTAACAAGTAGAGTAGCCTTGATATTTTTGATTCGTTGCTACACACAAGTTTGGCCCAGAAGTTTAAGTTTCTTATTTTTATTGTGGTGTCTATAGGGGTTAAACCAAGTTCTCCATATAACAAACTACTTCCCGTGGATTTTTTTAGTTTCATGACGAATTTTAGGAACCAAAGTTCTAGCTTATGTAACCCAGAGATGTCTGTGTGTCCCCATATTTCACATCCATAGAGCATAATTGGGACAATGGATTTATTATATACCTCTATGACGACATCGATTGGGAGTTGATGATTTCTCATCTTGTTTATCAATGCATACATTGCCTTTTTTGCCTCGCTACATCTATTATTGTTTTCTGTTTTATAAGACCCAGTCTTTGTAAAAGTTGTTCCCAGGTACTTATAGCTATTGACCACCTCTATAGGCATACGACCTATAGAAAAGTTATCACGTGGGCTTATTCTGCTCCCGAATTTTATTATCTTAGTCTTTGAAATGTTAATATGTAGTTTCCATTTTACACAATATTCATCAAATACATTTAGTAGCTTTTGCATTTTTTTTCCTGAGCTCGAGAGAAGAACTGTATCGTCAGCATATAATAGAACAAGGAGTCGTAGGTATACCTCGGGATCATTTGTACAATTAAGAGAATTATCAAATTCGATATCAAAGCACTCATTTCGGAGCAAGAACGATTCTAAATCATTAAGGTATAACGAAAAGAGGATCGGTGATAAATTTTCCCCTTGCCTTAGGCCAACATTACTGGAGAAAAAGTCAGATGTCTTATTTCCCTTCATCACCGTTGATTTAATATCGCTATACATATTTTTAATTATATCAAAAACTTTCCCATCTATGTGATATTGAGACAGCTTTGACCATAAAGCTGAGCGCCAAACAGTATCAAACGCTTTGGAGAAATCTATAAATGCACAGTAAAGGGGCTTCTTATTCAATCTCATCAATTCCCTTGTAATATTCAGTGAGAGAATATGGTCAAGTGTGGAATATTGTTTTCTGAACCCTGCCTGAACCTCAGACAGTAAGGAATTTTCACACAGGAAGGTTGAAATACGTTCACTCAAAAGGCTTGTAAACATTTTGGAAATGTTACTGACCAAAGTAATTTTTCTATAGTTATCTACATCGAGGGGGGAGCCTTTATTTTTATATATTGGTTTGATAGTACCGACAGTCCACGCTGTTGGGAGGC
Source organism: Pictodentalium vernedei (assembly GCA_031216915.1). Lineage (NCBI taxonomy): Eukaryota > Metazoa > Mollusca > Scaphopoda > Dentaliida > Dentaliidae > Pictodentalium > Pictodentalium vernedei. Next base: position 769,234,095 of record CM062295.1, read on the forward strand.
ATCCACTCTTGAGTATGATATTAAAGAGTTTTGTATATATATCTTTAAACAGGTCAAAAGTTGTCTTGATATATTCATTTACTATGCTGTCAATTCCCGGTGCTTTCCCATTTTTTAATTTTTTTACAATCTTTTCTATTTCTTCTACATAAATGTTATCGTTTAACATGGAGGTATCCAATGAGGGGTGCGATGATACTGGGGGCGTATTACCACGTGTTTCATCTTGGGTAGAATCTATGTCAACATTATCATTATTTTTATAATATTCATAAAATTCTTCCAAAGGAGGTTTTGGGGTTTGTTTTGAGGGTTCATTTAAAGACTCCATGATTTTCCAGAATTCCTTACTATCTGTTTTTTTACAAGTGCGAATTTTTTGTTTAAAAGTGGTCATATATTGAAGTTTACTTCTTTTAAGTGCTATTTTGTACAGTTTTCTATGCCGACACAAAAGGGCTTTGTTCTCAATGTTGGGGGACTTATGATAAGTTTTTCTCGCTTTCCTAAGATTTCTCCCGGCCGAAAGGCAGTCGTATGTGAACCAGGCTCGTTTATTTATTTTATGTTTTTTCTTTTGGGGTTTATCATTTTTCTCCCTAACACCAAATGTTTCTTTTGCCGCACTCAAATATATAGAGCATAAACTGCTATTCACGTCGTCTATATTCTGTTTTGTGACAGTTTCGTTTGTTTCCAGAGCCACCAGTCGTTCTAACAAAGAATCGACCATATTTGCATCAACATTATTTCGAAATTCATCTACTTTTGACGAGTCCCATTTATTCACGTTATTAGTAACGGCCACTCCACATGCGGGGTCTTGTGCAGACTTAGAATTCAATTTCACTTTTTTACCGTTAGAGTAAGACCCGTTATGTTTTCCATCCACCGACTCGCTGTCATCATATCTTTTGTTATCATTGCAAACAACGGTATTAACAGAAAAACAAATCGGGGAGTGGACGTCAGAATACAGTTCACTGAACTCATCCACTATGAAATCTATCAGGAGTTCGGCGAAGTCAACAGTGCATATAAGATAATCAATGACGCTAACCCCTTTACAAGTTGCTGCTCCCAGAGTTTTATCCCTGCCAAATCGTCCGTTTATTACAACTAGATTATTATTTTTACAAACATCTATTAATTTTCGTCCAAAGGTATTAATAAATTCATCCTGCGTGTGCCGTTTATGTGCTACAACATTGTTTTTTATAATCCTTTCTAGCACGGTGTCTGACAACTCATTACTTTTTCCGATTCGGGAATTGAAGTCACCTACAAGGGCAATATTGTCGCTCATCGATAGTTTATCTAATATCGACACATACAGGGATTCGTGACCGTCCCCATTATCATATCTTGAGCCCTCAAAAGGCATATACACATTACCTATTAAAATATTTGAATTGTTCCCAGTGTCAAGTTTTATCCATTGAATATTATCATTCTCATCGGGAATAACTGAAATTAAGTTATCGGAGGCGTTTTTGACTGCTGTACAAATACCACCAGATCTACCAGTTGAGAATTTTTTACGATTTTTCAATGGGAATACGTGAAAACCATCAATTTGGACTATATCGATATCGTCAGTCTTTGTTTCTTGGAAACACAGGATGTCGAACTCGGAAATATAGTCCACAAATTCAGGGTCGTTAAGTTTCGATAACAGGCCACAAACATTTAACGATAACACATTAAATGTGATACTTCTCGGGCTGGCCTACTCAGCTTCCCCCCTTCCTACATCCATCTGTGTTTGCTTATGCTGTAATTGATACACCCTATACGGTGGCGGAGTGGAGGGGAAGTATGGTCTATTGTTTATGAAAATTCTATCTCCAACAATTCTCGCATTGTCTCCTTTCTGTTTCGCACTTTTAAAAATTGGCAAAAGAACAGTTCTCCTGTAGTCAGCAACTTGCTTTGGGAAGTGTTCACTCACATAAAAGTGTGAATCCTTCAAAATATACGACCTGTTACGTACACACTCTCTGTCTTTGTAAAACGTAATTTTTGCCACTATTGGTCTAGCCTTATGGGGGTTTCTTTTACCCAGTCTATGGACCCTTTCAAAGGAGATCGGCCTGTCTATTTTCATTTTATCCTTCAGAAAGTCTACTAGTACATCTTCCGAAGAAGTTCTGTCATTTTCAATTTCCCTTATCCCCGTGAATAACAGATTATCGCGCATGGATTGTGACTGAATGTCTATAACGGTTTCTCTGAGCTCAGCGTTGTTCTCCTGAACAACTGATAGATTCTCAATGGCACGAGAGCTATCTCCCTGCAAAGCATTCACTGAACTCTCGACGTGACTATTTGTAATTTGTAGGTCGGTTACGTCGTTCTTCAGCTTACGTGAGTCCTGCTCAAGTGACTGAACTCGGTCACTGAGATTTTCCACATTACTTTCTATTGTGCTTAATTTTGTGTGTATCAGTTTTACATCTGATCTCAGTTCGTCCATGATATTTAACTGTTCCGTAATTGTTTCTAACATTCTGAAAATTTTATTAAATTCCTGTTGAACACCCATCGACATTACTGGTTGTTTACTACTACTTGTGCTAATATTTCCAAGTTCAAGGTACACTGGCTGTGTAGTTTCTGATTCTGGCATTTCAACAAGTGGTGACCCCCTTTTTCTTGTAGGGCTGTTAAACAATAAACGAGAATGTTCGTCACCAACTTCAAGGATGTCAGAGTCCTCATTAAAACTACATACATTACCAACATTACCAACTATTCTCAGACTGCTAGCAATGGTTGAAGGCAGATCACTGAATTCAGAACTCCGTCTTCGAATAGGACTGCCGCGTTCCGCCATATTTCCTCTCTCTCGCGCTGGAGGTGTTAGCTCGGATGAAGCTTTTCTTTTCGTCGTACTTGCTAGTGCTGTGGTTTCTCGCATCATAACTACATATCTCCTCGATAACTTCTACTTACACCATATAGTTTTCACAGAATAATAAGTTTACAAGTATTTTTTTACATAAAAAAACAGTTTTTTTTGCGGAGACTCAAATTCTGCTTGTTCCTACCACAGACATGCGCAATGAGATCCCGTTTAATTAGTTAAATTCTTAAGCCAAACTTGCAAGACACATGAAGATTGATGGAAAGCAAGTGATATTACTTCATTTTTTCCGTTTCGTCATTGCGCTCAAAAGGTTGAGCGAGAAATTAAACGTTCCATTTATCATTTACACCCGGGTGTGGATTTCTTTCTTTAACTCTTTCAATGAAATCAAAAGTCAGGTAAATTCTCGTTTCTCTGTTCAAAACATTTTAGCACAGGTGCCCTTAATCTTTCCTCTCGGCTGTGTTTGTATTAGAACTGACAGGTTACACAATCACTGTCTATTGTTCCTTGATTGGTAAAAGTGTGGCGATATATGTTGAATATCACACATGCTCTAACCAACTCTTCGAAATATATCACACACTTTTAACAAAGGCGTGACGTCATAACTATGTGACAAGAATATATTTTATGTGCATTGTAGTGATCGACACAGCTGATCGCTCACAATACAAAACAAACTTCATTACAGTCAGCGACTGAATTATAAATAACCAGTAACAACACACACACAATAAAGATAAACTGCACAATTCAATATTACCCCTACCAGGTTCCTGAGGATATACCGACATCGCACACTCGTAAATTCAAGCAGATCATCATAGGAATTGAGAGTGAATAATTTGACAACACAACTTTGAAAATTGTTGTGACCATGTTACCAATTGTTTGTTAGAGTACACAACAATAAAGTTCCATAAAATATGTTTTTTTCTTAAACATTTTCTCGCCCAACATTATGTCCACAAACTGTGTTAAAAAATTAAGATTTAATCTGTTTATGAGACAGAATTGCTAGATAAATGAATTATCATGACAATGTGAATGTCCTGTGATTTGCATCAGATTCTGTGTGGTGTCCAGAATGGGATCACAACTCTCCGGCAAAGCCGGCTCGTTGAGATCCCATTCTGGACACCACCTCGAATCTGATACAAATCGCAGGACATGCACATTATCATGATAATCAGTAATTATCACCAAATGTGTGCGAAACAACTTTATTTTTATCGTACAGGCAGAACAGTGGAAATCCCGGGTTTTACATTAACCCTTTACCCAACGTAACGGCCAAAACCGGCCAGCGCTATTATCAAAAATTGCCAATTAATTTTTTTTTTTTTTTAATTTTTTTGTCTCAAAAACATAGATTATGACTCCTCGTTGGAATGAGCTCGTCGAGCTCGTTCCAACGAGGGGTCATAACCTATGTCTTTGAGACAAAAAATGAAAAAAATTAGTTATTCAAGAATTGTTTTTGCAAGTGTCGTCTGCTTTTCGTGTTAGGTAAATGGTTAATATGTGTGTGATAAAGAATGGCAATCACCTGGAAGGTTCCGTTACATCCAGTTTATGAAGTACTCTTGCCAAGGCCATATAGAACCACAGAAGCTCCCCCAACAGATAGCGCGGATTATATCCACACTTTCCGTGTGTCCGACAGACCGTTGGGATTCGTTTGTTCAATGATGTTTTAGACCCGATGGTCTGGGGTGGGAAGCTCGAAAGTACTGAACTTGTCCCTGTGATGGAGGATAGAAAGGAGCACTAAATTCGTTTCTGAATTCTGTGTGTTGCAAATGAACGATTACAAACAGAAATACATGTGGAGCCTATATTTGTTCCTGTCTCACGCATGGTCTGAAATAAGTCTTGGCTTATGAGGAATGTAGGGGTGATGCTTGTCCGTATTCTGAAAAAGTTGTGGCCGCCGATTCTGAGGATCTTGAAGCCATTTTGGCGGCGATTATTTTTCAGACAAAACCCTTTATATCGTAGCTGGGTGTCATTATTCTTCAGAAAACAAGCTATAAGTTGGATATCCTCACCGTATTTGACGCAATGTGTAGTCGGTACGGGACTTTTAAGTTTTCCTGGAGTCGGCAGCCATTTTGTCGACTATCTGTCGAGTCGTTCTGAGTCCGGGACTTCAAAGATGTCTTAGAGAGTCTAAGTTGTACTTTTGGCATACACCTAGTTCGAAGGTCCTGCAGAAGTTGATAAAACATGGAACCTATAAGGCCGTTTCCGATTTTCCATCGGTTCAGTGGCCATCTTGAACGCCATCGCCAAGCAGATTTTAGCGGATTTTGTATATGTTATTAAGAGAATGTCCCTCTTTTGTATGATATCAAATCCACCTTACTAGGTCTACCAATGTTTTCTGGATCATAATCTCCATTGATTACACTAACAGGTGTGATTATGTTGCGATTAACTGGTTGACGGCTACATTATTTTTTTTTGGTGGTCTGAATTTTTCATCAAAATGTGTTTTATTACAAATTATTGAAGAGTGCCCACATGCACCACGCCCACAGGCACTCTTCAATAATTTGTGGTAAAACAAAATTATATAAACAAAATATTATTTGCGTTTGACTGAATATGAGACACGGGAAAGGAAAATGTTGGTTTTTCCTCTTGTACTTGAAATGAAATGGTTTTCGCGCCGTAGGCGCGCAGGGACGGTGTGGGGCAATCCCCTTTCGACCTTCTTTGACTGTTTTAGCGGCGTTTGTAGTGGAGGTGGCTGTGATGGAGAGACGGTAGTGGTTGTTTGTGTAGTCGGGCTGTTGATGTTCTTGGGGGACTGACTTGGATGGAATTGTCGAGTCCTGGCCGCTTCGGGGGTGGTGTGGCTGCTGTGTTGTTCCAGGATTGCCTTCACTAGGTTGTCGTTGTCAGATGATTCCTTTGTGGTATTTTTGTTATCTTCCTTCAGACTTCTCAGGTGTGCCATCATGTCAGTAAGCTCCCGTGCCAGCACCTGATCCAGAGGGAGGGGAGAGATTGGATTAGGAGACTTCGGAGAGCCAGTTTCCATTTCCGCCTCCGCCTCACTGATGACATCGCCATCCTCCAGGTTGCCCCTAAGAGGAGAGACAGCTGGGGTGTGGATGGGAGTCATAGGAGTTGGGGTGGGGAAATGGAAATGACCTCCTCTGTTTTCTCTTCCGCCTTCTCTTCCTTCTTCCTTTTCAGGAACTACTCCAGCCGTCGGGCATCACGGCGCCTGGTTGATGTGCTCTTCTGCTTGTTCCTCTTTTTAGGGCCAGGTCCAGGCTTCTTCGGGTGAGGACCAGTGTAAGAGGGGTTCCTCTCACAAAAGGTGCTACCTCTCCCCGAAGAAGGTGTGGCGGTGTTCTCCTCTGCGTCAAATTCCAGCGTCAGGTGGACGCTCTTTCCTCTTGAACTCTCATTTTGTGAAAGACTTTATAGTGGTTTCTAGCACTCAATCAGTTAAATGGCGATCTAGTCACAAAAGACTGATTTGTAACCAAAGTACTATAGAAACAATTGTACGTAGATAAATAACATGCTGCGGGTAAAAGAAAATACACTTTCTGATTCCTTAAACTCAACCTCATTACACTTGTTATGCAATACTCCCCACGGTCACAATTAACCATTGTGCAGAAATGTGTGACATTAAACACCAAAATAATTAGCACCTTCAGTAATTCATTTGATAGCAGTTTGTAGGTGTAAAAATTACAAAAAGCTCGTCAACTAAAGTGTGCCTTGTTGAAAAAACGTGTATTTGTATTAAAGACGTGCAAAGGTTATTAATAAAACTCCCTATTCATTCCTTGTGACGTATTAATATGAAATGTGTTTATTCGGTGGCAAGTATTTTAACGATTGCTCCCCAGACAACAAGACGACGGCATGGTGTGAATTTCGATTACGTAAGGGAATAAAATTTTCTTTCTTAACAGTAAGTACATTATTTTTTTAAATCGTAGGCTGTGGGTATTCATTTTTTAGTTTTATGACTGACCATTATAAACATGCAATGCGCAACCAAGATTCAAACTGGGACGTCGGTGGGGTGTAAACCTGAGTTCCGTGATTTGTCTGTACTGCATCATTTGGGCATGTCTTCCGTGAAAACATGCTTTGGTGATGTAGGTGAAATATTCGTCAGTCGAACTTGTAGTTAAATAACTCGAAACATTTTGTAAATTTAGTAATGGGTGAATAAAATATACAAGTAGTCTTGTTTCAGGGGCGGAAAATTGCCGGGGTGCTCCCTGTTAGGTTCCTCTTGGAGTCCCTAAAATTGATGCAGCCCTACACATGCTGGCGTTTGAACTTTCGTGAAAATTACCCAAAGGCGAAATGGATCTGATTGCAAAGGCTGCGGTATATCGGAATGTTCTCTATGTGGACTGCCATTGGCAGTCCACATAGAACACATTTCGATATGCCAGCAGTCTACTCTGCCATTCGTCGCTTAGATGAACGGAAACAGCGTTCCTTCAATTTAAAAAAAATAAAAATTTACCCCGATTGGGCCGAAATATGGTCTCTCCGACGAGTCACCACCTTCCCCTGTGGAACCGTTTTTGCCGAATGGTCGATGAAGATGATACAAAAATGTCATCGAAATGGTCTCTAGGTGGACTGCCATTGACAGCTCAGATGCAAGGAAGCCGCGTTCGTTCCACAATTCGCCCGACCCTGCTCCTGCACCCCCACTCCCCCCCCCCCCCACCCTGGTTTATTTCCTGATAACTGTTCGTGGCCAAGTCCGCCCCTGTTTTTCATTTAATTAACACGTTCTGTACCCGTCCAACAAATTTATTACACATGATCCTCAACAGCCGGAATCTTCTATGACAAACCTCTTTTTGTATGACTATTTGTGTTTATGATATAAAAACGAGTATTAAATCTAGAATTGTGGAGAAGGGTGACCGTCAAAATCCCCTACGACATACGCCTCCTCCACCCAACCCCGATACACACATCACTAAAATCACCCCTAGTAACTGGCAACGGGTTGAAAAAGTAGTCCGAGGTTTGTTTTACAAAATAATGAATTTTAGAAGTAAAGATTAAACGCTTAACCCTTTACCCAACACAGACGATATCAAAATTTATTATTTTAATATTTGGGTTTTTTTCAAATTTTTCAAAAAAAATCAACGAAACCATATCATGTGATCCCTCATTGGAACGATATAGACGAGCTCGCTCCAATTAGGGGTCACATGATATGGTTTCGTTGAAAGTTTCTGAAAACAATATTTTTATTAACTACTTACAGTTAAAACTAGAAGTCCTGTCACGAACTGTGCGCTTATCTAGGCTTAATTGCGCGTAGGAATTGCGCGCAATTGCCATATCGAATGGCATCCAAAGCACGACAGGTTCTCCTGATTACTCATAGCAAACACAGGCAATGTTTCTGCCAATGGACCTCCGGGTTACCCGGAGGTCCATTGGCTGAAACATTGTTTGTGCACAGGCCATATGTACAGAATATGATGGCCTTACTATGGTCATAACGCGTAGATTAACGCGCAGATCGACGTGCTATTTATGCGCATTTCATGACAGGACGTCTAGTTTTAACTGTAATTTGTAAATTACGCGGGCGGGTGCGACCGATTCGTTAGGTAAAGGGTTAACCCATTGAGTATTTTCAAGATATTTTTCATCAAATCTAGTCATGGCCCCTGATGACAAATTAATCTAAAGTAAAGATAAGAAATCATTGGTGAAAAAGTCCATTCAATTTACAGAGTGAACATTGTATTATACGTGCCATATTATACTTATTTCGGTGTCAAGAGAAACCATGGTGCTGACAGGAATATCCGTCAGAAGCATTCAAGGAGTTAACTCTCTGTATTCTTGTGTCTAACAAAATAAATTTTCAAGTCACAAATTTGGGAATTTAACCAAATCATTTTTGTTTGACAGAACCCCATGAGCTCTGTCAAACAAGATTAAATTGGTTAAGTTTTTCGTTGCAGGGTGAGACAATTGCTTAGTGAACCAATACAGAATTTCTAGTTGCATTATGAAGTTGCAGTGGTGATTTGAAAATTTGATTTTTATTTTACATCGGTGTCCACAAATATATTGTAAAGCCACAATTGAATACAAGCCACACAATACAGTTATGCAATACATACATAGCACTATATATATATTTATCATATGACTCGTCCGTTTTGTTCACTTTAAAGCATTTGATATTTTGCTTTCATATTAATGAGTGATAAATAAAGCCTTCCGTCGATTTCATTGGTCAATTTCAAAACTAGACAATGTGATTGGCTGAACAAAATATTTTCATAATTTGCATAATTGGGGCTGAAAGATTTCATTGGTCAATTTCAAATGTGGACTGTTTGATTGGATAAGCACAATACAGCTTGGTCACATTTGCATAAATTCAGTAGGGAGAATTTACGTTATCTGTCCTATTTAGGGTGGATTATATTGTATTAATCTTTTACCTACAAGAAAAACGCCATTCATTTTTTTTTATATTTTCACTTTTTGCTTCCAAAACATAGGTTATGACCTCTCATTGGAACGAGCTCGTTCCAATGAGGGGTCCAAACCTATGTTTTGGAAGCGAAAAATGAACAATTTTAGTTATACAAGGATGTTTTTTCCAAGTGCCGTCTGCAACTCATGTTAGGTGATGGGTTAAAAAGTCATACTAAGTGGCTAATTTGTGCGTGTGTGTGTCATGTGATAATAGAATATGAAATTAGTGTTTTTCTCATATAATATTTATGAACCTCGTCCGAATTTTCCGTTTGGGCTCGCCAGAGGCTCGCTCAAACGGAAAATTCTTAGACTTGTTTCATAAATATTATATGAGAAAAACACTCATTCCATATCCTCTATTTATTATACTGCCGGGGGATAGTACATGTTGTTGAGTGGGAGTGAATTCGTCTTGGGAGATATTGTCATGAACCTACCCTAAAAGAGTACTCTATTACAAGCAAGTTTAAATCGCTGTCTGAAGTCTTAGTCTAGATGGAAAATGTTCCAACCGATAATTGAATTGGTTTGGGAAAGGGGGCGCACACCCCTCCCCATAGCAACTCCCAAAGATTTTGCATTAGTTGTTTGCGTAAACACATGTGTTAATCCTCGCGCAATCCGAGTAATCTCTACAAACAATTACGCGAGACAATGGAGCACAATGGAACGTGCCCGATTGGCCACACCTCGACCCGGACCTCGGACGTGAGAGACATCACGAGGGTTTGTCATGATGAGCCCGTGAGCAGCCATGTTGAGACATCTGCGTCATGGTGATATGTGATGTCAGTTCGCACGTAAAGCGCGTGTTGTTGGAATGACACGTGTGCCCATCGTCCATTTTGTGTACTGGGGGTCGCCATCTTGGTTTATATTGTGTCACGTGGTTGCATGTAACTGACAGTTCTCTAATAGGGTGGGGTGTATTCTATTGTGTTTTGGCTCAACAAATCTTTCAGATGTCTCGTTTTCTGTCGGCCCAGGCCTTATCCCTCCATTACTGGGCATGCTTCATCTATTTTATTGCTTTTTTGTTTTGTTTTTTGTTTGTTTTTGTTGTCTGCATTACCATACACGATTGTCCCTGAGCATACCACAGTACCGTAGAAGAACTTCCAGTTGGAACAGTTTTAGCTTTTTGATACTAGTTTTTTAGCTTCCCCAGTTAGTTCTGACCAGGGTAAACATGGTTTTACTCCATTTTAATAGTTTTGGTGTGCTCTGGTAAAACGGAAGAACGGTTCTACATGCCAAACCTAGTCGTTAGATTGCTCCTATTCCACTCTATTCTCACTACACTTCAACATAAGCAGTCCATTCAATCTTAGTTACCTCTGCCCTCAACCCACTCTCGGTTATTATTCAGTTATCTAGCTAGCTAAAATGGCTTCTGGTGTCTAGTCGGTTGCCGAGAAAGGTGGACAATGATTTTTTTTCAGATAAGCAAAAGAGCAATGAAACTAATCGCTTCTTGGAATGGATACTTGTATGACTCTTCGTGATTACTTCAAATGAGCGAAAGCTTAACCCTTTACCCAACGTGACGGTCAAAACCGGCCAGCTCTATTCTCATTATTTGTTTCATTTTTTGTCTCCAAAACATATGTTATGACCCCCCATTGGAACGAGCTCGTCGAGCTCGTTCCAATGAGGGGTCATAACCTATGTTTTTGAGACAAAAATGAAAAAAATTCGTTATTCAAAAATTTGTTTTGCAAGTGCCGTCTGCTTTTCCTGTTAGGTAAAGGGTTAATGAGATCAATTGCTTCTAAGAGTAAATGTTTTTGTGACTCTTCTATTCATCCCGGTATTTGTGGATACTTATGACGACAACTATATCACCAGATACTGTGACAATCAAGCGTCTCTTCACAACACCATATGACCTACTATTAACAAGAAAATGATAGTAAAGGGCTTAACGTGAGTATGTTGGAGCAAGACCAAGTAGTACACCAATAGGGGTTCTTGTCACCCACACTATACTACCATGACTGACAACCACGCATACCCAACATTACAACACGAACTAGCATTGAGCATATAGCTACAACCCGATGTTTTAAGACATTAGGTGGGTCAGTTATATACCAAAGGGTGACCATATATTTCTGAACTCACTGTTCATTGTACCGTCCATGTGTAACCTATTCTTCACGTAGAAAGCAGAACCCCGCATTCACACCTTTTCCGTTTGAATCGAATTTCGGATCTAATCAGGTCTATTACTCGAAGTTAAATAGAACATTGAGGGGCGTCTTGAAGATGGTCGATTGTAAATCTGATTTGTTCTGTGATGGCTCAAGTCCCAATGGACAAAATAATCTAAGTACATTCCCAAAGCATGCCTTCGCCGAAGGCAAGCCTTGATAATGTAGTTGGAATATTCCTTAGTAAGGATTTTAGTTCAAAACAGGAACGGGTGCGAAGATTGCCGATACTAGGTCTGACACATGGCTAGCCACTGGCAACAGCTCATCGTCGACATTTTCTGGAAACATTAAATTTACTTTCAATAGTGGTAATGACCAGTGAGACTGGAATTAGTATGGGCCATGACAATAGTGGTAGTGACCATTGAGACTGGAATTAGTATGGGCCGTGACAATAGTTGTAATGACCATTGAGACTGGAGTTAGTATGGGTCGTGACAATAGTTGTAGTGACCAGTGAGACTGGTGTTAGTATGGGTCGTGACAATAGTTGTAATGACCAGTGAGACTGGAGTTAGTATGGGTCGTGACAATAGTTGTAATGACCAGTGAGACTGGAGTTAGTATGGGCCGTGACAATAGTTGAAGTGACCATTGAGACTGGAATTAGTATGGGCCGTGACAATAGTTATACTGACCAGTGAGACTGGAGTTAGTATGGGTCGTGACAATAGTTGTAGTGACCATTGAGACTGGAATTAGTATGGGTGGTGACAATAGTTATACTGACCAGTGAGACTGGAGTTAGTATGGGTCGTGACAATAGTTGTAGTGACCAGTGAGACTGGAGTTAGTATGGGTCGTGACAATAGTTGTAATGACCAGTGAGACTGGAATTAGTATGGGTCGTGACAATAGTTGTAGTGACCATTGAGACTGGAATTAGTATGGGTCGTGACAATAGTTGTAGTGACCAGTGAGACTGGAATTAGGATGGGTCGTGACAATAGTTGTAATGATCATTGAGACTGAAGTTAGTATGGGTCGTGACAATAGTTGTAGTGACCATTGAGACTGGAGTTAGAATGGGTCGTGACAATAGTTGTAGTGACCAGTGAGACTAAAGTTAGTATGGGTCGTGACAATAGTTGTAGTGACCATTGAGACTGGAGTTAGTATGGGTCGTGACAATAGTTGTAGTGACCAGTGAGACTGGTGTTAGTATGGGTCGTGACAATAGTTGTAATGACCAGTGAGACTGGAGTTAGTATGGGTCGTGACAATAGTTGTAGTGACCAGTGAGACTGGTGTTAGTATGGGTCGTGACAATAGTTGTAATGACCAGTGAGACTGGAGTTAGTATGGGTCGTGACAATAGTTGTAGTGACCAGTGAGATTGGAGTTAGTATGGGTCGTGACAATAGTTGTAATGACCAGTGAGACTGGAGTTAGTATGGGTCGTGACAATAGTTGTAGTGACCAGTGAGACTGGTGTTAGTATGGGTCGTGACAATAGTTGTAATGACCAGTGAGACTGGAGTTAGTATGGGTCGTGACAATAGTTGTAGTGATCAGTGAGACTGGAATTAGTATGGGCCGTGACAATAGTTGTAATGACCAGTGAGACTGGAGTTAGTATGGGTCGTGACAATAGTTGTAGTCACCATTGAGACTGGAATTAGTATGGGTCGTGACAATAGTTATAGTGACCAGTGAGACTGCAGTTAGTATGGGTCGTGACAATAGTTATAGTGACCAGTTAGACTAGAGTTAGTATGGGTCATGACAATAGTTATAGTGACCATTGAGACTTGAGTTAGTATGGGCCGTGACAATAGTTGTAATTACCAGTGAGACTGGAGTTAGTATGGGTTGTGACAATAGTTGTAATGACCAGTGAGACTGGAGCTAGTATGGGTCGTGACAACAGTTGTAGTGACCATTGAGACTGGAATTAGTATGGGCCGTGACAATAGATGTAATGACCAGTGAGACTGGAGTTAGTATGGGCCGTGACAATAGTTGTAGTGACCAGTAAGACTGGAATTAGTATGGGCCGTGACAATAGTTGTAATGACCAGTGAGACTGGAGTTAGTATGGGTCGTGACAATAGTTGTAGTGACCATTGAGACTGGAATTAGTATAGGCCGTGACAATAGTTGTAATGACCAGTGAGACTGGAGTTAGTATGGGCCGTGACAAGAGTTGTAGTGACCATTGAGACTGGAGTTAGTATGGGTCGTGACAATAGCTGTATAGACCATTGAGACTGGAATTAGTATAGGCAATGACAATAGTTGTAATGACCAGTGAGACCGGAGTTAGTATGGGTCGTGACAATAGTTGTAGTGAACCTTGAGACTGGAGTAAGTATGGGTCGTGACAATAGTTGTAGTGACCAGTGAGACTGGTGTTAGTATGGGTCGGGACAATAGTTGTAATGACCAGTGAGACTGGTGTTAGTATGGGTCGTGACAATAGTTGTAATGACCAGTGAGACTGGTGTTAGTATGGGTTCTGACAATAGTTGTAGTGACCAGTGAGACTGGTGTTAGTATGGGTCGTGACAATAGTTGTAATGACCAGTGAGACTGGAGTCAGTATGGGTCGTGACAATAGTTGTAATGACCAGTGAGACTGGAGTTAGTATGGGTCGTGACAATAGTTGTAGTGACCATTGAGACTGGAAGTAGTATGGGTCGTGACAATAGTTGTAATGACCAGTGAGACTGGAGTTAGTATGGGTCGTGACAATAGTTGTAGTGACCAGTGAGACTGGAGTTAGTATGGGCCGTGACAATAGTTGTAGTGACCAGTGAGACTGGAATTAGTATGGGCCGTGACAATAGTTGTAGTGACCATTGAGACTGGAATTAGTACGGGTCGTGACAATAGTTGTAATGACCAGTGATACTGGAGTTAGTATGGGCTGTGACAATAGTTATAATGACCAGTGAGACTGGATTTAGTATGGGTCGTGACAATAGTTGTAGTGACCATTGAGAATGGAATTAGTATGGGCCGTGATAATAGTTGTAATGACCAGTGAGACTGGAGTTAGTATGGGCTGTGACAATAGTGATACTGACCAGTGAGACTGGAGTTAGTATGGGCCGTGACAATAGTTATAATGACCAGTGAGACTGGAATTAGTATGCGCCGTGACAATAGTTGTAATGACCAGTGAGACTGGAGTTAGTATGGGTCGTGACAATAGTTGTAGTGACCAGTGAGACTGAAGTTAGTATGGGTCGTGACAATAGTTGTAGTGACCATTGAGACTGGAGTTAGTATGGGTCGTGACAATAGTTGTAGTGACCAGTGAGACTGAAGTTAGTATGGGTCGTGACAATAGTTGTAGTGACCATTGAGGCTGGATTTAGTATGGGTCGTGACAATAGTTGTAGTGACCATTGAGACTGGAATTAGTATGGGCCGTGATAATAGTTGTAATGACAAGTGAGACTGGAGTTAGTATGGGCTGTGACAATAGTGATACTGACCAGTGAGACTGGAGTTAGTATGGGCCGTGACAATAGTTATAATGACCAGTGAGACTGGAATTAGTATGCGCCGTTCCAATAGTTGTAATGACCAGTGAGACTGGAGTTAGTACGGGTCGTGACAATAGTTGTAGTGACCATTGAGACTGAAATTAGTATGGGCCGTGACAATAGTTGCAATGACCAGTGAGACTGGAGTTAGTATGGGCTGTGACAATAGTTATAATGACCAGTGAGACTGGAGTTAGTATGGGTCGTAACAATAGTTGTAGTGACCATTGAGACTGGAATTAGTATGGGTCGTGATAATAGTTGTAATGACCAGTGAGACTGGAGTTAGTACGGGTCGTGACAATAGTTGTAGTGACCAGAGAGACTGGAATTAGTATGGGCCGTGACAATAGTTGTAATGACCAGTGAGACTGGAGTTAGTATGGGCTGTGACAATAGTTATAATGACCAGTGAGACTGGATTTAGTATGGGTCGTGACAATAGTTGTAGTGACCATTGAGACTGGAATTAGTATGGGCCGTGATAATAGTTGTAATGACCAGTGAGACTGGAGTTAGTATGGGCTGTGACAATAGTGATACTGACCAGTGAGACTGGAGTTAGTATGGGCCCTGACAATAGTTATAATGACCAGTGAGACTGGAATTAGTATGCGCCGTGACAATAGTTGTAATGGCCAGTGAGACGGGAGTTAGTATGGGTCGTGACAATAGTTGTAGTGACCATTGAGACTGAAATTAGTATGGGCCGTGACAATAGTTGTAATGACCAGTGAGACTGGTGTTAGTATGGGCTGTGACAATAGTTATAATGACCAGTGAGACTGGAGTTAGTATGGGTCGTGACAATAGTTGTAGTGACCATTGAGACTGGAATTAGTATGGGCCGTGACAATAGTTGTAATGACCAGTGAGACTGGAGTTAGTATGGGTCGTGACAATAGTTATAGTGACCATTGAGACTGGAATTAGTATGGGCCATGACAATAGTTGTAATGACCAGTGAGACTGGAGTTAGTATGGGTCGTGACAATAGTTGTAGTGACCAGTGAGACTGGTGTTAGTATGGGTCGTGACAATAGTTGTAATGACCAGTGAGACTGGAGCTAGTATGGGTCGTGACAATAGTTGCAGTGACCATTGAGACTGGAATTAGTATTGGCCGTGACAATAGTTGTAATGACCAGTGTGACTGGAGTTACTATGGGTCGTGACAATAGTTGTAGTGACCATTGAGACTGGAATTAGTATGGGCCGTGACAATAGTTGTAATGACCAGTGAGACTGGAGTTAGTATCGGCCGTGACAATAGTTGTAGTGACCATTGAGACTGGAGTTAGTATGGGTCGTGACAATAGCTGTAGAGACCATTGAGACTGGAATTAGTATAGGCAATGACAATAGTTGTAATGACCAGTGAGACCGGAGTTAGTATGGGTCGTGACAATAGTTGTAGTGACCCTTGAGACTGGAGTTAGTATGGGTCGTGACAATAGTTGTAGTGACCAGTGAGACTGGTGTTAGTATGGGTCGTGACAATAGTTGTAATGACCAGTGGACTGGAGTTAGTATGGGTCGTGACAATATTTGTAGTGACCATTGAGACTGGAGTTAGTATGGGTCGTGACAATAGTTGTAGTGACCAGTGAGACTAGTGTTAGTATGGGTCGTGACAATAGTTGTAATGACCAGTGAGACTGGAGTTAGTATGGCCGTGACAATAGTTGTAGTGACCATTGAGACTGGAGTTAGTATGGGCCGTGACAATAGTGGTAATGACCAGTGAGACTGGAGTTAGTATGGGTCGTGACAATAGTTGTAGTGTCCAGTGAGACTGGTGTTAGTATGGGCCGTGACAACAGTTATAATGACCAGTGAGACTGGAGTTAGTATGGGTCGTGACAATAGTTGTAGTGACCAGTGAGACTAGTGTTAGTATGGGCCGTGACAATAGTGGTAATGACCAGTGAGACTGGAGTTAGTATGGGCCGTGACAATAGTTGTAGTGACCATTGAGACTGGAATTAGTATGGGCCGTGACAAGAGTTGTAATGACCAGTGAGACTGGAGTTAGTATGGGTCGTGACAATAGTTGTAGTGACCATTGAGACTGGAATTAGTATGGGTCGTGACAATAGTTGTAATGACCATTGAGACTGGAATTAGTATGGGCCGTGACAATAGTTGTAGTGACCATTGAGACTGGAATTAGCATGGGCCGTGACAGTAGTTGTAATGACCAGTGAGACTGGAGTTAGTATGGGTCGTGACAATAGTTGTAGTTACCAGTGAGACTGGTGTTAGTATGGGCCGGGACAATAGTTGTAATGACCAGTGAGACTGGAGTTAGTATGGGCCGTGACAATAGTTGTAATGACCAGTGAGACCGGAGTTAGTATGGGTCGTGAAAATAGTTGTAGTGACCCTAGAGACTGGAAGTAGTATGGGTCGTGACAATAGTTGTAATGACCAGTGAGACTGGAGTTAGTATGGATCGTGACAATAGTTGTAGTGACCAGTGAGACTGGAATTAGTATGGGCCGTGACAATAGTTGTAATGACCAGTGAGACTTGAGTTAGTATGGGTCGTGACAACAGCTGTAGAGACCATCGAGACTGGAATTAGTATAGGCAATGACAATAGTTGTAATGACCAGTGAGACCGGAGTTAGTATGGGTCGTGACAATAGCTGTAGTGACCATTGAGACTGGAATTAGTATGGGCCGTGACAATAGTTGTAGTGACCATTGAGACTGGAATTAGCATGGGTCGTGACAAAAGTTATACTGACCAGTGAGACTGGAGTTAGTATGGGTCGTGACAATAGTTGTAGTGACCAGTGAGACTGGTGTTAGTATGGGTCGTGACAATAGTTGTAATGACCAGTGAGACTGGAGTTAGTATGGGTCGTGACAATAGTTGTAGTGACCAGTGAGACTGGAGTTACTATGGGTCGTGACAATAGTTGTAGTGACCAGTAAGACTGGAGTTAGCATGGGTCGTGGTAATAGTAGTAGTGACCAGTGAGACTGGAGTTACCATGGGTCGTGGTAATAGTAGTAATGACCAGTGAGACTGGAATTAGCATGGGTCGTGACAATAGTTGTAGTGAACAGTGAGACTGGAATTAGCATGCGTCGTGACTATAGTTCTAGTGATCAGTGCGACTGGAATTAGTATGGGACGTGACGACAGTTGTAGTGACCAGTGAGACTTGTGTGGGTCGTGACAATATTTGTAGTGACCCGTGTGACTGGAGTTAGTATGGGTCGTGACAATAGTTCTAATGACCAGTGAGACTGGGGTTAATATGGGTCGTGACAATAGTTGTAGTGACCAGTAAGACTGGAGTTAGCATTGGTCGTGGTAATACTAGTAGTGACCATTGAAACTGGAGTTAGTATGGGTCGTGACAATAGTTATAGTGACCATTGAGACTGGAGTTAGTGTGGGTCGTGACAATAGTTATAGTGACCATTGAAACTGGAGTTAGTATGGGTCGTGACAATAGTTATAGTGACCATTGAGACTGGAGTTAGTGTGGGTCGTGACAATAGTTGTAATGACCAGTGAGACTGGAGCTAGTATGGGTCGTGACAATAGTTGTAGTGACCAGTGAGACTGGTGTTAGTATGGGTCGTGACAATAGTTGTAATGACCAGTGAGACTGGAGTTAGTATGGGTCGTGACAATAGTTGTAGTGACCAGTGAGACTGGAGTTACTATGGGTCGTGACAATAGTTGTAGTGACCAGTAAGACTGGAGTTAGAATGGGTCGTGGTAATAGTAGTAGTGACCAGTGAGACTGGAGTTACCATGGGTCGTGGTAATAGTAGTAATGACCAGTGAGACTGGAATTAGCATGGGTCTTGACAATAGTTGTAGTGACCAGTGAGACTGGAGTTAGCGTGGGTCGTGACAATAGTTGTAGTGACCAGTAAGGCTGGAATTAGTATAGATCGAGACAACAGTTGTACTGACCAGCGAGACTGGAATTGGTATGGGTCGAGACAATTGTTGTAGTGACCAGTGAGACTGGAATTAGGATGGGTCGTGACAATAGTTGTAGTGACCAGTGAGACTGGAATTAGCATGCGTCGTGACTATAGTTCTAGTGATCAGTGCGACTGGAATTAGTATGGGACGTGACGACAGTTTTAGTGACCAGTGAGACTGGAATTTGTATGGGTCGTGACAATATTTGTAGTGACCCGTGTGACTGGAGTTAGTATGGGTCGTGACAATAGTTCTAATGACCAGTGAGACTGAGGTTAATATGGGTCGTGACAATAGTTGTAGTGACCAGTAAGACTGGAGTTAGCATGGGTCGTGGTAATACTAGTAGTGACCATTGAAACTGGAGTTAGTATGGGTCGTGACAATAGTTATAGTGACCATTGAGACTGGAGTTAGTGTGGGTCGTGACAATAGTTGTAGTGACCAGTGAGACTGGTGTTAGTATGGGTCGTGACAATAGTTGTAATGACCATTGAGACTGGAGTTAGTATGGGTCGTGACAATAGTTGTAGTGACCAGTGAGACTGGTGTTAGTATGGGTCGTGACAATAGTTGTAATGACCAGTGAGACTGGAGTTAGTATGGGTCGTGACAATAGTTGTAATGACCAGTGAGACTGGAGTTAGTATGGGCCGTGACAAAAGTTGAAGTGACCATTGAGACTGGAATTAGTATGGGCCGTGACAATAGTTATACTGACCAGTGAGACTGGAGTTAGTATGGGTCGTGACAATAGTTGTAGTGACCATTGAGACTGGAATTAGTATGGGTCGTGACAATAGTTATACTGACCAGTGAGACTGGAGTTAGTATGGGTCGTGACAATAGTTGTAGTGACCAGTGAGACTGGAGTTAGTATGGGTCGTGACAATAGTTGTAATGACCAGTGAGACTGGAATTAGTATGGGTCGTGACAATAGTTGTAGTGACCATTGAGACTGGAATTAGTATGGGTCGTGACAATAGTTGTAGTGACCAGTGAGACTGGAATTAGGATGGGTCGTGACAATAGTTGTAATGACCATTGAGACTGGAGTTAGTATGGGTCGTGACAATAGTTATAGTTACCATTGAGACTGGAATTAGTATGGGCCGTGACAATAGTTGTAGTGACCAGTGAGACTGGTGTTAGTATGGGTCGTGACAATAGTTCTAATGACCAGTGAGACTGAGGTTAATATGGGTCGTGACAATAGTTGTAGTGACCAGTAAGACTGGAGTTAGCATGGGTCGTGGTAATACTAGTAGTGACCATTGAAACTGAAGTTAGTATGGGTCGTGACAATAGTTATAGTGACCATTGAGACTGGAGTTAGTGTGGGTCGTGACAATAGTTGTAATGACCAGTGAGACTGGAGCTTGTATGGGTCGTGACAATAGTTGTAATGACCAGTGAGACTGGAGTTAGTATGGGTCGTGACAATAGTTGTATTGACCATTGAGACTGGAATTAGTATGGGTCGTGACAATAGTTATAGTGACCAGTGAGACTGGAATTAGCATGGGTCGTGACAAGAGTTGTAGTGACCAGTGAGAGTGGAGTTAGTATGGGCCGTGACAATAGTTGTAGTGACCATTGAGACTGGAATTAGTATGGGCCGTGACAATAGTTGTAGTGACCATTGAGACTGGAATTAGTATGGGCCGTGACAATAGTTGTAATGACCAGTGAGACCGGAGTTAGTATGCTTCGTGACAATAGTTGTAGTGACCATTGAGACTGGAATTAGTATGGGTCGTGACAATAGTTATAGTGACCAGTGAGACTGGAGTTAGTATGGGTCGTGACAATAGTTATAGTGGCCATTGAGACTGGAGTTAGTATGGGTCGTGACAATAGTTATAGTGACCATTGAGACTGGAGTTAGTATGGGTCGTGACAATAGTTGTAATGACCAGTGAGACTGGAGCTAGTATGTCAATAGTGACCATTGAGACTGACAATAGTTGTAATGACCAGTGAGACTGGAGCTAGTATGGGTCGAGACAATAGTTGTAGTGACCATTGAGACTGGAATTAGTATGGGTCGTGACAATAGTTATAGTGAGCAGTGAGACTGGAGTTAGTATGGGTCGTGACAATAGTTATAGTGACCATTGAGACTGAAGTTAGTATGGGCCGTGACAATAGTTGTAATGACCAGTGAGACTGGAGTTAGTATGGGTCGTGACAATAGTTGTAATGACCAGTGAGACTGGAGCTAGTATGGGTCGTGACAATAGTTGTAGTGACCATTGAGACTGGAATTAGTATGGGCCGTGACAATAGTTGTAATGACCAGTGAGACTGGAGTTAGTATGGGCCGTGACAATAGTTGTAGTGACCAGTAAGACTGGAATTAGTATGGGCCGTGACAATAGTTGTAATAACCAGTGAGACTGGAGTTAGTATGGGTCGTGACAATAGTTGTAGTGACCATTGAGACTGGAATTAGTATGGGCCGTGACAATAGTTGTAATGACCAGTGAGACTGGAGTTAGTATGGGCCGTGACAATAGTTGTAGTGACCATTGAGACTGGAGTTAGTATGGGTCGTGACAATAGCTGTAGAGACCATTGAGACTGGAATTAGTATAGGCAATGAAAATAGTTGTAATGACCAGTGAGACCGGAGTTAGTATGGGTCGTGACAATAGTTGTAGTGACCCTTGAGACTGGAGTAAGTATGGGTCGTGACAATAGTTGTAGTGACCAGTGAGACTGGTGTTAGTATGGGTCGTGACAATAGTTGTAATGACCAGTGAGACTGGTGTTAGTATGGGTCGTGACAATAGTTGTAATGACCAGTGAGACTGGTGTTAGTATGGGTCGTGACAATAGTTGTAGTGACCAGTGAGACTGGTGTTAGTATGGGTCGTGACAATAGTTGTAGTGACCAGTGAGACTGGAGTTAGTATGGGTTGTGGCAATAGTTGTAATGACCAGTGAGACTGGAGTTAGTATGGGTCGTGACAATAGTTGTAGTGACCATTGAGACTGGAATTAGTATGGTTCGTGGCAATAGTTGTAACGACCAGTGAGACTGGAGTTAGTATGGGTCGTGACAATAGTTGTAGTGACCAGTGAGACTGGAGTTAGTATGGGCCGTGACAATAGTTGTAGTGACCAGTGAGACTGGAATTAGTATGGGCCGTGACAATAGTTGTAGTGACCATTGAGACTGGAATTAGTATGGGTCGTGACAATAGTTGTAATGACCAGTGAGACTGGAGTTAGTATGGGTCGTGACAATAGTTGTAGTGACCATTGAGACTGGAATTAGTATGGGCCGTGACAATAGTTGTAATGACCAGTGAGACTGGAGTTAGTATGGGCTGTGACAATAGTTATAATGACCAGTGAGACTGGAGTTAGTATGGGTCGTGACAATAGTTGTAGTGACCATTGAGACTGGAATTAGTATGGGCCGTGACAATAGTTGTAATGACCAGTGAGACTGGAGTTAGTATGGGCTGTGACAGTAGTGATAATGACCAGTGAGACTGGAGTTAGTATGGGCCGTGACAATAGTTATAATGATCAGTGAGACTGGAATTAGTATGGGCCGTGACAATAGTTGTAATGACCAGTGAGACTGGAGTTAGTATGGGTCGTGACAATAGTTGTAGTGACCATTGAGACTGGAATTCGTATGGGCCATGACAATCGTTGTAATGACCAGTGAGACTGGAGTTAGTATGTGCTGTGACAATAGTTATAATGACCAGTGAGACTGGAGTTAGTATGGGTCGTGACAATAGTTGTAGTGACCATTGAGACTGGAATTAGTATGGGCCGTGACTATAGTTGTAATGACCAGTGAGACTGGAGTTAGTATGGGTCGTGACAATAGTTATAGTGACCATTGAGACTGGAATTAGTATGGGCCGTGACAATAGTTGTAATGACCAGTGAGACTGGGGTTAGTATGGGTCGTGACAATAGTTGTAGTGGCCAGTGAGACTGGTGTTAGTATGGGTCGTGACAATAGTTGTAATGACCAGTGAGACTGGAGCTAGTATGGGTCGTGACAATAATTGTAGTGACCATTGAGACTGGAATTAGTATGGGCCGTGACAATAGTTGTAATGACCAGTGAGACTGGAGTTAGTATGGGTCGTGACAATAGTTGTAGTGACCATTGAGACTGGAATTGTATGGGCAGTGACAATAGTTGTAATGACCAGTGAGACTGGAATTAGTATGGGCCGTGACAATAGTTGTAGTGACCATTGAGACTGGAGTTAGTATGGGTCGTGACAATAGCTGTAGAGACCATTGAGACTGGAATTAGTATAGGCAATGACAATAGTTGTAATGACCAGTGAGACCGGAGTTAGTATGGGTCGTGACAATAGTTGTAGTGACCCTTGAGACTGGAGTTAGTATGGGTCGTGACAATAGTTGTAGTGACCAGTGAGACTGGTGTTAGTATATGTCGTGACAATAGTTGTAATGACCAATGTACTGGAGTTAGTATGGGTCGTGACAATAGTTGTAGTGACCACTGAGACTGGAGTTCGTATGGGTCGTGACAATAGTTGTAGTGACCAGTGAGACTAGTGTTAGTATGGGTCGTGACAATACTTGTAATGACCAGTGAGACTGGAGTTAGTATGGGCCGTGACAATAGTTGTAGTGACCATTGAGACTGGAGTTAGTATGGGCCGTGACAATAGTGGTGATGACCAGTGAGACTGGAGTTAGTATGGGTCGTGACATTAGTTGTAGTGACCAGTGAGACTGGTGTTAGTATGGGCCGTGACAACAGTTATAATGACCAGTGAGACTGGAGTTAGTATGGGTCGTGACAATAGTTGTAGTGACCAGTGAGACTGGTGTTAGTATGGGCCGTGACAATAGTGGTAATGACCAGTGAGACTGGAGTTAGTATGGGCCGTGACAATAGTTGTAGTGACCATTGAGACTGGAATTAGTATGGGCCGTGACAATAGTTGTAATGACCAGTGAGACTGGAGTTAGTATGGGTCGTGACAATAGTTGTAGTGACCATTGAGACTGGGATTAGTATGGGTCGTGACAATAATTGTAATGACCATTGAGACTGGAATTAGTATGGGCCGTGACAATAGTTGTAGTGACCATTGAGACTGGAATTAGTATGGGCCGTGACAATAGTTGTAATGACCAGTGAAACTGGAGTTAGTATGGGTCGTGACAATAGTTGTAGTGACCAGTGAGACTGGTGTTAGTATGGGCCGGGACAATAGTTGTAATGACCAGTGAGACTGGAGTTAGTATGGGCCGTGACAATAGTTGTAATGACCAGTGAGACCGGAGTTAGTATGGGTCGTGACAATAGTTGTAGTGACCCTTGAGACTGGAGTTAGTATGGGTCGTGACAATAGTTGTAATGACCAGTGAGACTAGAGTTAGTATGGGTCGTGACAATAGTTGTAGTGACCAGTGAGACTGGAATTAGTATGGGCCGTGACAATAGTTGTAATGACCAGTGAGACTTGAGTTAGTATCGGTCGTGACAATAGCTGTAGAGACCATTGAGACTGGAATTAGTATAGGCAATGACAATAGTTGTAATGACCAGTGAGACTGGAGTTAGTATGGGTCGTGACAATAGCTGTAGTGACCATTGAGACTGGAATTAGTATGGGCCGTGACAATAGTTGTAGTGACCATTGAGACTGGAATTAGCATGGGTCGTGACAATAGCTATACTGACCAGTGAGACTGGAGTTAGTATGGGTCGTGACAATAGTTGTAGTGACCAGTGAGACTGGTGTTAGTATGGGTCGTGACAATAGTTGTAATGACCAGTGAGACTGGAGTTTGTATGGGTCGTGACAATAGTTGTAGTGACCAGTGAGACTGGAGTTAGTATGGGTCGTGACAATAGTTGTAGTGACCAGTAAGACTGGAGTTAGCATGGGTCGTGGTAATAGTAGTAGTGACCAGTGAGACTGGAGTTACCATGGGTCGTGGTAATAGTAGTAATGACCAGTGAGACTGGAATTAGCATGGGTCTTGACAATAGTTGTAGTGACCAGTGAGACTGGAGTTAGCGTGGGTCGTGACAATAGTTGTAGTGACCAGTGAGGCTGGAATTAGTATAGGTCGAGACAATAGTTGTACTGACCAGCGAGACTGGAATTGGTATGGGTCGAGACAATTGTTGTAGTGACCAGTGAGACTGGAATTAGTATGGGTCGTGACAATAGTTGTAGTGACCAGTGAGACCGGAATTAGCATGCGTCGTGACTATAGTTCTAGTGATCAGTGCGACTGGAATTAGTATGGGATGTGACGACAGTTGTTTTGACCAGTGAGACTGGAATTTGTATGGGTCGTGACAATATTTGTAGTGACCCGTGTGACTGGAGTTAGTATGGGTCGTGACAATAGTTCTAATGACCAGTGAGACTGGAGTTAATATGGGTCGTGACAATAGTTGTAGTGACCAGTAAGACTGGAGTTAGCATGGGTCGTGGTAATACTAGTAGTGACCAGTGAGACTGGAGTTAGCATGGGTCGTGGTAATAGTAGTAATGACCAGTGATACTGGAATTAGCATGGGTCGTGACAACAGTTGTAGTGACCAGTGAGACTGAAATTAGCATGGGTCGTGAGAATAGGGTATCTGCACTGAAGAATAAAGCCCAAATAATGGGCTTCCAACACTCCACCAGCTAAAGAGTAATACTGCAATAGAAAATAATAGTTATTATACACATTGGGATTTATAACTGTTAATCATTGAGACAGATCTTTATTTGTTTTATTATCACACACGTTTAAAAATTGGTAAAAGAAACTCTCGGGAAGAATAGAAAGGAAAGGCTGATTGGTTGTAAAGAAAGAAGAGGGTAAGCAACTGAGAAAATATCGGTTATAGAGAAAGAAACGTGCGCAATATATAAAAAAAAAAGCTTCAAACAATGACTGTTTTGTGATATATTCTGTTTGAATGCTACAACAATCTCGTCATTTGTGTTATTTATGGGTTATTGCACTAAGATTGTGAATGTTATGATGTTGTGAGATGTTGTTGTCCAGATCCAGACTAACGTGGAAGTAGAAGTATATTCTCTCCTTAAAATTCAGTCCAGGCATTCAGCAAACTTACTGGGGCGAAGGCTGTAATGATATTATAGTTCAAGCGAAATTTTTATTATTAAAGTGCACTCGCCGTTTTTTAGCAGTATCTTGGGTAGAGGTTTATATATGTGTAGGTGTATCCGGAGAGGGGCCCTAGTGATAGGTTTGCTGCATTCATGATAGGCTCTGTCAGTGCATCTGGCAGAAGCTTTATGCGGATCTAAAATGTCTGTATCATTATCATTTTAACCCTTTATCTAACATGAAAGCAGTCGACACTTGCAAACAAAATTCTTGAATAACTATTTTTTTTTGTCATTTTCGTCTCAAAACATAGGTTATGACCCCTCATTGGAACGAGCTCAACGAGCTCGTTCCAATGAAGGGTCATAACCTATGTTTTTGAGACAGAAAATGAAAACAATGAAAATTAATTGCGATTATTGTGAATCGCGCTGGACGGTTTTGGACGTTACGTTGGGTAAAGGGTTAAAGGACTGTTATAGTATCTCTGAGTGACAGGGTTAATATCATTCCATATTTTGGGAAAGGTATGAAGCGGGAGATTTGCCGAGAAGAGGGTTCATTGTTTAAGTCTCTTTATCATACTTGTTTGCAGGTTGAGCCAACCTATGTCATTGATATTCAGTGAATGAAGGCTGTCTCGCAATTGCGGTAGTTTTTGTTGACATTTTCATACATTTAGTCTGCACAGATATTTGACATAAAACATTCTATTTATCCCGAATAATGGCCCTCATGGGCGTTGTACTTTATGATACTTATTATTTGTAAGGCTCGTATGTGCGTATCATGTTTGCAGTCGTTTCCTGTCCCCATGCGAGTATTGTTTACATTATATGACATGCCGCAAAGTTTATTAAACTTTCTTTTTTGACCCAGTATATATTATTTGTAATAAGACACACTTTTGCTTCAAATAACACTCACACCACATTTATCGACAACGAATATCCGGATCGTTTATGTCCATGCTTCCCTTTTTATAGGACTTCTGCCCAAGCACTGGTGACTGGATCATATTTAACCAGTAACACAAACATGTGATGCTTCAATTCCCGGAGTCCTCAATTGTTTGGTAATCCGGATCAAACTGGGTGAACGAATGCACTATCAATAGAACACGTGTATACAAAAGCAAATAACGCTGACTGTGGAAAATGATATCGCTGTGTGTACTGCCGGTTTTTTTCCGTGCGTGATCGGCTAACCAGATCAGGACGAAAAAGGCTGCCAGCCTTTTTCGATAAATACAATGAATTCTTGCCTTCAAGTTAATTTGTTTAATCGACACTAACGATTCCATTTGCATGATATATGAAACATCATAGACAAAGAAAATTGTCAAACTCTCAGCTTATTTTTATTTTTTAATCCGCGGCTTGTTGTCCCTGGGATATATTCAGTGTTATAAGGGTGTTTAGGGGGTTCGTGACCCTTTCCACCAATCATTTTTTCAATCAGGAAACTTCTGAATTGGAGTCTTAGATACCGATTCGTTTCTGAAATTAAATCTGTTATGATCTTGTACATGTACAGTACAGTCGCCGTGGACTGGTCATAATCCACGCGTGAGCAGAATTATCTCCCTTGAAATGATTAGGCCAGCGAGGAAGGTACCATAAACAAGCAAATAATTGTTGACAAAACACCCTTGAATTAGTAGAAAATAAAGCCAAGTTCCCGTTTTGTATTTTTATAAAACGAAGACAATACAGTTAAAATTAGAAGTCCTCTCACGAACTGTGCGCTTATCTAGGCTTAATTGCGCGTAGGTATTGCGCGCAATTGCCATATCGAATGGCACCCAAAGCACGGCAGGTTCTCCTGGTTACTCATAGCAAACACATGCAATGTTTCTGCCAATGAACCTCCGGGTTACCCGGAGGTCCATTGGCTGAAACATTGCTTGTGCACAGGCCATATGTACAGAATTTGATAGCCTCACTATGGTCATAACAACGTAGATTAACGCGCAGATCGACGTGCTATGCGCATTTCATGACAGGACTGGTCATAATCCACTGATAATATAATTTGTCTATCCGTGGGCCAAATGTAGTAAAATTTGACACATAGCTACCTCAGTGTATTCTCTAAAGAGTCTTTGTTTAAAATTCAGTCAACCACGACCACGTGCGACGCTGCATGCTTTCAACAGATTTTTCGACAAAGCGTGCATCAGGGTCACTCCCACGAAATATGGGCTTGAAAACCATACCAAATCGAAGATTTGAACAGTACACGTCGATTGCACAACATATCATTTCAACTCGATTGAAAAGCACAATGCCGTGAATGTCCGAAGTTAATAGGGGTGGGGCGATTGCTCTAATTATGCAGGGCCAATCGCAACGTGTCGTCGCCCAGCAATTTGGGGTCCACAATAGCTCGTTTTGTCGGGCGTCTCAGAGCCACAAGAAGATTAGCTGACCGTCCATGCGTTAAGAGAGAAGAATGGCTCTTAGCTCTTTTCGGTTCCTGGTTTCTAGACCACCCAACTTCACAGTTACAAGCTCACTTCTGGTGATATGTTCATTGTTGCCATCGTTACTTTCACTAATACTGGTCTGTAACACTACTATTTTCTACCATTATCTGTACTGTGCTAGAGTCTCCCACACTTGCTACTGTCTACCACTTCTCTTAGCACATATATCACCACACTACAACCCCCATACGGGTCCCGGTTCATGTCACCATCATACTTGGCTTCAATTACTACTAGCATTTGAATACAGTCTGCTTGCTCAAGCAGCACGAATTTTATTGAGCAAATAGAGATTATTACCATTATGTGGATGTACAAAATATATATCCGTGTCGAGCTCCGGGTTCTAAGGGCAGATCACGACGAGTCGAAGACGAGTCGTGATCTACCCTTAGAACCCGGAGCGGGACTCGGATACATATTTTGTACGTCCACATAATGGTCATAATCATTTTATCTTACAATATATTGGGGTTAAGTCAAGAATGTAGA
Organism: Pictodentalium vernedei; assembly: GCA_031216915.1. Classification (NCBI taxonomy): domain Eukaryota; kingdom Metazoa; phylum Mollusca; class Scaphopoda; order Dentaliida; family Dentaliidae; genus Pictodentalium; species Pictodentalium vernedei. Next base: position 769,263,234 of record CM062295.1, read on the forward strand.
CGAATATATAACGAACTATTTATTCGTACGGATGAACAAAAAGAAAAACAATGGAACTCACGCGAAAGGAACGTGCTTGTATCCGACCCACTGATACTAACATCTGTATCAAGGGGTCGGATACACAACAGTTACGGAGTTAATACAGACAAAATACATGTTGACTGTATGATAAAATAAGCTATCGAGTAGTGTCTTGAACAGGCAATGCTTGAATGACAGGAATTTAATCGAGCACATTAACCATCGAGTAATTGTAACTCTTTTTACGACTGTGTATGCTTATCTGGGTATTGGAGGATACAAATGATATGGTGCCGTACCATTGGAGGACTCCTTTTGTGGATATCTTCTAGAGTATAGCTATGAAGATATTTGGAAGGCACAAGTGAGAACACTATCGTTTTGATCCCACATCGGGGTACTGACATGGCCATTTTCTTCCGCGCTTTTGCTTGCACAGATTTTTTTTTTTTTTTTTGTTCTCTTTTCACACCCATTGAAAAACAAAACTTTCATTTTCACAATATTTTGATATTCGTTTTTTCAGTTCAATATACCCAACTGTGTGCGCATCGTGGCATATAATATAGGCACTATCATTTCCATTGATATAAATGTCTGGGAGGCAGGATTTGCGAAGTTGTTTCCTGGGAAGAATAAAAACTTGCAAATTACTGTAAAACACATTCGCTAAACACAGAGGTAAAGCGGACAGTAACTTAGTTGCTTCCAATTAGCTTATCATAAAAGGTCAAGTTTTTTTTTTGTTTTTTTTTGGGGGGGGAGGAGGGGTGGGAGTGGTTGAGCTGTTTGTTGTTTTCGTTGATTAAAAGTAACGAAAGAAAACTTAGCTTTATTTTCTACAAATGTCATCGTGTTTTTTTCAATAATTGGGAGCGTGGTGGCTTAGTAGGTAGAGGTGCAGGCTGCAAGCCGAGAGATCCTCGGTTCGAATTCCACCTGCGGCAACGCGTTGTGTCCATGGGGAGCTGACAGTTGCTCGCCGTTGCTCGGTGGTTCTCTCCGGATACTCCGGCTTCCTCCGCCCGTAAAACTGTCACGGTCATGATTAGCCATTGTGCATCAATATGTGACCTTGAACACCAATAAATAAATAAATAATTCTCAACAATTACATGCGTTTTAATTGGACCTTCATTCCCCGTCTAAAACCATTCCGGTGGGATACCTTTATCGAGAAGTAAGCGGGTAATAAAAGTAATAAGAAAGCAGGTGGGTGGAAGATATGCATGATCGGGGTGGGGGAGGGCATTCTGAGATAAAGGGAGGAAGATAGCTAGGGGGAAGATATTCTGCTACATCAGCAAGGAAGTAAAGATGTTGAGTAAATCTGCCGACCGGCATTTCTTGTGGTTTCTGGGTGACATACACTCACAAAATTGGATATATATAGGCAGCGTTGGTGCCCACTGGAGGGCCCCTTGAGGATATATTTTCCAAACAACAATTCTTTGTATTCTTCTTGTAAGCTACCAACATTAAAATGATGACCTCCACCCCACCCCCACCCCACCCCGCTCCCGGTCCTCAAAAATGTATTCCGTTTAATCAATAGCAACACCACCAATGTTAACCCTTTACCCAACGAATCGCCCGCATTCGCCCGCGTAATATGCAAATTCAGCAGCTGAAAAAATATTATTTTTCGAAAAATTTCAACAAAACCATATCATGTGACCCCTCTTTGGAACGGAACGAGCTCGTCGAGCTCGTTCCAAAGAGGGGTCACACGATATGGTTTTGTTGAAATTTTTTGAAAAAAATTAAAAAATGATATTTAAAATAATAAATTTTGAAATCGTCGGCGTTGGGTAAAGGGTTAATGTTAAAAATCTGAAACGCCAACATTCAACCATTTCGGTGATACAGGTGATAACAAGATAGACAGACTGACAGACGGACGGACGGACAGACGTACGGAGTGCAATTCATACGTTTCCTCATGGTAGTCCGTGAGGTACTAATAATAACAACTACCGCGCGATCTTGCCAAGGTGGGGTTGGGGGCGGGGGGGGGGGGGGTCGTACATTATCTACTGCTTTTACTTTGGCGTTAAATTATATTAAAACCGAAAGAGAAATACTGGACTATTAAAACAGGGAAAGCGGAAAAAACATCATCAATTCTTCTTTTTTTGCGTAACCTACCTGCAGTTAAAACTAGAAGTCCTGCCATGAAATGCGCACGAATGGCACGTCGATCTGCGCTTTAATCTACGCGTTATGGCCATAGCAAGGCTATCAAATTCTGTACATATGGCGTGTGCACAAGCAAGGTAACCCGGGGGTCCATTGGCAGAAACATTGCCTGTGTTTGCTATGAGTAACCAGGAGAACCTGATCCCCCAATAATTTCTAATAAAGCAAACTTGATGGAACAAATGTTGACTATCAAAATAATCTAGAACCAAATCATTTAATTCAAAGTGAATGTGCCTGCTGTGGTCTCCCTATTCCCTGTTTCTTCCCATACTGGCCTAAAGTTGATGCAGCTTGAAGAATTAAGTTATGTTGTGTTGGAAATTGTTGGAGGGTATCTAAGGGCATCCCTGAATAGTTTCTAATAAAGCAAACTTGGTGGAACAAATGTTGACTATCAAAATAATCTAGTACCAAATCATTTAATTCAAAGTGAATGTGCCTGCTGTGGTCTCCCTATTCCCTGTTTCTTCCCTTACCGGCCTAAAGTTGATGCAGCTTGAAGAATTAAGTTTTGTTGTGTTGGAGATTGTTGGAGGCTGTCTAAGGGCATCCTCCAATAATTTCTAATAAAGCAAACATGGTGGAACAAATGTTGACTATCAAAATAATCTGGTACCAAATCATTTAAATCAAAGTGAATGTGCCTGCAGCGGTCTTCATTTTCCCTGTTTCATCCCATACTGGCCTAAAGTTGATGCAGCTTGAAGAATTAAGTTTTGTTGTGTTGGAAATTGTTGGAGGCTGTCTAAGGGCATCCTCCAATAATTTCTAATAAAACAAACTTGGTGGAACAAATGTTGACTATCAAAATAATCTAGTACCAAATCATTTAATTCAAAGTGAATGTGCCTGTTGTGGTGTTCATATTCCCTGTTTCATCCCATACTGGCCTAAAGTTGATGCAGCTTGAAGAACTAAGTTTTGTTGTGTTGGAAATTGTAGGAGGGTGTCTAAGGGCATCCTCCAATAATTTTTAATAAAGCAAACTTGGTGGAACAAATGTTGACTATCAAAATAATCTAGTACCAATTCATTTAAATCAAAGTGAATGTTCCTGCTGTGGCCTCCCTATTCCCTGTTTCTTCCCTTACTGGCCTAAAATTGAAGCTTGAGGAATTAAGTTTTGTTGTGTTGGAAATTGTTGGAGGGTGTCTAAGGGCATCCTCCGATAATTTCTAATAAAGCAAACTTGGTTGAACAAATGTTGACTATCAAAATAATCTAGTACCAATTCATTTAAATCAAAGTGAATGTGCCTGCTGTGGCCTCCCTTTTCCCTGTTTCATCCCATACTGGCCTAAAGTTGATGCAGCTTGAAAAATTAAGTTTTGTCGTGTTGGAAATTGTTGGAGGGTGTCTAAGGGCATCCTCCAATAGTTTCTAATAAAGCAAACTTGGTGGAACAATTGCTGACTATTAAAATAATCTAGTACCAATTCATTTAAATCAAAGTGAATGTGCCTGCTGTGGCCTCCCTTTTCCCTGTTTCATCCCATACTGGCCTAAAGTTGATGCAGCTTGAAAAATTAAGTTTTGTCGTGTTGGAAATTGTTGGAGGGTGTCTAAGGGCATCATCCAATAATTTATAATAAAGCAAACTTGGTGGAACAAATGTTGACTATCAAAATAATCTAGTACCAAATCATTTAATTCAAAGTGAATGTGCCTGCTGTGGTCTTCATATTCTCTGTTTCTTCCCTTACTGGCCTAAAGTTGATGCAGCTTGAAAAATTAAGTTTTGTTGTGTTGGAAATTATTGGTGGGTATCTAAGGGCATCCTCCAATAGTTTCTAATAAGCAAACTTGGTAGAACAAATGCTGACTATTAAAATAATCTAGTACCAAATCATTTGAATCAAAGTGAATGTGCCTGCTGTGGTCTTCACATTCCCCGTTTCATCCCATACTGGCCTAAAGTTGATGCAGCTTGAAGAATTAAGTTTTGTTTTGTATAAGTACACAGCAGAAGCGTTATCAAAAGCAGGTAGTAGAGCTCTTGGAGCTATGATTTCAAACATTCATTCATACAATGAAGTGGGATTCTCAACTTTTCAGAAGTTATATGACAATTGCGTAACTCCTGTACTTGACTATGCATCGGGAGTTTGGGGTTTTAAAAAATACACATGTATAGTCTCCATCCAAGATAGAGCCTCCAGGTACTTTCTTGGTACACACAGATTTACACACACGTTCGCTTTAAATGGGGAAGTAGGATTTTGCCCTTCCATTGACCGCAGGTGGGTTAACATTATACGATTATGGAATAAGCTAATAACATTAGATGAGGATCGAATAGCATATACAATTTTTGAGTGGGACTACGAGAATTGCCTAAATGGATGTTGCTCAGAAGTAAAGTCTATCTTTAATAGTCTACATATATGAAAATAAATTATGGTGTGATCTGAGCGAACTCCAAAATTCGCTCCGATCTCAACATAATTTTAAATGGGTTACCAGTATTCAATTTGTCCCAAAATTGAGAACTTATAAATTATTTAAAAGTTTCTATGAAACAGAAAATTATGTCCACATTAATTTATCACGACAACAGAGGTCACTTTTGGCTCAATTCGGGTGTGGGGTTCTTCCGATTCGGATTGAAACTGGAAGATACAAAAACGAAAAACCGGATGAAAGATTGTGTACCTTTTGTAATACAAACAGTATTGAGGATGAAATTCATTTTCTATTGAAATGCCCTTTCTACTCTGACTTAAGGGAAACATTGTTGTTGAAATCCGTTAGTTGTGATCACAGGACTGAAATTACTCGCTCCGATGAAATTGGCCTATGCGTTTTACTTCAAACGTATCCCAGACAGTGTGCTACTTACTTGGTTAATGCATATGAGCGGAGAAAACACGACATTTATGGAAATTAATATATCCGTTGACGACTGTAGGTGGGCCATCATAATTGAATACTGACTACCACATCCTCATTGGTTTTAGCAGTAAGAGACACAAGTTTTAAGTGTGAATTTATATATCACTAGCTAATACACCCCGCGAGGGGGGGCTGCATATGTGCTGCCAAAATCTCGAAAAACACGAAAATTTTAACCCGATCGAATCGAGATATAATGAGATATGAGGCCGCATGAATTCGTGTATCGCAGGTCCCAGAGAGAGCATGAGTTTGTGTATCGCAGGAATGAGTGTGGGTGTGTGTGTGTGATTGTGTCGGTGGGTGTGAGTGTGTGTGTGTCTGGGGGGGGGGGGGGGTATGTGTGTGTGCGCATGCAAGTGAGTAAATGTATGTGTGATTGACAAATGTAAGAATGCAGTGAGCATGCGAATTATAAACATTATTGTGACATATAGGCCAAGTTGACCGGGTGCAATTTTCTGTTCAAACAACGTTTTATATTATTATGATGCACATGTCACATTAATAAAGATATACTTACTTACTTACTTACATCGCTGACAATTGTCATGATTTGCAGAGAAGTTAGCTCCTCTTCATTTTCTAATGTTGTCTGTAAACTTAACACCAAGCAAATGGGGTTGTCATATAAAACTTAAAATTTCGGAATGTTAGCGAAGTTGTGTCATCGATGTGCGCACCATTTCAGAAGCTTCTGGCATTTTCCCGTAGAGAGAACTTTTTGTCAGTATTTTTCCAATCGGTTTGAACGTTTGACTAGTCGTCGAGTCCTATGGGACTATGTATTATCTCCCCATGGGACTATGTATTATCTCCCATATGGAACTATGTATTATCTCCCCTATGGGACTATGTATTATCTCCCCTATGGGACTATGTATTATCTCCCCTATGGGACTATGTATTATCTCCCCTATGGGACTATGTATTATCTCCCCTATGGGACTATGTATTATCTCCCATATGCAACTATGTATTATCTCCCCTATGGGACTATGTACTATCTCCCCTATGGGACTATGTATTATCACCCCTATGGGACTATGTATTATCTCCCCTGTGAGACTATGTATTATCTCCCCTATGGGACTATGTATTATCTCCCCTATGGGACATAGAACATTCTAGCACTCAGTCGACGTAGTATTCTTTGTATCAATCCATTTTGATGAAATTGCGTTTTCATCATCTTTTCATGTCAGGCCTGCAACCAGGGTCGGGCATCGGGGAAGGGGGGCATGTAGGGGTGCACCTCCCCAACCTGGACATAATCCCATCATTTTTCCACCGAGAATCATTTTATCCCCCCCCCCCTCGCCATCCTCCCCCCCCCCCCCCCCAAGTGACTAAAGTTCACTAATTTGGATACATCTTGCCAAACACATGTGCGCCGGGCCGACCATGGTTCGGACAAATTTTAAAGTTTGGCATTAAAAGGAGCCATTTCCTGTCTTCTGAAGGATCAATTCCTACTTCAACATACTCCAGAAAGTTTTATTTTTTTCTGCTAAAATAACAAGATTCATCATTTTATTTTTTTTTATTTCTGTCTACTATCTTTTGAATTGACCATCCTGGATCATTTCACCCCCACCCCCCCCAACCCACCCCTCATAGGGACTAAATTCCACAAATTTGGACACACCGTGCCAAGCACATGTGCGCCGGGTCGTCTATGGCTCGACCCGGCATGGGAAAAATTATAAATTTTGCTTTTAAAGGCGCAATTTCCTGTCTTCTGAAGGATCAATTCCTACTTCAACATACCCCAAAAACTTTTATTTTTCCTGCTCAAAAAACAAGATTCAATATTTTTTTTTTTTTATTTCTGCCCACTAACTTTTGAATTACCATTCTTAATCATTTCACGCCCCCACCCCCCTCCCCCTCATAGTGACTTAGTTCCACTAATTTTGATACACCGTGACAAGCACATGTGCGCCGGGTCGACCGTAGTTCGACCCGGCATTGGAAAATTTTTCAATTTGGCATTAAAAGGAGCAATTTCCTGTCTTCTGTAGGATCAATTCCTACTTCAACATACCCCAAAATTTTGCATTAAAAGGTGCATTTTTCTGTCTTCCGAAGGATCAATTCCTACTTCAACATACCCCAAAAAGTTTTATTTTTTCTACACAAATAACAAGATTCATTATTTGATTTGTTTTTATTTCTGTCCACAAAATTTTGAACGACCATCCAGAATCATTTACCCCCCCCCCCCCCCCCACCCCCACCACCCCTCATAGTGACTAAATTCATGTTCAGTAACGTTTTATGCTTTTCATTATATCAACTCTGTGTGCATCGTGACATGTCGTCTCAAATTGTCGGAGAAATGGTCATATTATGCGTTAAGCATCAGGCCCGAAGCAAGGCTCTCAACATTTTCCGATATGCTGGGGAGAGAGTTAATTTTTTCTCATAATTTCTAGCTGTAAACACAATGTGCAATAAACTGTTTAAATTTCGCATTTAACCCTTTACCCAACGTAACGACCAAAACCGGCCAGCGCTATTCTCAAAAATCGCCAATTAATTTTCAAAATATTTTCATTTTTTGTCTCGGAAACATAGGTTATGACCCCTCGTTGGAACGAGCTCGTTCCAACGAGGGGTCATAACCTATGTTTTTGAGACAAAAAATGAAAAAAATTAGTTATTCAAGAATTTTTTTTGCAAGTGTCGTCTGCTTTTCATGTTAGGTAAAGGGTTAAATGCATCAAATTGTAAGACGTCGCGTTTCAGGTGACTTTAGAGCAAAAACAGTAATTTACATGAACTGCATGAAGTTGTCAATACATTATTCAAAATTCAGATAAAAAACCATATGCACTCGTGCAATTATAAGTTATTCACAAATGTTATTCAACAGCGTTAGTTGCATAATAGGACAAAAATAGCAATATATAATAGGACCACAAATGCGTCAGAGTCACCGAGTATGTTCACGAGGTTGAAAAGATTGAATTTCTTCTGGTGTATTGTTTGAGAGGTGCTGTACGGGAAAAATTTAGAAACACATTTGGATTGATTCCTATAAATTAATTAATTTGTGAAAGTGTCACAATTCATTGGGGATCCTGGAAATAAGCAATCAGTCCTTTGCAGAATGAGGTCCCCATAGCGTGAACTTGGCAATGCTATCCTGCTGTGCAGGGTAGCATTACTAAATTCACTCACTGTGAACCTCTTTTTGAATCAAAGTCTCAGACTGGAACAAAATGAGAGGTCCCCATAGCGTGAACTTGGCAATGCTATCCTGCTGTGCAGGGTAGCATTACTAAATTCACTCACTGTGAACCTCTTTTTTGAATCAAAGTCTCAGACTAGAACAAAATGAGGTACCTAGGGGATAAATTGGGGAATTCTAGCCCACTTCATGGGATAGCTTCGGCATATTTAACCCTCTAGAGACAGGTTGCTTTTTTCAGACTTGTTCATTCGAAACTAAATCATATCGCTAGTATTAAAAAGGGACATATCGCCATTGGGTGTGGGTAGGGAATAGGAGCAGAGTTAATAAAACAACCGTAAAGACTATTTCTTTTCAACCACTGTGGGCTCCAATTAACTCAAGTGTCCAATGTCTATCTCACACAAAGTCTTGTCTCCTTCAATGTACATTGCTAACACGTGGGGGAACGGTGGCGCTGTGAACTAAAGCGTACTGCACGTCGATGGTGCACTTGTCTTCAACCAATGCTAACCCTGCTTGTGTGGAGTTAGTATGTTGGGGAGCTGACAGTTGGTCGCCGTTGCTTGGTGGTTCTCTCCGGGTACTCCGGCTTCCTCCACCCGTAAAACAGTCATGGTCATGATTAGCCATTGTGTAGAAATATGTGACTTTAAAAACACCAATAAATAAATAAATATGTGCATTGCTATCTGTTACAATCAGTTTTGGATTGACACAGCAACTTCCCAACTGACTGTAACATAATAATTTCAATCAATTTGATAATCATGGTATGCAGGGTATGGAGGTAGCGGTGCTTGCGGCTGTTAAGGAAGGAATGTATGAGAGGTTGATGAGAGATAGAGTGTAATGAATCAAAGAATCGATAATTACACTTCCATATTTATTACTCAACTAAACCTGAACTACAAAGAGCTAGTAGTAGACATCTGAAAAGATACAAAGAAACTAGCTTAGTAAATCAACAAATATTCAACACATTCTCCCCTGCTGAGAGAGAACAAAAACAATGTTTATAATGAGTACTCCAGTTACACACAATACTCCAGTTAGTCCACACCCAAGGAAAAAAGTGCAGTTAGTTACTCTCCACACCTGGGGAGAAACAAGTGTAAGTACTCTCCACACCTGGGGAGAAACAAGTGCAATTAGTGAAAAAAAACCCACCCCTATCTGAAAATGCGAGTTTTTATTTAAGGAATAGTGCATGGCTTGGAGTTGACTACGCCCATATAGTGCCCAGTGAGGTGGTGTAGTTCCCGCCGCGAAGCGGAGTGAACTACACCACCTCACTAGGCACTATATGGGCGTAGTCAACGACAAGACATGCACTAATCCTTATATTATATCGAACACCCATCAAGAAAAACATCTGTCCGATTTGTTAATCTATTACCAAGGAAGCAGCCCTACCAACCAGCGTTATATAGAATAAAATACCATGTAGTTTTTAAAAACATTTTCTTCTTCCAAACCACGGCTAACTTGGATTATTGATATGAGCAGAAGACAGATTTTGAATCGGCGGTAAGGGAAAACAAAACATTTCCCCCAAACGGAACTGTGTATTCTAGAATCGCGCAACTCGCGAATGGAAGCTAAAATTTTCGAAATTTGACAACGCAGTTTGATAATTTCCACACATTTGTCACACATATACATTACCGAATGAGTCAGTACGGGATACCAAACGCCGAAGATTCAAATGAATTCCATTATTTATTCGTTTACTGCCCAAAACATACAATTGAATAGCGAAATAATATGAGCTGCGAAACAAACGATTTTTTCATATCCGGACGCGTTCTCATGAAAGTTGTACCCAGGTATGGATCATTCTCTTCGAAACGAGATATGGATCATCTTCTCAAGGAATAAAATGAACGCCTCGGAAAATGTGACTTCAACAATGGAAAAGCGATACAGTTTTCCACAATGATTTCTTTCCGGATCGTTTTGTGGATGTTGTGCCTCTGTGAATCGATATTTAAATTTAGCCTGATCAGTTTTATTCGCCCAGTATGAAAAGAAAACTGATATAGTAGTGTGCTAAACATAGAAAACGTGTAGTGCCTGGGTGTAGTGCCTGGTCAGTTCTGTGGATGCAAACTACACGAAATAGGGTATCATCTTTCAGCCAATCAGAATGCAAGGAAGTCACGTGAGATATAATATAACCCAATATTGCTGTACCTGAATCAATAGTACTACACTATTAATTTAGTCAGTGTAACCCAAGCGATCAGGTTGCTTGCTAACTCGTGTGGATCTTCTGACCCAATGAGAGGTATCTTCCCGTTGAATATCATTGTTAGGGTCCTCGATACTCTCACACTCAGGGTTTGCTAAAGGAGGTTCCACAGAATTAGAAGAATTCTCTTCACTACTTGGAGCAAGATGCCTAAGAGACACTGTTGATTCTCGTCCGTCTGGCATACGAATATGTGCATATGAAGGATTGGCTTCAAGCAATTCCACTTCATCCACAAGTGGTTCAAACTTACTATTTCTAACATGACGTTTCAACAGTACTGTTCCTGGCTCCAGCAGCCAGGTAGGTAACGATCTACCACTGGATGATCGACGCTCAAAACGCAGAAACCTTTCATGGGTAGTGCAGTTTGTCGCAGTCCAAAGAAGGCTTCTTACTGAATGCAAAGAATCTTGTAAGACCAGTTCCCATTGAGTTTCTTTCAAACCCTTAGTACTGAGAGCTAAGGTGATATCCTTCCAAATGATCCCATTGTAATGTTCGCATTGCCCATTGCCCTGCGGTCTATAAGGAGTAGTACGACTAGTGGAGACATTGTGTTTTGTCAAAAACGATTTCAGTTCAGAACTCATAAAATATGTACCCCTATCTGAGTGTATATATGAAGCCATCCCAAACATAGCAAACAGTTGAGTGAGACAATTGATTACGGTTCCCGAAGTCATGTCAGTGCATCCCTTTACCTAACATGAAAAGCAGACGACACTTGCAAAAAAAATTATTGAATAATTAATTTTTTTCATTTGTTGTCTCAAAAACATAGGTTATGACCCCTCGTTGGAACGAGCTCGACGAGCTCGTTCCAACGGGGGGTCATAACCTATGTTTTTGAGACAAAAAATGAAAATATTTTGAAAATTAATTGACGATTTTTGAGAATAGCGCTGGCCGGTTTTGGCCTTTACGTTGGGTAAAGGGCAAAAGGAAAAGGAAAGCGGGAAAATTCATTCACTATGATTAGTAGGTACTTGTTTCTAGATGCCGAAAGCAGTGGACACTTGAAATCAATATTCAACCTTTCAAAAGGCTGAGTGGCTTTAATAAGGGGAACAGATTCTGGTTCGTAGTAGCTTGGTTTGATTTTAGAACATATCGTACAGCGTTGTGTAACCTGTCTCACATCATCAACAGAATATGGCAAATTCCTTGATCGAACCAAATGCACCAATCGTGTTACCCCAGGGTGATACAGAGAGTTATGAAGCTCCAAAACCATATTTCTGTTTAGGGATGAACATACCATTCTCGATAAACAGTCACCAGTAGAATTATCTTTTCCGGGTCGAAACCGGATGTCATACTGGTAACAACTGAGCTCAAGGTGTCATCTAATGATTTTATCATTTTTTATTTTCCCCCTGCTTCTATTATCAAATATAAAGGAAACAGCTTCCTGGTCTGTAAGAATGGTGAAAGGTTTTCCTATTAGTAAATGTCTCCATTTTCTCACAGACTCTATTATCGCACATGCCTCCTTTTCCACTGGGGAATGTCTTAACTCATGAGGATGCAATTTCCTAGAGAAAAAAGCTACCGGCCACCTACCTTGATTCAAACTACCAGCAATTGCTAGGTCCGAAGCATCAGTCTCCACAATAAATGGCAATATCTCATCTATAGCCCTAATAGCTGCATTTTCGACTTCTTTCTTTAAATAATTGAAAGCAGTTGCAGCCTCGTCCTTCAAAGGAAAACTTGTAACAGTTGAAAGCGGAGTTAATTTGCTAGAAAAATGAGATATCCGCTGACTGTAATATGAAAATAGACCAAGAGCTCTTTTCAACGACTTAGCACAGTGAGGCACAGGTAGTTCTCTTAAAGGTTGCAACCGTTCAAAATCAGGTTTCAATTTCCCTTGACTTATAAAGTAACCGAGCAGATTCAATTCTTTAACACAGTACGTGCATTTATCCTCACTGAAAGTCAAATTGTATAATTTGGCTACCTCCATGAATTTCTTGAGGTTTTCATCATGATCAGCAGCACTATCCTTTCCACAGACAGTTATGTTGTCAGCATATATGAATACACCCTTTAATTTGTGTTCTTGAACAACTGAATCCATCACTCTTTGAAAACAAGCAACTCCGTTGGTGACTCCAAATGGTACTCTGCAAAATTGAAACAACTGGCCATTTGACTCAAAAGCAGTGTACTTCTTTTCTTTTCCTAGTAGAGGGATTTGGTGGTAAGCACTTCTACAGTTAAAACAAGAAGTCCTGTCCTGAAATGCGCACAAATAGCACGTTGATTTGCGCGTTAATCTGCGCATTATGGCCCAAGTAAAGCTATCAAATTCTGTACATATGGCCTGTGCACAAGCAATGTTTCAGCCAATGGACCTCCGGGTAACCCGGAGGTCCATTGGCAGAAACATTGCATGTGTTTGCTATGAGTAACCAGGAGAACCTGCCGTGCTTTGGATGCCATTCGATATGACAATTGCGCACAATTCCAACGCGCAATTAAGCCTACATAAGCGCACTATTCGTGACAGGACTTCTAGTTTTACCTGTAAGATCTAGAGTGCTATAAACAGCATACTGAGCAATTTCAGACACCATCTCATGTATCTTTGGAAAAGGATAAGCGTCTAATTCAGTGAAGCGATTTATTGTTTGTGAGTAGTCTATGACCATACGTTTTTTATGTCTTTCGTTAGTTATAACACTGGGCCCTCCAAGGTGATGAGCTGGGTTCAATTATTCCCTCAGTTAGTAATCGGCTAGTTTCTTGTTCAATAAACAACTTGTCCTCCTTACTGTGATGGAGTGATTTGGTTGCAATTGGGTGACAATCACTTCGAAGGTTTGAGAAAAGTGATGGTGGATTCACTGAGGCACATGTCAAACTACAAATGCTCTGAGAATTTATATCTATTGGGGGATTTTCCCCACCAAATTTGATGGAAACGCATTCATGTTTATCCATAAAATTATGTCCTAGAATCAGATCAGCACAAAGAGATTTCAATACTGACAGACTGAAGTCTTTATATTCTTTGTTTCCAAAAGTCAAAGTTACTTTGCAAGTCCCAATAACCTGACTAACATGTGAACTTGAGGCCATAGATATATAGCCATTAGACGGGGAAAGAGGTATATCCAAAGTCTCGGTGACTTTTCTATCTATAAAACTTTCCAAACTCCCTGTATCAACCAGAGCATTGAAGTTTCGACCTTCAACTGCTACATTAACCACTGCTTTTGAAAGACATTCTGGAGATAATGAAGACACAGTTGCAAGAATAGGAGTACATGAAGCAGTAGTTCCCCTAGCAGAGGACTGACAAACTTTTGCAAAATGCCCCTTCTTCTGACAGTTATTACAAGAAACACTTCCAGCTAGACAGAAGCGACGAGGATGGTAACTCTTACCACAGAGAAAAGCACTTCTTTTGTGAAGATTGAGAAGGTAAAGCAGCAGTAGTATTAGATGCCTTGTCCAAACTTGAAGATGCTGCTGCTGTAGTTACGTGATAATCAACTGGAGTGTTGTCGTGAATTGTAACTGTAACTGCTGCATTTACTGCTGGTGTAGGATGAACATACTCATAAGCTTCATTGCTTTTCTGAGCCAATTCGAGGGCTCGAGCTTGGTCAAACATGGTTTGTAGATCCAACTGTTTATTTTCGAGTAAACGTTGGCGTATTGCTTGTGTATAAAGCCCACTGATATACTTTCTTGACGATAGACTTCTGCTGTAACAGATTTGGAGTTGCAGTCCTTTGCAAGGTTACGAAGCTCTTGCAGATACTGATCTAAAGTTTCATTTTGCTGTTGTCTTCGAGTGGCCAGCAAATGTCGAGCCAGAATCTCATTCTTCGGACGAACGAACGCTGTCTCCAGTATACTGACAGCTTGGTCAAATGTAGCAGATTCAGCAATGTACTCATACACTGACGGTGAAACATAATTAATTAATACTTTAAATTTATCTGGCGTCACTGTACTTGTTGAGAAGGAGTCAATGAAATTATTGAAAGTGGTTTTCCAGTGTTTCCATTCTTTAGCATCTGTAGCACTGTTAGAATCTGAATCAAACTTGTCTGGCTTTAACCCTTTACCCAACGAATCGGCCGCATCCGCCTGTGTAATATGCAACTTCAGCAGTTGAAAAAATATTATTTTTCAAAAAATTACAACAAAACCATAACATGTGACCCCTCGTTGGAACGAGCTCGTCGAGCTCGTTCCAACGAGGGGTCACATGATATGGTTTTGTTGAAATTGTTTGAAAAATTTAAAAAAATGGTATTAAAATAATAAATTTTGATATCGTCTGCGTTGGGTAAAGGGTTAAGAAGCGATCCATGTCTGATGGTAATTAGTTGAGTAAAGTGTAATGAGTCAAAGAATTGATAATTACAACATTTCCATATTTATTACTCAACTAAACCTGAACTACAAAGAGCGAGTAGAAGACATCTGAAAAGATACAAAAAAACTAGCTAAGTAAATCAACAAATATTCACCACAGAAAGTATTTGGATACGAATGTTGTGTACGCGAGGATGTGTGTGGTTCTACTGAGAGAAAGTTCTGTGGTTCCGACATTACCAAATCTCAGTAGAGACGTGGTGTTTGAACGTCAAACAACAATCACGTGCGTATTTATTTATTTACTGGTGTTTAAGATCACATACTTATGCACAATGGCTAATCATGACCGTGACAGTTTTATGGGTGGAAGAAGCCGGAGTACCCGGATAGACCACCGAGCAACTACGAGCAGCTGCCAGCTCCCCAACATCGTAACTCCGCACTGCAGCACACGCATGGTTAGATTGGTTGAAGACATGCGCACCATCGACGTGCAGTACGCCTTAGTACACGGCGTCATCGTGCCCCAATGTGGACAATCGGGGTTAAGTGCCTTGTCCGAGGAAAAAACTAAGTTGGACGCTTCTCTTAGATTATTACATGCTGTGATGAACGGAAGTGTACAAAAACTTGAACAATTAGCAAATGATGAAAACAGTGGATGGAATGGATTTAAATGCACTAGAAATTTCTATAGAACTTAAACGAATTATAAATCTGGGAAGTGTATTCGGCTTAGAAAAACTGTTTCTAGTGTCGGACAAAACACACCAATCAACATAAATAATAACCGCTAGGTTGAACGCGGTCGTAGTAAAGGAGCTAGAAAGGAGCAATGTTGCACCACCTGAGGGACGAGATGTGGCGCTGTACAATTAAATTTCTGTTATGAAAAACGACATAATGGCGAGTATTAACAGGACACCTCGCATTAATGTGAGCAGTGATGAAAGCGGTGAGTTGCGCTAACTTATGGACAACAACGATACAATTATTCGCTTAGTCGATAAGGGATCAGGGATAGTGGTGCAGGACCGTGACCATTATGTTTGTTGCTCGGGGAATGAGATCACGGGAAGTGAATCGTGTTCTGAAACCACACAGGACCTCACGCAAAGGTCTATTAAGTGAGTGAATAGACTTCTGAATTAGATGCAGAAAAAAAACAAATTATACTGACGGAAAAAATGAAACGCAAGTTCAGTGTTGGTAATATAATCTTTTTTATTCGAAGACCCGATGTAGTAAATTTTGACACATTACTGTCCAAAGTGTCTTTGGTTAAAATTCAGTCAACCATGACTACGTGCGACGCTGTTCAGTTTAAACAAATATTTCAACAAAGCGTGCATCCGGGGCACTCCCACTTGCTATGGGCTTGAAAACCATACCAAATCGAAATTTTGAACAGTACATATCGATTAACCCTTTACCCAACGAATCGGCCGCATCCGCCCGCGTAATATGAAAATTCAGCAGTTGAAAAAATATTATTTTTCAAAAAATTTCAACAAAACCATATCATGTGACCCCTCGTTGGAACGAGCTCGTCGAGCTCGTTCCAACAAGGGGTCACATGATATGGTTTTGTTGAAATTTTTTGAAAAATTTGAAAAAATGATATTTAAAATAATAAATTTTGATATCGTCTGCGTTGGGTAAAGGGTTAAGCAACATTTCATTTCCACTCGATTGAAAAGCAAAATGCTGCTAATGTCGCGGTGGTCCATGTGATGACAGTTTGCAAGTGTTCTTTTGTCTAGTACTCAGAAATTGTAAATAGTTATTAAGTGATAAATCTATCCCACATCGATTTAGTTGTAACCCGCCCCCCCCCCCCCCTCCATATACTGTAGTCTCGATATTTTCGTTCTGTTTGAACGATTCAGTTTATGATTTCACTACCGACATCGTTAATACCACATTATATTTTACATTGCACAGTGCAAACTTTCTTGTGTATTTCAGACTACTGGGGGCGCGGTGGCGTCGCGGTAACCGGTTCTAGTCAGATCACTGAAGTTAAGCAACGCCGAGCGCGGTTAGTAGTTGGATGGGTGACCATTTCAGCGACTGATTCGTGCTCCCGCGTTGTGTCCTTGGGCAAGGCACTTAACCCCGATTGCCTACATGGGGGCACGGTGACGCTGTGTACTAAAGCGTACTGAACGTTGATGGTGCGCATGTCTTCAGCCAATCTAGCCCTGCCTGTGCCACGGTGTAGAGTTCAGAGTTACGATGTTGGAGAGCTGACCGTTGCTCGTCGTTGCTCGGTGGTTCTCTCACCGGGTACTCCGGCTTCCTCCACCCGTAAAACTGTCACCGACATGATATGACCCTGGCTGTTAATGTGTCGTTGAACCCTAATAATAATAAAAAAATCAGACTACTTCAGTATTCTGCAATGAGGAGATAAGGAGCATTTTTTGCTCTATTTGTGACAAAACGTCTAGTTTCAATGCACAATGCCACATGTGTACCTGCCAAGTATTATCTTGTTCAATATATAGTGATTTGCCACAATCCGCAGGGGATCGACACAGTCACCCTACAACAGGGTGCAACAGGCAACATATCCCGATTTGAGAAGCAAATTAAGCATATGCGAGTTACAATCTGACAAGAGATCGACAAGATAGAGATGTCCCCTGATGCATTACTGAGCGTAGCCGGGGCGCGATGGCTCAGTAGGTAGAGGTGTAGGCTGCAAACCGAGAGGTCCTTGGTTCGAATTCCACCTGCGGTAACCGCGTTGTGTCCTTGAGCAAGACACTGCACCCACATTGCCCACGTGGGGGAACCGTGGCGTTTTGTACTAAGGAATACTGCACTTCAATGATACACTTGTCTTCATGTGTTGTAGTATGTTGTGAAGCATGACAGTCGCTTCCCGTTGCTCGGTGGTTCTCTCCGAGTACTTCGGCTTCCTCCACTTTTAAAACTGTTCGAAATGAGAAGAACCTGGCTGTCGAAGCCCCAATAAATGAATAAGTAAATATTGGGCGCAGCCATTTTACTTACATCGAAATCGCCATTATTCGTCAATCAGCTAGTAAAATTATTGTCAGTGGGAGAAAGAATAGATTTTGTATGCTGAGGACTTAATGATGGCAATAAGTAAAGTTTAGATGGGTGACGCGAAGAAAGAAAACAGTTGTACAGGAAATTCAGGGTCGTAGACGGAGATTGGTCGATGTGGGGGAAGAGGTAGTTGAACTTTTTGAACGTCACGGCTTCCCCAATGAGGAAACCTAGAAGTGTGGAGAGCTAAACTGTCAGTAGAGGAAACTTCCGACCTTATCAATAGAATGAGAAACAATAACAATATCAACAAACTGTAATAGATCTGAGACTATTTTTTAATTATTTGTTAAGAGGTTATTATTTGGTTGGTTTTATATTGGCCGAGATGTCAGCCGTCGGTAACTTCAAATCAGCCTTCGACATTCGGTGTCAGGCTAATATGAAGTAACACCCGGTTGATACCACGACCGATACGAAACTAAGCAGCAATAACCTTTAACCCTTTACCCAACGCAGACGATATCAAAATTTATTATTTTAAACATCATTTTTTTTTTTTAATTTTTCAAAAAATTTCAACAAAACCATATCATGTGACCCCTCGTTGGAACGAGCTCGACGAGCTCGTTCCAACGAGGGGTCACATGATATGTTTTTTTTTAATTTTTTGAAAAATAATAATTTTTCAACTGCAGAATTTGCATATCACGCGGGCGGATGCGCTCGATTCGTTGGATAAAGGGTTAAGTATATTGCAATGTATGTGTTCTTTGTCTATCCGAAGTTGGATATTATCTTCTTCCTCTTGAAATGATATGTTGTAATTTATTGGAAATCGATCCATGGTCAATCTCCAAGAAATTGTAATAAAATACAAAGACAATATACAAAATGTCATCGGTAGGAACAGAATGTAAAAAAGCCCAACAATTTCCATGTCAACGAATATTATGCGGAAGTAGGCACATCTCTTGATTTAAGGGAGTGTCAACAACAATACTTCGCGCTAAGATTATATCTATAAAGACTTTGAGGTCTCTATCACCCCGTGGGCGCAATGTCTACTTGAAACACTAATAACGTGTAGAAAATATTGTGATCTGCTACAATCAGTTGTGGATAAATACAAAGCCAGCCCCAGCACATTGTGATAGATAACATATATTTTATTATTACACGCGTGTTCTACGTAATCCGTATCTACAGCAACACTAAACCATGCGGAAAATGAAAATATGTTCTGCACATATGTGCGAAACGGAAATCGTTGACGGACTATTTTTGAATAGAAGCGAAATTTCACTGAAATTTTCTACAAATCGTGCAACGCAATTACAATTTGAATCGGTAGTGATAGCTGGTTCCCCTCGCAAATTTGGTTGACGGTTAAATGGGTGTTTTTTGTTGATAGATCGTCCCCTGAGTTCCAATGTGTTCTATGTGCCTACTGGCACATAGAACACATTGGAACTTAGGGGGCGATTGTTATCAAATAAATTACTGAGTGTCCGTCTAATAATTGCTTTTATAGACGTAAAGGCGTGTAATAAACACCTAACGACACGCGCGTGTGAATGGGTTAATCGATATGGCACTTGTGCCATCATGGAAGGATAAAACTCGAGGCCTGCAGCCACTCTTTTTACCCTTCCACGCTGGCACTCGTGCCATATCGATTAACCCATTCCCACGCGTGTGTCGTTCTGCGTATGAGAGGCACCCCAGTTTGAGAAATAATATGAGCATTTGCTAGTTAGCCCTTTACTCAACGAATCGACCGCATCCACCTAAGTAGTATGTCAGGGATGACTCGTCCCCTATCACCAGTATCTCATAAACGATATCATGTGACGTGACCCAGCCAAGCCATGTTGGCTTGTGATGGTAACCTCTGGGGGTGGCTATGTTGTGACTTCTTTACCACAGTGATGCGTGCTGTCAATGCGCATATTCAGTGCGTGTTGTGTGGTTCATTTTGTATACTTAATGCCGCCATCTTGGTTTCAATCGTGGCACGTTGCTGCTGTGTGACCCAAACCCTCTACTATGACGGAGATGTGTTCGGAGGGTGTGTTCAATTCAACAACAGTATATCTAATTACCCAAATAGGCCCGACAACGGCCCCAGATCACAAAAACAACTACTCGAAACTCCCGAAACGGACCTGGAGAATCCCCCATTTGGGGTTTATAATAGTAGTACGTAGTGCTATAAGACGCATTCTATTAAAGTGAAGTAGTTTCATGGTTCAGCTTTTCCCCAAATCCTAGATTAGAATTACCACAAACAACCCGACAATTTTTCACTAGTTCGGATTTCCAATTAAATCCTCAATTTCTATCTGTTGCTCGAATTCCTTGAGAAGCCTCGTTATAAAAGTAGCACTAGAGTACGTTTACTGGCTTGGATTTCCCACTATTATTCTAGCTACTTTTGGCTACTCCTTGTTTCAACCTCTGTCCTCGTCGAAGGCTTATAGTCATCAGTCAGATTGCTGGATTTTCCTGTTCTTTACCTACCCATACAGAGTTAGCTCCCTTATGTGTAATGAAGGCCTCGATAATTCTTAAACTCAAAAGACAGTTAAGTAGAAATAGGTATTGCTCGAACGACTGAAATCTTATTGAGCAAATAAGCTATCGAGTCACTAACAGTCATCGCTTGGAGGTCTAGCGCTGAACTGTAGCATTATTACTACAGGCTTGCTAACTATCTCAGATTGCTCCAACGACTCGAAACTGATAGAACAAATGAGCTACTGAGCATTTACCTTATTATTATTAATATTATTATTTTATTTTATTGTTTATTTTTTATTATTATTATAATTATTATTTGTTTTCAACTTATATTCCCTCTTTTGAGCATAGTTCATATTGATTGGTTTGTTAGGCAACTACAGTCATCACTCAATACTACGTGGAATGTTACTTGTTTCCTTCAATTCGAAGTTTTGATGGTGGTGACCTTTCTCATGATATTCGCTGCGCCCAAAATTGCGGTTTTCTGAGGGTGATGTGGTCTGATGGAAGTGGAAACATTATATAGTCACTTTCTTGAATACCTTGTGATGGCTTCTGCAGCTCTGATGATTATTGGGATGACACTTGTTTTGGAATTCCACATCCTTCTACACTCAATCTGCAGATCAACACTTTCTCTGTCTCTTTCTGCACGATATTAGGGTTGCTGGTGGTCGAAATGTCAAGCAGAAGGCAAGTACCACCATCTTTCAGAATGATATCGGCTTTATTCCATGGTGTATATCTATCGGTGTGTACATGTACCTGTGTGTCCCATAAGATGGTGATATCACTTTTTGTGGTGGCGTTCTGTAGTTTATAGTCGTATAATTACATTGTTAAGGTAGTTACACGTTTTGGGTCCAAATACTCAATTCCCATTGGTCAGCTGGATGAAAACGTCATGACCAAATGTAATTCATTTTTCAATGAATACATTTGGTCGAACTTTGACCCGCATTTACGGTAGAGCGCAGTTGAGAGAATGTAATTCGGGCGGTGTTTGGGTGGGTTTTTAACTTTTAGCGCCTCTGGCAGTGATCAACTCCGCTACTGTTTCTTTGGTGACATTTCCCAACTGTGGCATAAATCCCGTTACTAAAATACTCGTTTCCATTTCTAAAGTTGTGAGAATTAAAAATCAGAGTTGCGCGCTTTGTCTTTTGTGTGAGGGTGGTTTTTCGCCTCGTTCGTTCGTACATGTTTTATTTCGTCTTTCTGCTTTGCTGTTTGGTAAAAAGTAGTTTAAACAGTTACGGAATATAATTATAAGAATTGAATGCAATTTTTATAATCTTTATTGGAGTATGAACGTGTGGGAATGGGTACAAATTATATATGAATCCCGAAGGGATTCATACAATTTGTACCAATTCCCACACGTTCATACTCCATTAAAGATTATAAAAATGCATTCAATTCTTAAACACACGGGACTAACCTCAATATTATTGTCTTTGCACGGAACCCACTGGACATGTCTAGCAATGAGTAGCATGGGCAGTGGGCGCTTGGTCCGGACAGGCTGAAATGACGTACCCAACTGTCTTGAGTTCCTTGGGGAGCGTATTCGGCAAGTCTGGTCGATCTGTTATTCCATTATAAGTTTGTAGTAGTATCGCGTGGTGATTGCTTGATACTGGGCCGCTGGTATTAAGGATTATGTAGGTCTTTTCGGGCCTCATTGTGTCTTGTACGACTGATGTGTATCGATGTCGGTATTTTGCATGTATCGAGCACGGTGGCTGTCCATGGATTTTTCTTCATACATCCAGTTGCGTGTTTCAGCTATTTTATTCTTCAAACTCGATTTTACAACTTTTGCCGACTTATTTGGCGAATTTAAGTTATTGTGTAGGCTTTCGATGTTACTTTCCCCTTTGAATTTCCGGGCAAGTTTTGCAATACTTCTTCTCGCGTTATTATTCTTATAGTGCTTGACATTAACTACAGTTAAAACTAGAAGTCCTGTCACGAATTGTGCGCTTATTAAGGCTTAATTGCGCGTAGGAATTACGCGCAATTGCCATATCCAATGGCATCCAAAGCACGGCACGTTCTCCTGGTTACTCATAGCAGACACAGGCAATGTTTCTGACAATGGACCTCCGGGTTACCCGGAGGTCCATTGGCTGAAACATTACTTGTGCACATGCCATATGTACATAATTTGATAGCCTTACTATGGTCATAACGCGTAGATTTGCGCGCAAATCGACGTGCTATTTGTGCGCATTTCATGACAGGACTTCTAGTTTTAACTGTATGTTCTTATGAGTATTGTGCCCAATATATTCATTAAGACCAGTTATTGTGCATCAAAAGGACGTTTTCATCTCTACCAAGCCCCTATCACCATCAGCTCTAGACATACAGATACGTTGTACGTCGAATTTATTGTCATGCATGCGGTGAATTGTTTATAACTTTCGGGTTTTCCTATCAATCTTGCTCAATTCTCCCATGTTCCAATCAACAGTTTCATAATTCTGTGTGACGACGGGTATCGCCAGGGTGTTTAATGCCGTAATTATGTTATCAGCATTCAGCTACCCTCCTAGTACCTTTTAGTACTTGGAGTCGACCATCGTTTTCGTCGACTCCAAGTACTAAAAGGTTTCGGCTGGTTCCAGATTGTTTATCTCACCTTGATTGTTTATCTCACCTTGATTGTTCAGGAAGACATTATGAGTAGATGTTACTTCCACCCTTCTCAAACGTTAATTTTGCCCACTTGGTGTAACCGAACTTCATTCTTATATAGTCCCTAAAATTATTATTATTATTATTATTATTATTATTATTATTATTATTATTATTATTATTATTATTATTTTTTTTTTTTTTTTTTTTTTTTTTTTTTTTTTTTTTTTATTTTGTAATATTATTGTTATGATCATTTCTTTTCCTTTTTTTTGAGCGTGAAAAGATCAGTTCCCAATGAATTGTGACACATTACATGTAACTTACTAAAAGATGTGGAGCATTTACATTACAAGATACAGCCTAATCGATATATTTATGTTTCCCCGCCTGTAAATAGCAGAAACTTATGTTGTTTCACAACTCGTGGGATCTCAGAATATCTCTTACCTGTTACAGACCGTTGGGGATTGATAGTGTGTCGATCCCTGAGAGACTGTCGTGAAACACAATATATTGAATAAGGTAATGCAGTATTCCAGACTTTCATGGAAGGCACGGGTTCATAGAGGCTACAATGACTTTATCGAAATCATCCGTTATAACCATGCGCTGCCCTCCCCCTAATGCAGAGATGTATCTCTAGTACTGATATTATTTAGGAGTGTTTTTAATTTTTCCTACAACCTGTTGGATAATGCCCGTTGGGCAGTTTGCAACATGTTGCAACAAGTTGTGACACTTCAAACCACATGACAGAAATTAATAGTCGACGTCAGTTTGACACCTAGAGAGTGTCAATGAGCCGATTAGGAACGAATTGTAACGCTCCGTTTTCATGAGAAGATAATGCTCTAAATCCTGTAGAGGGGCACATCCGGTTAGTGTCTTTACTACTCACGAAGAGAAGACATATATTTATATGCTGAGCTGTTTATTTTTTAAAAATTAGCTAGTTATATTAAGTAAGGTATAGTTTATATTTTTAGTTTTGTAAATGTTTTAAGAAGAAGTATAGGATGAAGCAAGCAGATTCATGATATAAGTTTTCGAGAATCTTTATTTTAATTATTTTACACTGCCTTTTTCGTCTGGGTGTCGGTTGTTTTTGATCATATATATTTAGTTATGAAGGTGTTTTGAGAAGTAATTAAGAATTGAATGCAATTTTTATAATCTTTATTGGAGTATGAACGTGTGGGAATGGGTACAAATTATGTATGAATCCCGAAGGGATTCATACAATTTGTACCCATTCCCACACGTTCATACTCCAATAAAGATTATAAAAAATGCATTCAATTCTTATAATTACATTCCGTAACAGTTTAAACTACTTTTGACCAAACAACAAAGCAGAAAGACGAAATAAAACATGTACGGACGGACGAGGCTAAAAACCACCCTCACACAAAATACAAAGCGCACAACTCTGATTTTTGATTTTTAATTTTCACAACTTTAAAAATGGAAACGAGTATTTTAGTAACGGGCTTTATGCCACAATTGGGAAATGTCACCAAAGAAACAGCAGCGCAGTTGATCAACGAGAGAGGCGCTAAAAGTTAAAAACCCGCCCAAACACCGCCCGAATTACATTCTGACAACTCTGCTCTACCGTAAATGCGGGTCAAAGTTCGACCAAATGTATTCATTGGAAAATGAATTATATTTGGTCATGACGTTTTCACCCAGCTGACCAATGGGAATTGAGTATTTGAACCCAAAACATATAACTACATTAACAATGTAATTATTATAGGATGAAACAAGTAGGAGTAATAGCGGTACTTTTACTTTTGGACAAATTAGTATGCACATCCATGTAGTGTTATCCATTGTAGTGTTATCCATGTAGTGTTATCCATTGTAGTGTTATCCATGTAGTGTTATCCATTGTAGTGTTATCCATGTAGTGTTATCCATTGTAGTCTAATAAGTAGGACATTATTATCCTATTCTCATCCATGAAAAGCCATCCATTATATTGAATGGTTACATCAGAGGTATTCCATTATCGGAAGCATTGTTTTCTTATTGTCTCCCTAGCCGTCCATTCCTTTGAAAAGCCATCCATTATATTGAATGGTTACATCAAAGGTATTCCAATATCGGAAGCATTGTTTTCCTATTGTCTCCCTCGCCATCCATTCCTTTGAAAAGCCATCCATTATATTGAATGGTTACATCAGAGGTATTCCAATATCGGACGCATTGTTTTCTTATTGTCTCCCTAGCCATCCATTCCTTTGAAAAGCCATCCATTATATTGAATGGTTACATCAGAGGTATTCCATTATCGGAAGCATTGTTTTCCTATTGTCTCCCTAGCCACCCATTCCTTTGAAAAGCCATCCATTATATTGAATGGTTACATCAGAGGTATTCCATTATCGGAAGCATTGTTTTCCTATTGTCTCCCTAGCCACCCATTCCTTTGAAAAGCCATCCATTATATTGAATGGTTACATCAGAGGTATTCCAATATCGGAAGCATTGTTTTCTTATTGTCTCCCTAGCCATCCATTCCTTTGAAAAGCCATCCATTATATTGAATGCTTACATCAAAGGTATTCCAATATCAGAAGCATTGTTTTCTTATTGTCTCCCTAGCCGTCCATTCCTTTGA
Organism: Pictodentalium vernedei; assembly: GCA_031216915.1. Classification (NCBI taxonomy): domain Eukaryota; kingdom Metazoa; phylum Mollusca; class Scaphopoda; order Dentaliida; family Dentaliidae; genus Pictodentalium; species Pictodentalium vernedei. The sequence continues at coordinate 769,288,968 of CM062295.1, forward strand.
AAGCCATCCATTATATTGAATGCTTACATCAGAGGTATTCCAATATCGGAAGCATTGTTTTCCTATTGTCTCCCTAGCCACCCATTCCTTTGAAAAGCCATCCATTATATTGAATGGTTACATCAGAGGTATTCCATTATCGGAAGCATTGTTTTCCTATTGTCTCTCTAGCCATCCATTCCTTTGAAAAGCCTTCCATTTTATTGTATGGTTACATCAAAGGTATTCCAATATCGGAAGCATTGTTTTCCTATTGTCTCCTTAGACGTCCATTCCTTTGAAAAGCCATCGTTTATATTGAATGGTTACATCAAAGGTATTCCAATATCACAAGCATTGTTTTCCTATTGTCTCCCTAGCCATCCATTCCTTTGAAAAGCCATCCATTATATTGAATGGTTACATCAAAGGTGTTCCAATATCGGAAGCATTGTTTTCCTATTGTCTCCCTAGCCATCCATTCCTTTGAAAAGCCATCCATTATATTGAATGGTTACATCAAATGTATTCGAATATCGGAAGCATTGTTTTCCTATTGTCTCCCTAGTCACCCATTCCTTTGAAAAGCTATCCATTTTATTTAATGGTTACATCAAAGGTATTCCAATATCGGAAGCATTGTTTTCATATTGCCTCCCTAGACATCCATTCCTTTGAAAAGCCATCCATTCTGTTGTACTAAAACTCTATACTTGACCAAAATACTTTATCATTGTGCATAATCTGTTATGAATAACAGAATTAACATTTGATGTATTTCGTTCAATAGAATGGATGCCTTTTCGAAGGAATGGATGGCTGGGGTGACAATATGATATACAATTCACGTCAATATATCAATAACATGATTTTGGAGTCCTTATGGTTGATTAGCGGCCCTGCAGCAATGACGAACAGCCCGAGTGTTTATTAAAGGCCCGAGATGAAGCTGTTCATCGTTGCTGCAGGGCCGCTAATGAATCATGATGCCTGATAGCAATCACGTTATTACCATTATTACCACTCCCTGTTACAGCTAACCTCACGAGGGAATTGCTGGAAGAAATAATCACTAAAGTCGGTTCGATGTTAATTCTGTTTCGATCGTGCGTTCGACTTCAGTTCAGAAATACAAAGGGACGTCATCCGAATGAGAGTAATTCATTAGACCATGGAATCTACAAATAGCCGGGCCGCGGGCCGCTAATGGCTATTTATACCATTATCGCCCGCGGCCCGGCTCCGTCGAATGACGTCACTGAATTTATGGAGTTTTAACGGTCCTCCAAAATCGTGTTAATCGACTAGTAACTTATAGATTGAGTGGTAATAATAATGGTTAACCTGATTGGTTACTGAACGATTAAAAACAAACACCTCCTGATTCATTTCTGAGACTTTATTTATATTGGCTCAGTTGTTATCTTCCTCTCTGTTCTTGGTCTGAAAGAAAAAAAAGAAGTATATAAATATGGCACAAGCTCAGATTAATAATCATTTAGATGACATATCTCAAGAACACAAGGTAGATTTTAGTACAGTCCCTGGTAATTCATCCTTGTTTCCTCGGCAAAAAAACTGCTGTAGAAAACTGGTGCTTCTACGGCAATTGCCGTGGAGCCTGTTCGATTGTGTGAAAATCATCGGGGCTGGGTAGAATCCCAATTGCCATGTATATGTAGTATGCGGCGAAGTGAAAACTTTGGAGTTACTTTAACATGTGGAAGTAGTTCAAGATACATGTGTATATAGCCACAATCAACGTGCAGAATGTTCTACTATATTATTATTGAGTGATGTTCAAGGTCACATATTTATACACAATGGCTAATCATGACCGTGACAGTTTTACGGGTGGTGGAAGCTTGTTTTCTGAAATAAATATTGTTTAAACTAATTAATTGTCACTTCAGAATGGAAACAGTGTAATATATTAACAGATTGGAAGAACAGGATACAAATGCTTGTGAAAAGGGAAATGAATTAATATGTCTAACGATGAGAAAAAAACGTTTATGTTTAGAGACATTGTAATACACTTTATCAAACCCAGCAGCTTATGGTGGTATTCAAAATATTTATAGAGCATTAAAACATTAAGATGGACCTAAAATTTCGAGAGAGTTTTTACAACAATGGTTAAATAATCAAGACTGCAATGGATTACAGCGACAAATGAAACGGAAATTTAAAATGATTGAAAATGATAGTTTCAGGATTAAGTGATATCAGGGTTGTGGACTTATTAACCATATTTGAAACAGTACAATAGTGGTTTCAGTGCTCAAAATAACTTTTTTTCTTTGCGTAGCAAAATTCTTCACATTTCCTAAAAATGAATAGCATTTTGTAAAAATTACATAGCTATTTTTGTATACCAGAGTTATTTTATGCTGTTTGTATTGAATTCTTCTAAGTAGATAGAATAGTTTCCATCCATTCCTGGGCATTTTCAAATGATCTGCAAAACATGAAAAATTTACTATGTTTTTTTAACTGAACTGCCTTTAAGGGTTGCATGGACTTGGATATTTTCAATTGGCGTCTTGGTTGTTTAATAGAGTTCTCAAAATGGAAGTTGGGATTTTTAATTTGATGGGCTTGAAGTTATTTTTAATGGACATTTTATGCAAAATGTGGTAAAAAGAGGAAGAATTTAAATCAATAGAATTCATCTTACATATGAAGTTGCTAATGATGCTTGATGGAGAGTTAATCTGAGTTATGCCTGGAATGTTCCACAATCAGAAGTAAAGCATCAGTGAACTAGTTTTCAAATTTGTTTGCAAATTTTCATTTACATTTTGCAATACAAGATAATCAACTGCAGCCTAATAGGCTGCAGTTGATTATCTTGTATCACAAAATGCTATGCATAATTGAACATTGCGTAGCTTTTTGGAAGTTTTGCATAGCAAAAAGCGACGCGACGCCGCTTATTTTGAGCCCTGAGTGTTTTTCAATATTTACTAATTCTTACTGATATTTTCTCCAAATATTTATGATATCAACCTATTAAAAACAAATCGGCTTTGTCAGTATTAAGCACTCTAAAAATAATTTTTCAGAATACAAACAGACGACGAAATCAGATAAGAGTTGATCGTGGTCTTGAATTTAGCAACAAATTGGAGAAGATTTTTTTACAAACCAAGAACATTAAATTAAATAAAATGAAGTGGAGGCACCTGTAGCCAAAACGGTGAATAAAACAATTAAAGAGATAATGTGTAAATATTTTACCAAATATCCAACCTGCAGATATATTGACATTTTACAGCATATGATTAATAACTACAATAGAACAAGACATCGTTGTTTGAATTATATATCACCATCCCAAGTTAATAAAGATAACCAAGCTGAAATAGGGGCATCAAAGTATCTAAAGAAAAACTAACAATCTGAAAGGAGTTATATTTAATTTAAAGTCAATGACAATGTGAGAATATCTTTTTTGAAACATACCTTTAGAAGATAATATCACCAATAATGGAGTAGTGAACTATAGCGAGTTATGATTAAGCTTGTGCTGAAAATTGTCGGTTTATATCGCATAAACCGAAGAAAAACAACAGTTATTTCTTATAATTTAATCCGGCTGTAATATTAAAATATAAAAACTATGTGTACATGAACGAAAAACTTTTAATTTTCGCAAAAGACAACAGTCAAACTCAGGAAAGTGTGCCACAAACAGGTCACGTCAATCATTGTCAAATTGTTTGTTGTTTTGATTTTCGATCGCAGACGACAGACATTTAGCAAGTCACGTAACAATATCATTAAAAGCACTTTTTTAAGTTCCCCCAAAATCATGTTTGGGTGTATGATCTTTTATTCGTCTCCCACTTCGATATATTTTATTAAATTCAATTGTTCCCGAGAAATTATCATTATATTCTCGCTGACTGGAGGCGATGAAAAATCGATCATTGATCTTTGTTTACAGGCTTGTTATCCATCTATCAGTCTGCCGTCACGCCCTCACGGTGACAACTGGATTGAGTGGGCGGGGCTTCCAGAGACTTCAAAGTTGGATCGGATGTGCGAACGTGTAGAGACATTCCAAATCATGACGTGATTTGGTTTATACGATTTTGACGACTTTCATGCTGTATGCTTTCAACTAATCAAATGCAGAGGCGGGGCAAATTATTAAATTATTTTAAAATAAACAAATAATTCATAAATCAAAACAATATACAATTTAGTTAACTTCCTCAATGAAGAGATTAAAGGTTGGTTTTATCAACAAGAATTCCAGAAAGTAAATAAAAATACAGATTCATTGTGGATAATTGAGAAAAGTTTAACGACAAGAAAACGGAATTGTAAAACAGAATGGTTGGTGAAATTTGATGGATGGCCTTCTAAATTTAATGAGTGGATACCAGAAAAAGAAATGCAAAATATGAACAGTTATAGAAAATGGACAAGTTTGTATACTGTCAAAGTGACAAATATCAACAGTATTTTTCTGACAGTAAACCATTTAGATTTATCTAAATAAATCACAGTATTTTTCAGTGTATTTTATATGGATGTTAAAGTTGGATTGTTTGATTTAAGATACCTTGGAAAACTAGACAACAAAACATTATCAAAACATGACCAATTATTTATTTATATTGATATAATCTATGAAACTGTTGTGTATGGAGAACAAAAACCTGTGCAGCAAACAATATTTTCAAATATAAACAAAACTTATATTTCATCAAACAACATTATATGTTTCAATTGACACTACCCATAGCCCAAAACCTACATCGCGAAAGACGAAAGGCTTATTTACTAAACTTGTGATCGTTAAAAGTTGCCTTGTTCAAGGCAACTTTTAACGATCACAGGATTAGTAAATAAGCCTCTCGTGTATCCACGACGGCACTGGATAAATAATCAATAAACCAGATAGACTCATTCCATCTTAGTTCAAATCGTAAATCAGTTTGTAATTTAAACAACACTTCACCCGAAACACCGTCAGCTGCATTTTTCTGAAACATCCAGAAAAATGATGTGGCTTGCTGGTCACTCCGTTGATGAAGCAGTTACGAAACGGACGACGACATTACAAATATTTCGCGTTGTGACGTCAGACGGTAACATTTGCCACTTGAGCCGTAAACATAGAATATTCTAAGCGAGCTCTCGTCCAATCAGAGGAGGGGGATTTTAGTCTCATATGATTACCTATATTCCAATCAGACTTTAGGAAATATCTCAAATTGAAATTTATATAGTAGATGCATTTGACAACTACGCAACATTTCTATCAGAACCTGTGGCCATAACGCTTCATTTTCAAGAATGAATACAACCATGTACAGTACTTTGAGAGTGTATTATCACTAAATCACCTGTAGAGTGGAGATTCCACCCGAGCAATAATTGCAAATTTGTTGCAAAACCATATCCAGAACCAGCAAAGTTTCAGCCAATGGACCTCCGGGTTAAACCCGGAGGTCCATTGGCTGAAACATTGCTTGTATTTATTGTCGATATATACAAAATTTGAAAGTTATAGCTTGGGTGATAACTCCACTCTACGGGTGATTTAGTTACAATCCACTCTCCACGTATTGTGTGTGGCAAATCCTCAGCACTGGATTAATCATCCTGAGAAAATGCATAAAGGGGAAATTATTTCCTCAGAAGATGTTAATAAGAAATTAATGGTTCATCTTGGGGGCGCGGTGGCTCAGTAGGTAGAGGTGCAGGCTGCAAGCCGAGAGGTCCTCGGTTCGAATCCCACCTGCGGCAACCGCGTTGTGTCCTTGGGCAAGACACTTCACCCCCATTGCCCATGTGGGGGCACGATGACGCCGTGTACTAAGGCGTACTGCACGTCAATGGAACGCATGTCTTCAACCAATCTAACCCTGCCTGTGCTACAGTGCTGAGTTACGATGTTGGGGAGCTGGCAGCTGCTCGTTGTTGCTCGGTGGTTCTCTCCGGGTACTCCGGCTTCCTCCACCCGTAAAACTGTCACGGTCATGCTTAGCCATTGTGCATAAATATGTGACCTTAAACATCAATAAATAAATCAATAATGGTTCATCATAAACCGCCACAGAAAGAAAATATTGAATCATCACATTCTCTTAATATAGTTTCTCCAACACAGCAAACTGTTGATCAAGCAAAAGACGAATTAATGAGAGAAAGAAAAGTGTTACATATACCTAAATAAAGAAAGACACATAAAACGAACAGGAAGCCCAAAAACAAAATCAGTAATATTATAAAACATCGACCAAGAAACATCAAGTGAAAAAAAAACAAAATCAACCAAGAGACGTACAGGGAAAGAGCAATATAAAGACATCTGCACAAAGAATAGCAATTTTAGATAAAGAAGTGTTGAAGGAAGTTCAATCTCAACAGTTATCATTATTTGATATCCCACACGCTAAAAACTAAAGTGTTAAAAACTACACTTGAAGTGCTGTATTTAACACTTACTAAGTGCTGAACTAGCACTTTGTTCAAGTGTAGATATCCCAGAACTTGACAGGTGTTGACAATAATATCACTTGACAAGTGTAATGTCGTGACACTTAAAAGGAAACAACGCAGATGACGCGGATCAGGCTCGAACTCTCGAGCCTGATCCGCGTCATCTGCGTTGTGTTCTTTTAATTATGTACCCACCAAGCGCAAATCAAATTATGGACGATTCTGGAAGAACCACCAATGCTAGACACATGGGAAGTGCCATCCATTCAAGTTTCAGATGTCTGACGATTGTAATGTCTAAGTGCTTAAAGCATTGCACTTTGAGTGTTAAAATCAAACACTAAGAGTTAGAATGGGTTTAACACCTTGAAAGTGTCAGTTTTAACACTTTAGTTTTTAGTGTACACCAACGCAAATTGCAGTGGAACAGATTTATTTTCAAGGGTTTAGACCAATTTCATAAATATCAGGTGATTTTAATGTTGCAAATCATAGACAGAACAGCATTCACGTTCGAACTGTCATTTTGAACCTCACGAGATCGATTTGAGCGGGGGGGGGGGGGGGGGGGGAGAATATTGAATGAGAAGCCAATGGCTTCGTGTTCAATATTATCCCTCTGCCAAAACTGATCGAGTGTGGTAAAAAGCATATACTGTTCTGAATTTTTATCTAACAATCATATAGATTTTGGCCTGAAAACCACGAGAAACGGTACGTATCACATAATGTGTTCCGATTCCGAATCATATAGGCGACTTATTCTGTTTCCGTATCATATAGACGACTCGTTTCCAGTAGCGCTACGGACTATCATAACAGGCGCATGGATACATTCTATGTGCGTTTCAGTGATCGACCGAACATTATGTCCCAAAAATGTATAAAAATAATTTAGCCCTTTACCTAACATGAAAAGCAGACGACACTTGCAACAAAAATTCTTGAATAACTAATTGTTTGTCTCAAAAACAAAGGTTATGACCACTCATTGGAACGAGCTCGACGAGCTCGTTCCAGCGAGGGGCCATAACCTATGTTTTTGAGACAAAAAAATGAAAAAATAATGAAAATTAATTGGCGATTTTTGAGAATAGCATTGGCCGGTTTTGGCCGTTACGTTGGGTAAAGTGTTAAGATTTAATTTGTTTATGTGACAGAATTGTTAGATAAATGAATTATCAAAGCCGGCGAGTTTTGATCCCATTTTTGGACACCACCGAGAATCTGATACAAATCACAGGACATGCACATTATCATGATAATCTGTATATTGCAAGCCTACAGTGTACTAAAAAGAAATATGAATTGCTATTGGCTGAGGGATAATATTGAATTTCAAGGGTGCGGCTTCTTGTTCAATATTATCCCTCTGTCGAAATCGATATCGTGCAGTAAAAAATTAAAGTTTGAACGCGTGTGCTGTTCTATATTTATTTCACACCTACAGTTTACTAAAAAATATTAAAAACAAACATATTGCCAAAAATAACACAAACGTAAAAAAGAGATTGTTAAATAATAGACCATGGACGTCTGTTACGACCCGTAATGTAATAAATGCCCATAATGTAATACCTACCCATAATGTAATACAAAAACGACCCATAATGTAATACGAACCCATAATGTAATAAAAAAGGACCCATAATGTAATAAGTGTAATAACGTGTAATAAATGTTAGGTACCCATAATGTAATAAAAATTTTAAAAAATTAGATACAAATTACACTTTTCCAGGCCCGTAATGTAATAAAATTCTAAGCTTGATTTTTGTTTTTTCTCTTTACTCCAGCAGTGTGTTCGGCTACTTATGACACATCCTGCGCCTTCATCAATGCTGCCAATGGCCCCTATGCCGTACACAGCCAACATGTGTGGGTGTGTTGGGATTACGATAGAGAGTATTCCGGGACCTGGGGCGGGTATACTCTGCTATGAGTGACAGGCATTATCCCTCTTCCATTTGTACCACCCACGCAAACGACTTCCTCGATAGCCTCTACTGCCCTGCCACAATCATATAGGTCTACCTTACAAGACATTCAATAATTTTGATTCCAGGATGGTCATTTATAACTGCAATCATCATATTCGACCGGCTGTTCACTTGCATAAAAGCAATGCGGGTAGCAGGTTCCTATACTGTTAATAAGTGCAAGCAATTCTGGCCAAAGTTGCTGAGGCAGAGGGTGTAGTGGGGTGCAGTGGGGTTTGGGTGCACAATAACCGGATAGTGGGGGGGCGTATAGTGTGGGATACAAGGAAAAGATAGAACAGAAGCAAGACGTTGAGTCAACCGGCGCAGAGGAATATCGGGAGGCGATATGGTGAGTGTACTGGTATTGGAATGGGGGATATCCTATAGCTCGATGGGATTTGGATTAGGCTACTTTGCTCCAAATTAAGCGTACAATCTATCCTCTGTCTCTCCAATTTTCACTACCTAAACAAATTAGTAATTTCCCTGTACTGTACTACTATAAGTTCATGTCGCACCCTCCGCACCTTGAAACCAATGAGCCCGAGCCCAGGACCACACTTAATAACGACCACATCATATTCCCGGTCCTGTGATCACATGTGTCAAGTAATATTATCAAATGCTTTCCAGTCAAATAGTTTGCACTTCGCACGTGCAAGAAAGACCTTACATTTTCAATAAAAATTGTATCAGTTTCAATAGTGACAGCCCTGAGTGAAATGGATTCAACTCCTCTCAGTGTTATTTTTCTAAAACCTCAACACACCACAGATTGAACACCCTCAATTGATATGAACCGAAGGAAGTTAAACGCCTTGTAGACTGCTATCATCCACGCAGGCCACCTTTGCGAGAAGATTGGTTAAGAGTATGTCATGTTCACCTGTGGCTGTGACCAGCAACTGAGTCGAGTTAATGTGCACATCACTTGGTTGTACAAAGCAGCCTCTTTGTATTGAGCTCAGGGGATTGCATTCTCAAATAAATTTCACCAGTGGTGTGGCATCACTCATAGAATGCACAGGACGAATGCAGATCTATAATAGAGAGTAGTTTTGGTGGTTCTTGAGATTATGTTGATTGGAAAAGCATTCCACAGCATTTTCTGAGCTGTGGGGACTACCACTTAAACCACCTACATTTCCTGACAGTTCCTGGCGGTTGGCAGGAACTTCCTGCCAACCGCATACTCTATCACATCGACTATTCGCGTGTTCATCCCCGCTATTGTGCCATCTTATCCTAGGCTACACTCAAACAACATACGTAGCTAAACACCAGGTGTAACATGGGCATATCCGTTTGACCGTGAGGTGTGACCTTGACCATCAATCCGGTGACCTTGAACCTGTGTATGGGCCGATTTTTATTAAACTTGGTGTGTGGTTCGGGCGCCCAACAATTTTCCCACACCCGATGCCCGTCATGTGTGACCTTGATTGATATTCACACCGTTGACCTTGAACCTATATCTCTGCTCATGTTGGGCCGATTTGCGTGAAACTTGGTATGTGAGGGTAGTTCGGGGCTCTCTCTCTCTCTCTCTCTATATATATATATATATATATATTTATATTGAGCGTCCTGAACTACTCCCACCTACCAAGTTTCACGAAAATCGGCCCAGCATGAACCGAGATACAGGTTCAAGGTCAACGGTTTGAATATCAAGGTCACACATGACGGGCATCGGGTTTGGCGAAATTGTTGGGCGCCCGAACCACACACCAAGTTTCAGGACAATCGCCCAGCAGGAGCCGATACACAGGTTCAAGGTTTCCGGTTTGATGGTCAAGGTCACACACCCGGTCAAACGGATACGCCCATGTTACTCCTCGTGTCTAGCTATGTATGTTGTTTGAGTGTAACTTCGGAGAAGATGGCACAATAGCGGAGATGAACACGCGAATAGTCGATGTGATAGAGTAGGCGGTTGGCAGGAAGTCCCTGCCAACCGCCAGGAACTGCCATGACTGTAGGTAGTTTAATTGGAAGGCCGTGTGGTGGACTAATAATATTACTTGACACATGTTATCACAGGATCGGGAATATGATGTGGTCGTTATTAAGTGTCATCCTGGGATCGGGCTCATTGGTTTCCAGATGCGGTGGGTGTGACATAAACTTATAGTAGTACAGTACAGGGAAATGACTAATTTGTTCAGGTTGTGAAAACTGGAGAGACAGAGGATAGATCGTACGCTTAATTTGGAGGAAAGTAGCCTAATCCAAATCCCATCGAGCTATAGAATATCCCCTATCCCAATACCAGTACACCTACCATATCGCCTCCCGATATTCCTCTGCGCCTCTTGACTCAACGTCTTGCTTCTGTTCCATCTTTTCCTTGTATCCCACACTACCCCCCCCCCCCCCGCCACTATCCAGTCTTGGTGCACCCAAATCCCACGGCACCCACTCCACCCTTTGCCCCAGCAACTTTCGCCAGAGTTACTTGCATTTATTAACAGTAGGAAACTGCTACCCACATTGCTTTTGTGCAAGTGAACAGCCGGTCGAATATGATGATTGCAGTTACAAATGACCATCCTGGAATCAAAATTACTGAATGTCTGGTAAGGTAGACCTATATGGTTGTGGCAGGGCAGTAGAGGCTATTGAGGAAGACGTTTGCGTGGGTGGTACAAATAGAAGAGGGATAATGCCTGCCACTCAGAGCAGAGTATACCCGCCCCAGGTCCCGGAATACTCTCCATCATAATCCCAACACACCCACACATGTTGGTTGTGTACGGCATAGGGGCCATTGGCAGCATTGATGAAGGCGTAGGATGTGTCATAAGTAGCCGAACGCACTGCTGGAGTAAAGAGAAAAAACAAAAATCAAACTTAGAATTTTATTACATTACGGGCCTGGAAAAGTGTAATTTGTATCTAATTTTTTAAAAATTTTATTACATTATGGGTACCTAACATTTATTACACGTTATTACATTTATTACATTATGGGTCGTTTTTTATTACATTATGGGTTCGTATTACATTATGGGTCGTTTTTGTATTACATTATGGGTAAGTATTACATTATGGGCATTTATTACATTACGGGTCGTAACAGTCGTCGTTTCACCCGAGGTGAAATTCATAGAATCCGTGTTTGATACGGGGCAATTCTAGGAATGAAAATCATATCTATTAAATAAGGCTTAATATATATTGGTGTTTGCTGCAAACTGTTGGACACAGTAACTCCCAACCTAATGAAAGAGACAACAGGTATATTTGAGAAACTCCCCGAGATGAGAAACAAATGAAGCACCCGTTAGTTACAAGCAGATAATCACATTGGTTAGGCTGGCTTTATAGTGTATTATATATGTCCCATGAAGTGTTCATGCAGTCGGTTGCCGCTTTAGCCAATTGCAACAAAAAAAATTAATTTAGAACCAAGAAATCATCTTTGGCAAAAAGTTTGGCTCCACAAAAGTTTATATCTTTTTTGGTGAAGGAAAGCCATCACGGTAGAGAAGAACACGATCGATGACAAATCAACCACAAAAATTATGTTATTACTTCTTGTTGTCAGTAAGATGGTTAAAATTGTGTCTGGACAAAGTTTCGACCTCCATTGTCAGTGAGTAGTAATGAGGCATTATTTCTTCTTCAATGGAACATTGTAGGATTGTAGATTTATCAAATGCTTTATTGAGTATGAAGCGTTTATCTAATTAAATCCTGCTTTTTGTAAAGACTCATGACCCGCTAAGCACAGTATATTAAACCTTTACCCAACGAATCGCCCGCATCCGCCCGCGTAATATGCAAATTCAGCCGCTGAAAAAATATTATTTTTCGAACAATCTCAACAAAACTATATCATGTGACCCCTCTTTGGAACGAGCTCGTCGAGCTCGTTCCAAAGAGGGGTCACATGATATGGTTTTGTTGACATTTTTTGAGAAAATTTAAAAAACGATATTTAAAATAATAAATTTTGAAATCGTCTGCGTTGGGTAAAGGGTTAACAGTAATTAGTCGATTAATTTGTTGTTATCTAATTACAACAAGGGTATTTGTACCGGCACTGTTTATCCTAACCATTAATTATTATTAATTAATTATTGCATTGATATAACTGAGGTAAACGCAATATTCACTGACCGGGGATCTCGCCAACACTTTCCTGTTCTGCCGTTTTTTACCCTGTCCAGTTGTCTGTCCACTTTTAAAGTGACTATCAGTTCTTTTTTTCAATTTATTTGGATTGCGCTCCGAAAAACACCCCCCCCCCCCCCCCCCCATAATCAATAAAATATTCAACATGGCTAAAAAGTGTGTGTTAACTCTTTTACTGCCGCGCCCATTTTAGCCAATAATGGGGGGGGGGGGCGCGGTGGTTCAGTAGGCAGAGGTGCAGGCTGCAAGCCGAGAGGTCCTCGGTTCGAATCCCACCTGCGGCAACCACGTTGTGTCCTTGGGCAAGACACTTCACCCCCATTGCCCATGTGGGGGCACGATGACGCCGTGTACTTAGGCGTACTGCACGTCGTTGGTACGCATGTCTTCAACCAAACTAACCCTGCATGTGCTGCAGTGCGGAGTTACGATGTTGGGGAGCTGGCAGCTGCTCGTTGTTGCTCGGTGGTTCGCTCCGGGTACTCCGGCTTCCTCCATCCGTAAAACTGTCACGGTCATGATTAGCCGTTGTGCATAAATATGTGACCTTAAACATCAGTAAATAAATAATACTTGAAATTCTATCATCTGATTAATTGTTGGAAAGGGCTCTCTAAGCCCTTTCCAACAAGTAATCAGATGTTTGGTTTAATCTGCGAATACCAGACAGAACATAAAATCATCAAAAAATGGGTCACAAAAGTCAAATAGTTTTTTTAATATTTTTTTATTCAGATCTTAGGTTTTTATTTACAAGCAAAAGTACTTTTTTCTATGGTTAATTTTCACAAAAAAATATTTTACATAACACAAATATAGCAAAGTTAATTAATCCTTTGTAGCTGCACTATAGACAATGGGGTCTCCAAAATATGATGTTGCAAGATACTGCCGTGTGTGTTTTGCAAGCCATTCAGGGTCCTACATGAATATAACATAAACATACAAGTACAAATATATGATTACGTCTGTGCATTTCTGTCGCTGTGTATAAACTTCATTGTTGCGACCGTATAACGATATCTGTAATGACTGCTGTAAAGTGGTTATGTGTTTTTTTTTGTTGTGGAGGGAGACCTCATTTAACTGGTTGAGTGTTAGAAGCCACTATCGGGGCTTTCACAAAAACAAGAGAGTACCGGAGCAAAAGCAAACATTTTGCTTTCTTATGTTTCGAAGTCAGCCAAGCGCAAATACTATTTTGTCTGCATAATCTGTTTTATTACAAGTTACTGGTGAGTGCCCGTGGAAACTCTTCGATAACGTGTCATAAACAAGTTTTGAACACCAAGCTCAGACCACCAAACTAATCTAGCCCTCAACCGGTTATCACGGCCAGAAATCCACCGACTAAGCCATTCTGAACATCAGCTAGTGAATTACACGCATTTACTTTTCAACTTAATATCAAATCGAAAAGACTTAACCAAAAATTACAGAAGCCTTAACCCCTTACCCAATGTAATAGCTATGTGCAAACCACTCTACAGTTTCGTAATTTCTTTCAATCCTCCTCTCCCAAACAACATACCCCCCCCCCCCCCCCAGTGGAACAATCGCGTCGTGTTCGCTCCACCGAGAAGAAGAAATGCGCCCAAGAGGAAGAAAAAGAAAAAAATAACTAAATAAAATAATTTGACATTTTTGAGCAGGCGTCATTATATTTTTAAAACGTTATGCAAGGCAAAGGGTCAAGGCGACTCGATCCACAAAATATATAAAATGGTTTAACCAGTTAGCAGAGAACTCATTGTATCCCATCTTACGTTTATTTCTTTTGTACGTTTTTTGTACCTTTTTTTCGAGTATGAATATTTGGATATGAGTTCTAAATTTCCGTAATTTTTTAATTGTGCAATAAATCCTATGTAAGTTGGTAGACTCTTCTTCACTTTGCAGGAATAAATAAACTTTCTGTTGATAAACATATATAGAAGTCTGTTGTATTATTAGAAGGGGCGTGGATGTTTTTGTAGCCTAAAATAACATATTCTGGGTTTAAAGGAAACTCAACATCGCACTTGTTCCTCAAATGTGTCGAAAAATTTAGAAGAATTGTTTTCACAACAGAACATTCACAAAACTGGTGAAGTATTGTTAGGCTTTTCCCTCTGGAAAAGACTATTGTTTTTCTACGGATTATTATTGTTTTTTTTTTTCCACACATTTTGTCCGTACGATTCAGAAGCCATTTTCGAACCGATTTTCACGAAATTTTGCACACGCATAAAGGGGCACAAAATCTAAAAATCTACGAAGCGGAATTTTCGATTTAACCCTTATTTCGTCAGAATTGGCAAAAAACTGCCCAAATTGGGGTTTATCGGCACTTTCTCGAAACACATCTTGTAGATTTTTTTATACATTCGTCATTGCTAGACCTGTCTATGACACACCCTTTGATACACACGACATTTCAGGCGATGCATATGGTAACCCTCCACAGGCTGCCAAACATCAAAATGTTGATGAAATAGGCCGGTTTCAGGCCCCCACTGCTCCCAAGCAATACGCGAGAGATAAACATAACTTCCTTTATTGGGAGTGGAATTCACCGAGGATCATTTTAGTCAGTAATAAGGTGTTCAGAAAACCAAGCGTTAACCCATTTTGAGCTGGTTAAACAGCAATACCCCCATAAAGCTAAAAAATTCGTGTTTTCCGTGGATTTCTCTAAACAAGTCTTGTAGATTTTCAAGAAAAATTTGTCACTCCCAGGCCTTGGTGTGACAATAGAGGTTGCGTGGACAAAATACTGCGCTGAGCATTTGTTAACCCTCCACGGGCTGCTAAAAGTCAAAATTGTGATAAAATGGGCTGTTTTTGGACGCCAACAGCACCCAATGGGTACGCCACAAAGAAAAGTGCCTTCTTTTATCAAGCGCACAATCTATATGGAAACATCTTTTGTAAGTAGTAAGGGTATTCAAAAGTCGAAGTCTTAACCCTAAAGTGAGAGACCCCTCAAAATCTTAAAATTCCCATTTTCTGTGGATTTCTCTAAATACATCCTGTAGGTTCTCAAGAAAAATTGACTACTCGCAGGTATTTGTGTGACAATATAGGTTGCATGGACAAAATATTCCGGTGAGCGTTTATTAACCCTCTACAGACTGCCAAGCATCGTAATTTTGTTGAAATTGGCTGTTTCAGACACGCACAGCACCCAACGTGTACCTGAGAAATACACATAATCTCCTTTGTTGGAAGTGGAATTCACCGAGGACCATTTTTGTAAGTAATACGGGTATTCCAAAAACCAAGCGTTAACCCCTTTTTTGGTATTTAATAGTGATACCCAACAAAGGCTTAAAAATTTATGTTTTCCCTGGATTTCTTTACAAACATCTGGTAGCGTTTTCAAGAGAAAATGGCCATTGATAGGTCATGGTGTCACATTACCAGTTGATTGGATAAATTATTCCGATAAGCATTTGTTAACCCTCTATGGGCTGCTAAATATCAAAATTTTGAACAACAACAACATCAAAAGGGAATACAACAGAGAAACGTAACTTCTTTTACCGGACGCAAAACTGACAGGGAATCATTTTTTTAAGTAGTAAATGTATTCAAAAATCGAGGTCTTAACCCATTTTTGACTGGTTAAGGAGATATACCCCTTAAAAGCTTAAAATTCCAGTTTTCTGTGGATTTTTCAAAAAAAAAATTCAAGAACAATTGACCATTCGCAGGTCTTCGAGTGACATTACAGGCATGAACAAAATGTTTCAGTAAACATTTGTTAACCCTCCAGAGGCTGCCAAGCATAGACATTTGGAGAAAATGGACCGTTCTTGGGCAACCATAACACCAAATGTGTACCTACGAGATAAACATAACCTCCTTCACTGGAAGTGGAATTCACCGTCGACCATTGTTGTAAGTAATGAAGGTATTCACAAAACCAAGCATTAACCCTTTAGAGCAGGTTACAGAGAGATACTCCTCAAAAGGTTAAAAATGTGTGTTATCTGAGGATTTCTTTAAAAACATCCCGTAGATTTTCAAGAAAAAATGGCAATTCTCAGATCTTAGTGTGACATTACAAGTTGCATGTACAAAATATTTCTGTAAGCATTTGTTAACCCTATGCAGGTTAGCAAACGTCAAAATGTTGATAAAATGGGCTGTGTTTGCGTACCCACAGCACCCAAAGTTGGGAGGAGAGATCAAAATAAGTGGAAGTAGAATTCACTGAGAATTATTTTTGGAAGTAATAAGAGTATTCAAAAAACAACACTTAACCCGTTTTGGGCTGGATAAACAATGATACCCATCAAAAGCTTAAAATTCATGTTCTCCCTGGATTTCTCCTAAAACATCTTGTAGATTTTAAAGAAAAAATGGCCATTCACAGTTCTTGGTGTGACATTACAAGTTGCATGAATAAATATTCCCGTTAGCACTTGTTAACCCTCTACAATCTGCCAGACATCAATATTTGGGATACAACTGAGATAAAATGAACCAGTTTTAAATTGACACAGCACTCAGTCGGTATGTGTCAAACAAACATAACTCCCTTTGTCGGTCATTGAATTGTTGGGCGACGATATTGACATAAAATCACTTCACTGTTAATGATGGTTTTTACCTAAACAATTTTTTATCAAACTCTGTCATTTGAGATTACTACCTTCTCATAACATCAATGAAGGGACTTCAGTGAGACAGTTAAAAACAATTCATCAGACACTGTGGGGGCCATGAAAAATCATGGAATCTCATCGGGAAAAGCCATGATTCTCCAGAATCATAAAGTCTAGTTTCCTTTGTATTGCAACAAAATGTGCTCGGTTCCGTTCCAGAGAGTTTGCATTTATAAAGTTTTGAATTCGTATATAGAATTGTATGGACCATTTGGGATGTAAACTTTGTAAATATGTATCGTCCGTGATTGTAAATGGGGTTTTATATATAGTTCCACTCATCAGAGCGCAGATACATATCTAAAACCTCATTCCATTCGTTCTGCGTTTGGATAGGAGGTGTTATGTGCAGTTGTAAACACTTAAAATAAAAGGCTCGGAAGACTTTATTGGTCGATTTTAACAGGTCAACGTTTATGTCCTGAATAATGGACAACTTTTCGTTTGTAATACCCAGAAAAATTGTAAATGGGGTGTTGATGTTATACTTGTCGGAGAAGTCAGAAAGGTTAGGAGGCCGTCATTTTCAGATATTAGATCATTTACAAAGTAATTACCTTTATTACACCAGGTTTTATTGAAAAAAAGGTTATCCGTTTACTTTTATTTGATTATTTGTGAAAGTAGTTTCACCCACTATTTCTGCAGGGGTTGTGGTGCTTTTATTAACCAGAAGAGCCCAGGCCAGAAGAACATCCTTCCAGAATGTTTTCACATGTTCCCCAACCACTTTAAACCTGAAAGGAATGATTCCTAATTCGTCAATTACGAGGGTTTTCCAGGCTGCCAACGAGGATGAATCCACTACTTTCTTAACCCAAATCATAGGGCACGATTAAAAGTTTCAACATGGGGAAATGTAATTCCGCCGTTTTCAAAGAGGTCAATAATAGTTGTACAGTTAAAACTAGAAGTCCTGTCATAAATACGCACAAATAGCACGTCGATCTGCGCGTTAATCTACGCGTTATGACCATAGTAAGGCTATCAAATTATGTACATATGGCCTGTGCACAAGCAATGTTTCAGCCAATGGACCTCCGGGTAACCCGGAGGTCCATTGGCAGAAACAGTGCCTGTGTTTGCTATGAGTAATCTGGAGAACATGCCGTGCTTTGGTGGCCATTCGATATGGCAATTGCGCGCAATTCCTACGCGCAATTAAGCCTAGATAAGCGCACAATTCGGGACAAGACTTCTAGTTTTAACTGTACGTTTAATTTTTGCGACTTTGCCAGACCACAAGAAATTAGAAAAAAAATGTTTGAATTTGTTAAATATCTGTTTTGGTGGGTCTGGTAGTACCATAAGACAATGTGTCGGAATTGGTAAAGCCAATGTTTTTATGATGGTATTTTTTCCAATTAATGTTAAGTTAGGAAATGACCAGTCGCTTAGTAATTTTTCAATTTTCTGCATTTTGTTAGTATAATTATTTAATATATAACTGTTACAAAATAGATTGAATTCAATCCCCAGAATTTTGAATGATCTGGAATGATTCCAAACGACTTGTTCGCTTGTTGCCAGTGTTTCACCACAACCCCGCTTTGAACCTATCCATACAACTTCCATTTTATCAAAGTTAACCCTTAAGCCAGAGATTAGTGAGGATTGTTTAATAATATTCAGGGCATTGTCTAGAGAGTATCCATCGACACTTAAATACAGGGTGGAGTCATCAGCGTATTGACTTAATAAGTATTCTGAGTTTTCTATCTTTATTCCATTTATATTTGGATTCAATTTTAGGGACGCGCTAAATTTTCTACACCAAGAATAAAAAGATACGGCAATGAATGGTTCACCTTGCCTTACGCCTCGTTCTATATTGAATCTTTCAGAACAATGGCCATTATTAAGTACGCATCTAGAAGTGTTTCTGTACAAGGTTTGAAACCACCTTATCATAGAGGGTCTAAAATTTAAGAATTCCATCATCTTTTGGATAAAAGTCCATACCAGAGAGTCGAAAATCTTTTCGAAGTCTGTAAGAACTAGGATGCCTGGAATGTCTAGTTTCTCACATTTGGCAATTAAATCGAAAGTTAATCTGGTACATTCCCCATTGTAACGGCCCTTTATAAAACCGAGCTGGGTGTCTGAAATTAAAGTGGGAAGAACTCGTTTTACTCGGTTAGCAATTGCTGCTGATCCTATATTTCTGTCTACATTAAGTAGGGATATGGGGCGCCAGTTTTTTTATGTATTGTTTTGATTTGTTTTGTTTTGGTATACAAGTAATAATTCCGAGTCTCTGTGTAATTGAAAGTTGTTCCAGTTCGTAGCCATAATTCAGCGAATTAATTAGATAAGTGCCCATAGCTTTCCAGAACAATTTATAGAACTCGACAGTGAAGCCGTCAGAACCGGGGGGGGGGGGGGGGGGGTTATCATTTTGCATTATTTTAAGGGCATTTAAACTTTCCGAAGGTGTTAAGGGCCCTTCAAGGGATTCCTTTTCGTCATCACTTAAAAAGTTAAGAAAGGGGTTACTTTTGTCAAACAATATATCCTCTGTATCAAGAGCAGGGATCGACCTGGGCATGCGCCAGTGCGTATTTCGTTCTGAAACATCAGGACCGGGCTCTTAAATCTCAGAAATAGGCTTCTCAGTTGGCGCTTAACTTCTCAGATCATATTTTGATATTCTTTCGATGGATAATCGAGAGAGACACTCTTACATGTATTATATATATGATTATCATTTATCATTGTTGTAGAGTGCTTAAGTTAATACTTCAAGTCTTAATCACCATGCATTAATCTTCACTGTGGTTTCTGATCAAGTCTTGGCTGCCTGAATAAGCAGCCAAGACTTGATCAGAAACCACAGTGAAGATTAATGTTTGCTATAGTGTACTAAATGAAAATGATGAGAGCTATTACATACTTGCAGTGTGTGTTACAAACAGCAGTGTGACTCCGTAAATTGAAATCTGGCGCATGAATTGAAAAAATAGGCTCCGAGGCTAGAGAGTATTTTTAATAGTTCTGATCGGTCCCTGCAAGAGGTTGATCTTTTGGTAATTTTGAGGAATATAAATATGCATAAAAGGATTTTTGCTCGGTCAGAATCTCGCGTATATCAGTAATTTCCGATCCAATATCCTTTATTAACATGGGGATAGTTTTTTCCGTATAATGTCTTTTCTCTAAGCTGCAGAAGTACTTGTTTTGTTTTTCCCTCTCTATTTTCCATTTTGATTTTGTTCTTATTATTATTCCCTGGATTTGTTTATCCCTAATGCTTACAAGTTCATTCTCAAGTGAGCTCATTTCTTCTGACACTGACTCATCCCCTCTGTCCAGTTTAGAATTCAGAAATGTTAGCTGATCTTCTATTTCTTGTCGCCGTTTATCGGTTTTGCGTTTTTCAGAAGAGGCGTACAGTTAAAACTAGAAGTCCTGTCACGAACTGTGCGCTTATCTAGGCTTAATTGCGCGTTGGAATTGCGCGCAATTGCCATATCGATTGGCAACCAAAGGACGACAGGTTCTCCTGGTTACTTATAGCAAACAGAGGCAATGTTTCTGCCAATGGACCTCCGGGTTACCCGGAGGTCCATTGGCTGAAACACTGCTTGTGCACAGGCCATATGTACATAATTTGATACCTTACTATGGTCAAAACGCGTAGATTAACGCGCAGATCGACGTGCTATTTGTGCGCATTTCATGCAGGACTTTTAGTTTTAACTGTATGCTATATTTTTCCCTCTTATCATAAGTTTTAATGTTTCCCAAAGAAGCTGATTATCAATAGTGTAACTTTCTGCGTTATCATTTGTATATTGGTCTATTGTTTCCGCTATGGCTTGTTTAATAGTAGTTATATAGTCCGAATCACTGAGAAGGCTATTATTAAACTTCCAAATACCCTTTTCCCGAAGCTGGTTATCAAAAGATAGTTTTATGCTTACTTGATTATGGTCGGAGCGATATCTAGTATGGTTCTCAGAATTAGTAAGAAAGGGTTGTAAGTCTGATGATAATAAAAAGTAGTCTAACCTTGTCATTTTATTTTCAGGCCCTCTCCAAGTATAACGCCTCTCCTCTGTATTTTCGATATGCCAAACATCAAATAAGTTATACGTTTCCATTGAGTTCAATAATTGTTTATTTGCCTTTTGGTTGTTATTTTGCTTATATTTAATTGTATCTTTTTCATAATCTTGTGGAACATTCCAATCCCCTCCTATTATGTTTGAATCATTACCCATGCTTTCGATTTTGGATAATAAATCATCGTAGAATTGTGGCCCATCATCATTAGGACCATGGACAACTGATAGGGTTAATCTTTAGTCCTTTATAGTAGTGTCCAGAATTATAAACTTTCCATTCTCATCTGAAATACGTTTATGTAAGGTGAAATCAAAAGTGTTTTTGAAAAGTATAGCTACGCCTCTGCTTGAACGTGAGTGAGAACAAAAGACAGCCTCATAACCCCATTCGCTCCTCCAACAATTGTCCACTTTCTTGCTCGAATGCGTGTCTACCATGAAAGTTATATCAAATTTATCCCTGCACCGAGAAAAAAAGTTAAGAGTATATGTGCAGCGACTATGTTGTGAATCAGTCATTTTTCTATTTCTAAGCTTACTTATCTGTACAGAGCAGTTCATGGAAAGACCTAAAAATCTGAAAAAAATATTAACAAATTTTTGAAAAACAAATAACATTAACAATGGAATTAACAGGAACATTTTCGGTTGACTCTGTAGCATCCACGATAAATGGGATGCTCATCGTTTAAAGTCGGTTTCTCATGATCCATACCGAGACTGTTGTGGACGTTTTGTGTAAGGGGGCAGGGAGGAGGCTGCGTTCGAGATTTATCATGTAAACGGAACTTTCTATACACAAAATTTAATCACAAAATTTCAATGGGGGCGGTTATATCTCATGCACACTTATATAGCGGCAGGTGAGGTCGGATATCTCGGTTGGTTAAAATTAAAACAAAAAAAAGTAATGTACACCATACGGGTGTGGTATATTGATAACGTAATTACAAGAACACCTAACATCGGAGTGAGGGTCAGGAGTGGAAGGTGGGGGTGGGGTGGGGAGGTTAAATATATCAACCAAACAAGTGAAAATTGTCTCCACCCAGTCAGTACTGTGGGACATTTCTGCAGGAGGTTGGGGTAGTAGAGAAACCACAAGAATCGACGAGGCAGCCCATAACTTCTTCAGCTCAGTTAGGTATTATAATCCAACCAGGGCAGGACGAGACGTGCTACAGCGAACCCCTCCATGTCTACTCCGTTCTGTGACATGGTATTCAAAAACGTTTTGACACGAAGTTACAGGTCACAAAATATAACAAAACACAAAAACAGAAAAAAAGAATCCCCCCCCCCAAAAAAAACAAACAAAAATAACCCAAAAAACAAAAACAGAAAAAACATAATAATAATAATAATAATAATAATAATAATAATAATAATAATAATAATAATAATAATAATAATAATAATAATAAAAAACAGAAATAAAATTGTTTGCAGTGTAGAGGGTAACACTCCACTCCGATGTTTTCAGTTTAATAAATTATCATACCACAATATGGCTGCAGTAGTCTTTTTTAGGGGTCGGCTTAAAGGTAAACAAAAAATTATGTACACCACTTGGGATGTAGTACACTTGTGACACAATTTCAAGAATACATAACCTAGGGGGTAGGGCTCAGAAGTGTGTGGGGGGGGGGGGGGGGTGAGGAAAGGACATTCTGTAATGTTACATTAATGGGAATAGATATTTTCCTTAATAGTCTAACGACGTCAATTAATTATACTGGAAATTGTCTCCACCCAGTCAGCACTGTGAAGAATTCCTTCAGGGGTGTGGATAGAGAGAGTGAGAAAAAAGAAATGCATGACCCTCCACCCCATCGATACCCATACCCAGTATGCATTTTTCTTTCTTTTCTCCAGGATGGAATTATATTTTTTTGCTAAGGGCCTCCAACATACTAGGTGTTCGCGTTTTTGTGTAGCTGCTGGAAAGTGGATGATGCAGGTCACGGAATAGGCCTAAATATTAGGATCTAGAGAACGAGTTTCTCTCGAAGGCGCCCTGGATGTTTTGGTTGACTTTTCCTGTTCTGAATGTAGCACGTTTATACAACTAAATATACACATAACTTTGGCACGTATACACCGCTTGCGCTGCTCAGTGTGGTAATGGTGTACCGATAGCAACATTCCTGCAATCATACCTGTTTATGAGAAATAATGTAAACAATTATGTTCTTTTTTGTTTTCAAACAATGGATATCTGAACCAAAAATATATATAAAAAAAACGTGGCACTGGCAGTTTCTATCCAGCGTGAACTCTGGCTCCATGTCTATCTCGTAGAGAATTATCTTCATGCCAAGTGGGTGATGTGTCACAATCCGTGGGAAACTGACCCATGGGCACTCGCTAACAAATTATAATACAATATCTGTAATAC
Source organism: Pictodentalium vernedei (assembly GCA_031216915.1). Taxonomy (NCBI): domain Eukaryota; kingdom Metazoa; phylum Mollusca; class Scaphopoda; order Dentaliida; family Dentaliidae; genus Pictodentalium; species Pictodentalium vernedei. The sequence continues at coordinate 769,312,648 of CM062295.1, forward strand.
AAGATAGAGACAATGAATATAATTCTAACTCGTGAGTGTTTCATGTCTACTAGATAAGTTTTATCTTATTCAATATATTGTGATTTGCTATGACCTGATGGCGATCGACACAGACCCTCCCCATCAGACTGTACACGCTAAAAACTAAAGTGTTAAAAACTACCCTTGAAGTGCTGTATTTGACACTTACTAAGTGCTGAACTAGCACTTTGTTCAAGTGCAGATAATCCAGAACTTTACAGGTGTTACAATAATACCACTTGACAAGTGTAATGTCGCGACACTTTAAAGGAAACAGCGCAGATGACGCGGATCAGGCTCGAACTCTCGAGCCTGATCCGCGTCATCTGCGTTGTGTCCTTTTAATTATGTACCCACCAAGCGCAAGTCAAATTATGGACGATTCTGGAAGAACCACCAATGCTAGACACATGGGAAGTGCCATCCATTCAAGTTTCAGATATCTGATGATTGTAATGTCTAAGTGCTTAAAGCATTGCACTTTGAGTGTTAAAATCAAATCCTAAGAGTTAGAATGGGTTTAACACCTTGAAAGTGTCAGTTTTAACACTTTAGTTTTTAGTGTGTAACAGATAAAAATATTTTGGAGAAACACCACAAGTTGAGAACAAAATTCAGCATTTACTAGTTACAAACAGGCTGTAAGTTAGGGTTTTACGAATCACCCATTTTCGATACAAATCGAAGCTCGAATAGAATCGGGGCTATTATTCGAAATCGAATCGAATCTCGAATCGAATTATGGGCGTCTTTGAGATTAAGGAGGACGGGGTGTGTAAACCTGATTGTTCCGACTGTGACGGCTCTTGGCCCGACTGATAAAATAATCCAGTTACAGCATGAAGCCAATCCTTCCTGGAAGGCATGCCTTGATGATATAGTTGGGATATTACGCAGGAACGGATTCGAGTCCAACCAACACAAAGCACTGCACAGGACAAGCCGATAGCAACAATTCATCGTCAACATTGTTTGGAAACTTTAACTTTTCTTCCAACAGTGGTAAAGGCTCGTGAGACTGGAATTATCGTGGAAGGTGGCATGCAACAGTGGTAAAGGCTCGTGAGACTGGAATTATCGTGGAAGGTGCCATGGGTCATGTGCTATTTATATTAACTTATATTAACCCTTTATCCAACGAATCGCCAGCATCCGCCCGCGTAATATGCACATTCAACAGCTGAAAAATATTATTTTTCGAAAAAGTTCAACAAAACCATATAACGTGACCCCTCTTTGGAACGCGCTAGTCGCGCTCGTTCCAAAGAGGGGTCCCATGATATGGTTTTGTTGATTTTTTTGAAAAAAAATTAAAAATTATATTTAAAATAATAAATTTTGAAATCGTCTGCGTTGGGTAAAGGGTTAATATAGATGGAATTACACATTTCAACAATAGGTTTTGTGAGGCAACGACAATGACTGATATCAAGTTATATTCCCGTGTAAAGATTTGAAAGGAAACGAATTCTTGAAAGTCCAAAGGTTTATCACGTCTAGTGGACGTTTCAGTTAAATCAACAGACAACCCCGCTAATTAAGATTATGTGACATGCGATGGTCCACCATCGGTCGCCGTGAGGATGCCTAACCAGCTCATGTATTGTGTGGGACATCAAAAATTCGCATCGTGACAGGGGCCGAGGGTCTGTAGGGGTGCGTGCACTATAACCCCACCTCGCAATTTTGGTTCGAATATTTCAGATAAGGAAACGACCCCTTTATCCAGATCACATGTCGAAATTTGTCTATTGTCATCGACGAGGTGCACCCCGCTCCGACCAACGACACTCTGAATTACCCTAATTAGTGATGTCGTGGCTGAAACGGGGTGCACGTCGTCGGTATTAACGTCGTCGGTATTAACCTCCTTAAATATCGAATAACAACGCCAAATTCTCAAGACGAGAGTGTGTTCGTGACGGCCTATGTTATGTAGCGTTACTATGGGTCCCTGGTACCAAAATATAATATTCTGTGGAAGCAAATGTACCCCATCACCTGCTATCTATTCGACAATAACATCCAAATACTCTGACGATAATCTAGCCAACTATTGTATTATAAATTTCCTAACTTGTCTTTCCAGTTACAATATTTTCAAATTTTTTTGATCCATGGAATTTACCGTTGTAGTTTACCTGATTCATATGTATTGTCATGCCGCGATGTCAAATTTCTGTAATGTATCTAGGGAAAGGAGATTAACTAAGTTTTGTAACTTGTTCTCCAATCCTTTTTGTACTTTATGACAAATAAAATATGTTTAGACTAAAGGAAACGAATCGGCCACAGATGATTTTGAATCTAATCGAATCGAATATCAACGAAGCTCGAAGCTTCGCAGGCCCCTTCTGTAAATTGTGTTACACGTGTCGCATGTCTATCTCACGCAAAACATTATCTTCTTCTCAAGTGGAAGCTGTGTCATAATTCGTTGATAATCGTCCCATGGATACAAACCAACAAACTGGAATAAGTACTTTGTCAACGCAGACAATATAAAAATTTATTATTTTAAATACCATTTTTTCAAATTTTTCAAAAACTTTCAACCAAACCATATCATGTCACCCCTCGTTGGAACGAGCTCGTCGAGCTCGTTCCAACGAGGGGTAACATGATATGGTTTGGTTGAAATTTATTGAGAAATAATATTTTTTCAACTGTTGAATTTGCATATTACGCGGGCGGATGCGGGCGATTCGTTGGGTAAAGAGTTAATTCTACAACCGTGGTCGTGGCAAGCATTTTGTTCTCTTCTTTATGTAATGCACTCACAGACTACAGTTTGTGTTAAGACACACAATGTGCCCCCTGTGAGGCTGTGTCCTGGGTTTGTTTAAATTACTGCCTAAACTGTGCACAGTTTTATTTGGCTCTGTACTTTCATAAAAGGCAGATATAGCCAGACTGAAAGTTTGATTTGTATTTGCTATTGGTGAATTAATATCTCACACATATTGTGACATCTGGGCTGACTTAGTTAGCTAACTCATTACTCATACTTTGTTAGCATTATAAATGGTTGTTAGTCACTGAGTTCATTCAAGGTAAGTGTGCTCACTTCTCAGCATGACCTCATATTTGAGATGATTAATTAATACATTATTGGTTAAATACTGATTTCTTGAGCATTCCCGATACATGTACATTCAAGTAATTGACCCAATGCCCAACGAAGGCAGATATGGTCTACTTTAAGATTACAATACCACAAGAAACTGTCATTTTGTGCTGTCTTAAACCCTCAAATTATGTTCGCAGAAAACCAGCTGCAGTCATTTAAGCGCCTTGGAAATATTCTCAGAACCTACCCATACAGTCACTCGGGGTGAACCTTTTGAAACATTTTCCCCTCGGGTGGAGGGTACTAGGGTGTGTGTGTGGGGGGGGGGGGTTAATGGGGTGAAGGAGGGGAAACTCCTTTATGTATTTATCCCTAGTTGGAATTTCCATAGATCTACACCCCCTCCCCCATTGAAAAACATCCTCACTACGTCCCTTCCATTACCTCATGTGTCCCATGTCCACCTGAAACAGAGAAGTAACGCGTTGAAAAGTATGCTATCTGCAAGAATCTGTTGGGGATCGACACAGATCTATTTTAACGGTTGAGAGTTGTGTTAAGAAATATATGAGCTTATGTCAGTTAAAAGCAGGAAAACACATCTAATTAGGCTGTGTATTGTACCATAAGTGTTCAGTGTCTACAGAGCGGCCTCCGCGGACTGATCACGTTCCACGGGTGGGCAATATTTCCACGGACGTAATAATATTATATTCCAAAAATTAATTATGGGTATAATCATCGCAAATTTAATTAATAAAGCAGCGGGTACAACCCGGCGCTTCGTTGATTAAAATTTCGTTGGTGATTTATATTACCTAGTAAAAGCATGCGTGGACATCACTACCCACGCGGTGGATTACGACCAGTCCACAGTGGCTGTATTGTACCTGGTGTAGGGTATTGTCGTGTGTTTAATTTATTGGAAATCGACCCAACATATTGTAATCGAAGACGAACACAATATACAGTTAAAACTAGAAGTCTTATGCAATGAGCACAAATAGCACGTCGATCTGCGCGTTAATCTACGCGTTGTGGCCATAGTAAGGCTATCAAATTATGTACACATGGCCTGTGCACAAGCAATGTTTCTGTCAAAGCACCTCCGGGTAACCCGGAGGTCTATTGGCAGAAACAGTGCATGTGTTTGCGATGGGTAACCAGGAGAACCTGCCGTGCTTTGGATGCCATTCGATCTGGCAATTGCGCGCAATTCCTATGCACAATTAAGCATAGATACGCGTACAGTTCGTGACAGGGCTTCTACTATTAACCGTACAAAATATCATTGGTTGGAAGTGGATGAAATAAAACAAAAATAACCCCGAATACCTCATATTAATTTGTGTGATCTGTTGTAGTCTACTGGGGAAAAAACATACAGTCAAACCCCATTGGTGTGGAACACATAACATATATAACATACAGTCAAATCCCATTAGTGTGGAGTACATAACATATATAAGATACAGCCAAACCCCATTAGTGTGGAGTACATAACATATATAACATACAGTCAAACCCCATTAGTGTGGAGTACATAACACATATAACATACAGTCAAACCCCATTAGTGTGGAACACATAACATATATAACATACAGTCAAACCCCATTAGTATGGTACACATAACGTATATAACATACAGTCAAACCCCATTAGTATGGAACACATAACATATATAACATACAGTCAAACCCCATTAGTGTGGAACACATAACATATATAACATACAGTCAAACACCATTAGTGTGGAACTCATAACATATATAACATACAGTCAAACCCCATTAGTATGAAACACATACCATATATAACATACAGTCAAACCCCATTAGTGTGGAACTCATAACATATATAACATACAGTCAAACCCCATTAGTATGGAACACATAACATATATAACATACAGTCAAACCCCATTAGTATGGAACACATAACATATATAACATACAGTCAAACCCCATTAGTGTGGAATACATAACATATATAACATACAGTCAAACCCCATTAGTGTGGAATACATAACATATATAACATACAGTCAAACACCATTAGTTTGAAGTGCATAACATATATAACATACAGTCAAACCCCATTAGTGTGGACTACATAACATATATAAGATACAGTCAAACCCCATTAGTGTGGAACACATAACATATGTAACATACAGTCAAACCCCATTAGTGTGGAGTACATAACATATATAACATACAGCCAAACCCCATTATTGTGGAGTACATAACACATATAGCATACAGTCAAACCCCATTAGTGTGGAACACATAACATATATAACATACAGTCAAACCCCATTAGTGTGGAACACATGACATATATAACATACAGTCAAACCCCATTAGTATGGAATAATAACATATATAACATACAGTCAAACTCCATTAGTGTGGAGTACATAACACATATAACATACAGTCAAACCCCATTAGTGTGGAACACATAACATATATAACATACAGTCAAACCCTATTAGTGTGGAACACATAACATATATAACATACTGTCCAACCCCATTAGTATGGAATACATAACATATATAACATACAGTCAAACCCCATTAGTGTGGAGTACATAACATAGATAACATACAGTCAATCCCCATTAGTGTGGAACACATAACATATATAACATACAGTCAAACCCCATTAGTGTGGAGTACATAACATATATAACATACAGTCACACCCCATTAGTATGGAACACATAAGATATATAACATACAGTCAAACTCCATTAGTATGGAATACATAACATATATAACATACAGACAAACCCCATTAGTGTGGAACACATAACATATATAACATACAGTCAAACCCCATTAGTGTGGAACACATAACATATATAACATACAGTCAAATCCCATTAGAATGGAATACATAACATATATAGCAAACGGCCAAACCCATTAGTGTGGAGTACATAACATATATAACATACAGCCAAACCCCATTAGTGTGGAGTACATAACATATATAGCAAACAGCCAAACCCATTAGTGTGGAGTACATAACATATATAACGTACAGTCAAACCTCATTAGTGTGGAACACATAACATAACGTACAGTCAAACCCCATTCAAACCCCATTAGTGTGGAATACATAACATATATAACATACAGTCAAACCCCATTAGTATGGAATACATAACATATATAACATACAGTCAAACCCCATTAGTGTGGGACACATGACATATATAACATACAGTCAAACCCCATTAGTGTGGAACACATGACATATATAACATACAGTCAAACCCCAATAGTGTGGTGTACATAACATATATAACATACAGACAAACCCCATTAGTGTGGAGTACATAACATATATAACACACAGACAAACCCCATTAGTGTGGAGTACATAACATATATAACACACAGTCAATCCCCATTAGTGTGGAACACATGACATATATAACATACAGTCAAACCCCATTAGTGTGGAACACATGACATATATAACATACAGTCAAACCCCATTAGTGTGGAGTACATAACATATATAACACACAGACAAACCCCATTAGTGTGGAGTACATAACATATATAACACACAGTCAAACCCCATTAGTGTGGAACACATGACATATATAACATACAGTCAAACCCCATTAGTGTGGAGTACATAACATATATAACACACAGACAAACCCCATTAGTGTGGAGTACATAACATATATAACACACAGTCAAACCCCATTAGTGTGGAACACATGTGACATATATAACATACAGTCAAACCCCATTAGTGTGGAACACATAACATATATAACATGCAGTCAAACCCCATTAGTGTGGAGTACATAACATATATAACACACAGACAAACCCCATTAGTGTGGAGTACATAACATATATAACACACAGTCAAACCCCATTAGTGTGGAACACATAACATATATAACATACAGTCAAACCCCATTAGAATGGAATACATAACATATATAGCAAACAGCCAAACCCATTAGTGTGGAGTACATAACATATATAACATACAGCCAAACCCCATTAGTGTGGAGTACATAACATATATAACATACAGTCAAACCCCATTAGTGTGGAACACATGACATATATAACATACAGTCAAACCCCATTAGTGTGGAACACATGACATATATAACATACAGTCAAACCCCATTAGTGTGGAGTACATAACATATATAACATACAGACAAACCCCATTAGTGTGGAGTACATAACATATATAACACACAGACAAACCCCATTAGTGTGGAGTACATAACATATATAACACACAGTCAAACCCCATTAGTGTGGAACACATGACATATATAACATACAGTCAAACCCCATTAGTGTGGAACACATGACATATATAACATACGGTCAAACCCCATTAGTGTGGAGTACATAACATATATAACACACAGACAAACCCCATTAGTGTGGAGTACATAACATATATAACACACAGTCAAACCCCATTAGTGTGGAACACATGACATATATAACATACAGTCAAACCCCATTAGTGTGGAGTACATAACATATATAACACACAGACAAACCCCATTAGTGTGGAGTACATAACATATATAACAAACAGTCAAACCCCATTAGTGTGGAACACATGACATATATAACATACAGTCAAACCCCATTAGTGTGGAACACATAACATATATAACATACAGTCAAACCCCATTAGTGTGGAGTACATAACATATATAACACACAGACAAACCCCATTAGTGTGGAGTACATAACATATATAACACACAGTCAAACCCCATTAGTGTGGAACACATAACATATATAACATACAGTCAAACCCCATTAGAATGGAATACATAACATATATAGCAAACAGCCAAACCCATTAGTGTGGAGTACATAACATATATAACATACAGCCAAACCCCATTAGTGTGGAGTACATAACATATATAGCAAACAGCCAAACCCATTAGTGTGGAGTACATAACATATATAACGTACAGTCAAACCCCATTAGTGTGGAACACATAACATAACGTACAGTCAAACCCCATTCAAACCCCATTAGTGTGGAATACATAACATATATAACATACAGTCAAACCCCATTAGTGTGGAGTACATAACATATATAACATACAGACAACCCCCATTAGTGTGGAGTACATAACATATATAACATACAGACAACCCCCATTAGTGTGGAGTACATAACATATATAACACACAGTCAAACCCCATTAGTGTGGAACACATGACATATATAACATACAGTCAAACCCCATTAGTGTGGAACACATGACATATATAACATACATTCAAACCCCATTAGTGTGGAGTACATAACATATATAACACACAGACAAACCCCATTAGTGTGGAGTACATAACACATATAACACACAGTCAAACCCCATTAGTGTGGAACACATGACATATATAACATACAGTCAAACCCCATTAGTGTGGAGTACATAACATATATAACACACAGTCAAACCCCATTAGTGTGGAACACATGACATATATAACATACAGTCAAACCCCATTAGTGTGGAACACATGACATATATAACATACAGTCAAACCCCATTAGTGTGGAACACATGACATATATAACATACAGTCAAACCCCATTAGTGTGGAGTACATAACATATATAACACACAGTCAAACCCCATTAGTGTGGAACACATGACATATATAACATACAGTCAAACCCCATTAGTGTGGAACACATGACATATATAACATACAGTCAAACCCCATTAGTGTGGAGTACATAACATATATAACATACAGCCAAACCCCATTAGTGTGGAATACATAACTTATATAACACACAGTCAAACCCCATTAGTGTGGAACACATGACATATATAACATACAGTCAAACCCCATTAGTGTGGAACACATGACATATATAACATACAGTCAAACCCCATTAGTGTGGAACACATGACATATATAACATACAGTCAAACCCCATTAGTGTGGAACACATGACATATATAACATACAGTCAAACCCCATTAGTGTGGAACACATGACATATATAACATACAGTCAAACCCCATTAGTGTGGAACACATGACATATATAACATACAGTCAAACCCCATTAGTGTGGAGTACATAACATATATAACACACAGTCAAACCCCATTAGTGTGGAACACATGACATATATAACATACAGTCAAACCCCATTAGTGTGGAACACATGACATATATAACATACAGTCAAACCCCATTAGTGTGGAGTACATAACATATATAACATACAGCCAAACCCCATTAGTGTGGAATACATAACTTATATAACACACAGTCAAACCCCATTAGTGTGGAACACATGACATATATAACATACAGTCAAACCCCATTAGTGTGGAACACATGACATATATAACATACAGTCAAACCCCATTAGTGTGGAACACATGACATATATAACATACAGTCAAACCCCATTAGTGTGGAGTACATAACACATATAACACACAGTCAAACCCCATTAGTGTGGAACACATGACATATATAACATACAGTCAAACCCCATTAGTGTGGAACACATGACATATATAACATACAGTCAAACCCCATTAGTGTGGAACACATGACATATATAACATACAGTCAAACCCCATTAGTGTGGAGTACATAACATATATAACACACAGTCAAACCCCATTAGTGTGGAACACATGACATATATAACATACAGTCAAACCCCATTAGTGTGGAACACATGACATATATAACATACAGTCAAACCCCATTAGTGTGGAACACATGACATATATAACATACAGTCAAACCCCATTAGTGTGGAACACATGACATATATAACATACAGTCAAACCCCATTAGTGTGGAACACATGACATATATAACATACAGTCAAACCCCATTAGTGTGGAACACATGACATATATAACATACAGTCAAACCCCATTAGTGTGGAGTACATAACATATATAACACACAGTCAAACCCCATTAGTGTGGAACACATGACATATATAACATACAGTCAAACCCCATTAGTGTGGAACACATGACATATATAACATACAGTCAAACCCCATTAGTGTGGAGTTCATAACATATATAACACACAGACAAACCCCATTAGTGTGGAGTACATAACATATATAACATACAGCCAAACCCCATTAGTGTGGAATACATAACATATATAACATACAGTCAAACCCCATTAGTGTGGAGTACATAACCTATATAACATACAGTCGAACCCCATTAGTGTGGAATACATAACTTATATAACACACAGTCAGACCCCATTAGTGTGGAGTACATGACATATATAACACACAGTCAAACCCCATTAGTGTGGAACACGTGACATATATTTTATAGACACCTCTAGTATGTAAATAAATTAATCGTCCGCTTAACCCTTACCCAACGTAACGGCCAAAACCGGCCAGCGCTATTCTAAAAAATCGCCAATTAATTTTCATTATTTGTTTTTCATTTTTGTCTCAAAAACATAGGTTATGACCCCTCGTTGGGACGAGCTCGTCGAGCTCGTTCCAACGAGGGGTCATAACCTATGTTTTTGAGACAAAAAATGAAAAAAAATAGCTCTTCAAGAAATTTTTTTGAAAGTGTCGTCTGCTTTTCATGTTAGGTAAAGGGTTAAAACAATGATAACGATGTACATTATACTGTATGTTATTCATCCACGTGATGTATGGCGTTATCTTCTTATAATGGAAATGCTGTGTTACAATTTGTTGGAAATCGACCGATGGACAATCTCCAACAATTGGCATGGACTTGTTTGTTTAATGATTTGTTGAGAAGATATGGGAGGGCTGGAACTATCAATGTAAAACTATAAGTGGAAAAGATTAAACTGTAACAAAGATAATAAACACATTTACGTGGTCATGTGACTGAGTCAGGATTTTCCACCAGTTACTGTTGTGCTGAAGTTTCTCAGGTTGCTTACTGTTAACAACAGGAACTTCACGAAAAACTGCATTGGAACAAGATCGCATGTATATCACTTCCGAAGGTCAAATATACTCTACTTATTGATACATATAACTCTGTAGCTCACGTACTGTGTACCACCACGGATCTAGTTACGGAATGGGTAGATAATAGCTAACATAAATAAACATTGTTCACATTTATATGTATACAAAGATACGTCATTTATAGGTACCCACGACAGATAAAAAAGCAATAATGTTATTTCTGAATTTGAGTCCTGGTATACGAGAGTATGAACAACAGATTGTGATACACCCTGCTTCTAGCGATAACTACCCACCTTTGAATAAAATGACAATTGATGGGGTGACATACTTTACATGAAATTGATAGCTGTAGTTTTCACGACGTCTCGATAGCAATGAATTGTCCAAAAAAAATTTATGTACCAAGCAACCATTTTACTGCATATGCTAACATAATATGTATTGACGGGAAAGTCAGTCAACATCACGGGTGTGTGTCAAATACGTACGGATTTTACCAAACGAGGTAAGTTTTGATATGTAGTATAAGAAAAATCACCTGAAGTATGCGGAGCGTGTATCATAACTACAATACAAGCGGACTGGAATCTCCCATCCTGATAACAGTTTACAAGACGCACCTGCAGAATATCCGACAGGGGTGATGTCCTTTGTTGTGAACCAGGAAGGGGCGAGGGCATCGTTAAGGGGCGTTTAGGGAGCATTTCGCACCCTACTCCAATATTTTTTTCAGTCATGACAATTTCATCACGATTAGTGTTCAACCGATTGCCAAAAATGGTCGTTGACCGATTACCGGTTATTTGAGCTCACAATCGGCCGATTCCGATGTCGTTTCCAATTGTAATACCGTGCACTTGGACAAGTCGAGGATCGAAAGAACTACATTAAACCCAACATTAAACTTCGTTGCCTGGGATCGAGATAAAATTACCAGTTGCGCACAGAGCCACGTTTACCGCCCATGTGCGTGCGACTGGTAATTTTACTTCTGCCTGGGTCAATGGAGTATAACCGTCATTTTTACGGTATGAACTAGCGATTTCGCTCAGTTGTAAGCTTTGCATGTCGTTTAACTTGTATACCCCATAAATGGGCTTCTAGAGAGATTAAGAATACACATTGTGGTTGTTTCTAAACTTTATTGAATGGTATCATTGACATCATTTTACATTACCAATGTGAACAATTGCAGAAGATAACAAAATGCGGTTAATGAATGATCTCAAAATGCTTGGCAACAATCGGTTGAGCCGATATTCCAGGAGTCGTTGTCATCCGATTGCCCATAATCGGCCGATTGTGGTGTCCGGTTTCGATTATCGGTTGAACACTAATCACGATTGGAATCTGAAGTGTCGATTCGTTCTTGCTGGTAATCATGTTCTTTCTTCTCACTTTACCTAACCCGAAAGGCAGACGACACTTTCAAACAAAATTTTTGAAAATCTTTTTCTTTTTCATTTTTGCGTCAAAAACATTGGTTATGACCCCTCATTGGAACGAGCTCGATGAACTCGTTCTAAAGTTGGGCCATAAGCTATGTTTTTGAGACAGAAAATGAAAAAGTAATGAAAATAAATTGGTGATTTTTGTAAATAGTGCTGGCCGGTTTTGACCGTTACGTTGAGTAAAGGGTTGAAAGACAAGAGTTGGTACATGGACTTATGTCGTATACATATTCTGTCATAAGACAAGAGTTGGTACATGGACTTATGTCGTACACATATTCTGTCATAAGACAAGAGTTGGTACATGGACTTATGTCGTACACATATTCTGTCATAAGACAAGAGTTGGTACATGGACTTATGTCGTACACATATTCTGTCATAAGACAAGAGTTGGTACATGGACTTATGTCGTACACATATTCTGTCATAAGACAAGAGTTGGTACATGGACTTATGTCGTACACATATTCTGTCATAAGACAAGAGTTGGTACATGGACTTATGTCGTACACATATTCTGTCATAAGACAAGAGTTGGTACATGGACTTATGTCGTACACATATCCTGTCATACAACTAAAGGTCAGTAGTACCCGAATCGGATTGTTTGGGGGCGGGGAAGGCGGTGTGGGGGGATAAGTATGAACTAGTGGAGTTCTGACATGATACGTATTAATTAATGTTACTTCGCCACTATTATCATTTTATTTATTTTGTATTTAGACACCAATAAATTTCCAATAAGGCCTAAACAGTTATAAATATGTTTATCAGGCCGTCCCGAATGGTCCTTTGGGCTGCTGCATGCCCTCTTCTTATAACAATGAACTTGAAATACTAAAAATTAAATCTACAGGCTCTCGTGGTATCCCCGCGACAGTCGCTCTCGTCCAGTAATCTTTCACCCATTCAAACATAAAGGTGGTTCTGTATCTGTTACACACCCAAACCTCACAAATAATTAATTGTATTTAATAGTTAATTGTATTAAATAATCGACGATTTGAATGGTTGAATGAATTTTACTGAGGAACAGACAATTTTGTCACAGAACCAGTCTTGGGTATTTGACCCTGACACCTGTAGAATAGCTGTTGATTCATTATATTCGCAAACGAATGTCGGTCAGAACACTCAAAACTTAAAAGATTGCATTTAACATATATCAGACATCACAAATTATGAGCTCTGAAATGTGTTTTGAAAAGCGTGTGTGCACGCACCATTATATATGTAGGATGGAAAATGCACAATGATTTTAATATAAATACGGTGCGAACTGGCCCCTCTGTTTAAATTTCGTGCTTTTTAAACTGGAACTAAAGAAAATTTGACTGTGCACTAGGCTATCGCATGTGGGCATAGGGCATTTCCATTCTGCACTTTAACGAAATTACACACTCTACTAGAAAATACATCTTCGTGCAATAATTAACATTGGTGTCTTCCCGTTTGTCCCACTTTCTTAATCCAGGTAGTTAAAACGTAATAAAAAAGTGGGACAATCGGGAAGTTTTAATTACTTGTTAGGCGGTTTGATGAAAGGTTTTGATTTATAGTTTATTTCACATTAGTGAGTGTTTTATTTGCTAAAAATTAGACGTGCATAGAATAAAAAAATCTTGAAATAATTAGCACAATTTTAACTAGTTGTTTAAAGATATTATTATTCTGTGCACCCATAATTTTCAGCAAATAAAACACTCAGAAATGTGAAAGTATTATTTATATTATCCAGAAACAACTAGTAAAGTTTCAGCTTGTGGACGCGTGTAGTATGTATTATTTATATTATCTAGAAACAACTAGCAAAATTTCATCTTGTGGACCACTGGGTACAACCCGGTGGTCCACGAGCTGAAACTTTGCTAGTTGTTTCAGATAATATAAATAATACCTAATACACGCGTCCACGAGCTAAAACTTTGCTGGTTGTTTCAAGATATTATTCTGTGCACCCATAATTTTCACAAATAAAACACTCAGTAATGTGAAAGCATTATTTATATTATGTTGAATATCAATAATAAATTATATATTCATTCATTCAATATTTAACCTTCTAAATGTAACAGATCTGAAGCATGGTCTGCATATTGTAAAATGTCTGTCTCTCCATTCAAAAGTCTTTGTTTGAGAGTATTAAGCCTACTGTCAATATTTCTATGTGGTCTATAAGGCTGTATATATTTGGATGAGCAGTTTGGATCTGCTTTTTTATTTTGCTGTGCCATCCTTCTAAACGATTTGTGGTCCTGGGCCCCCTCTGTGTGGAAATGATTCCATGAAGTTGTTTCGCCTTCAACCCATTGGGTAGTTACATAGTCAGTAAATGGTGTGGCATTAACAGTGGAATCCGACATTCCAAACTCGTCTAGTGCAAAAAACCACACGTCTTCAACTAGTTCCTCCGGCACTAATGGCAAAACGGCAGCCCTGTGTACAAGTCTGCGAACTTCCTCATCTTCTTTATATTCAGTTTGTAAGCCGGTGCTTTGTGTCTTGCGCCATAAACACTGAGTATAATGGAAAAAGCACCCTTTGATGCTCACACCAGGGAATTCATTTCTAGCTGCACATTTCGTACCGCTATTTCAAAGTCAAAAAACATCACTGAAGAGTGTAAATTAAGCTCTCTGGCGACACAAGCTTCTTTTAGGAGATGAAAAAACTTCCTGTAAATGACCTCACTTTTTCCAGGAAGAAGGACATATACAAGTGGATACATATGGCCATGAACAAAACCATGCAGTGTGTATAACTGAAAAATAAGGTTGGGCACGTATAAAATGTTCCATCACCATAGACAGTGTCCGTTGCTACTATTTGCTGAAGATTTTTATCCGTCGCAAATATCAATATCTTATTATCAGTAGCATTCACAAGTAGAAATCGTTCCCCTGTTGACGTGTCAGTCCATTCTTCCTTTAAGTCCAGTTCTGACACTGTTTTGGGTATTTTTAGAATCAGCTTTGACCGTTGGCGGTATAGCGCACTGTGACACGACTGTAGTGTGGGTAGTTTTTCCACCAGGTTCTGAACATCGTCATTCCAGTCAGTTGTTCGAAGCTTTGAAAGCTTTCTTTTATTTTACTTTAACCCTTTACCCAACGTAACGGCCAAAACCGACCAGCGCTATTCTAAAAAATCGCCAATTAATTTTCAAAATATTTTCATTTTTTGTCTCAAAAACATAGGTTATGACCCCTCGTTGGAACGAGCTCGCCGAGCTCGTTCCAACGAGGGGTGATAACCTATGTTTTTGAGACAAAAAATGAAAAATATTAGTTATTAAAGAATTTTTTTGCAAGTGTCGTCTGCTTTTCATGTTAGGTAAAGGGTTAAGTCTTGATAACCTTTGTTTGAAATGGATTGCACTTACAATAATGTCTTTAGGTCGTCCATATTTACTACAGCTATACAAAGGGAAAAATATATTGTACGATAACTGTACGAACATGTCATGCCTTGTCTCCACATATAATTTAGTTTGTACACCTTAAGAACATCCCCACCAGTGCTCAAAATAACTTTTTTCTATGCGTAGCAAAATGCTACACATTTCCAAAAAATGAATAGCATTTTGTAAAAATTGCATAGCTATTTTTGTATACCGGAGTTATGTTATGCTGTTTTGTATTGAATTCTTCTAAGTAGATGGAACTGTTTCCATCCATTTCTGGGCATTTCCAAATGATCTGCAACACATGAAATATTTACTATGTTTTTATCAACTGAACTGCCTTTAAGGGTTGCATGGACTTGTATATTTTCCAATGGCGTCTTGGTTGTTTAATAAAGTTCTCAAAATGGAAGTTGGGATTTTTAATTTGATGGGCTTGAAGTTATTTTTAATGGACATTTTATGCAAAATGTTGTAAAAACAGGAAGAATTTAAACCAATAGAATTCATCTTACATATGAAGTTGCTAATGATGCTTGATGGAGAGTTAATCTGAGTTATGCCTGGTGTGTTTCACAATCAGAAGTAAAGCATCAGTGAACTAGTTTTCAAATTTGTTTGCAAATTTTCATTTACATTTTGCGATACAAGATAATCAACTGCAGCCTAATAGGCTGCAGTTGATTATCTTGTATCGCAAAATACTATACATAATTGAACATTGTGTAGCTTTTTGCAAGTTTTGCATAGCAAAAAGCGACGCGACACCGCTTATTTTGAGCCCTGATCCCCACCAACCCATCTATAATTTGACAGCATTTTATCGAAATCTTACGAAATGAGTGTCCAAATGTCTTAGTGAGAGGATGCAAGAGAAATAAGGAGGGGTGGGGGGGGGGGGGGATCTCACCAGTAACTTCCAACTTATTTTGGTTGATAATACTTCCAAAGATTGATTAATATTTACATTATTTTGTACTAGTACTAATCTTCACCAATTTCTTGTCTGAACGGTTCTCTCAATATTTTTGTCTTGGAATCTCGTTCAAAATAAAATATGTTTTATGTGTCTGCTCCTATATCTTTAATTAAATCTTAAATTTGGAATTAGGTATTCTGAATTTGCATTTAGTAAGTAGTTTTAAAGAGGACTGATAGAATGCGCCATTGATAGGCTTTTGTGGGACATTGTCTTGGGGATGGGGGGTGACCAATCAAACTGCCCTCAACTTTTGTTTCAAAATCAAAATGAAGGCCCTTACCTCGAATTTGCCCATGAAACTGCTCTTCCCACACCCCTAATATTTGACAAAATATATTATAAAAATACCCCCTCCCTCTAAACAATTTGTTCTGAAAATACCAATCCCTTGCAATAAAAACTGCAAAATTAGCTGGTTGTTGATGGAGGGGATGAAAGTGCAGCAACCCCATCCCATCTCTTACATCCATGTAGCTAGTTCATATAGCTGACATTCGATTACTACATTGGCACTCCCCAAAGACTCCCCCCCCCCTCCCGCCCACAGAAAAACGTTCCCCAACACCCACAAACACGTAAAATGATCATTAGTTCCACAAATGTAAACTAAATAGTTTTTCTTAAACCAGGCTTTTCATTCATCCGCATTTATTTTCTTCATTCAGCTAGTGTGGATGTGGGTGAGGGGGTGGCCATCTAGTAAGGGTGGAATTGGTGATAATTAATCAGTAACTGCACGTTCTAGCTGACAAACCTCTACAGGCACTGTCGGCTTGTTGTCGTCGGTCATTCCACTTCACTGTTTTCATGATTGATTTTGACCTGCTTTCTGAGAACGACTTCAACTTAACATGCTCTTCAAAGTATGTTTGTGTTGGCAAACATGTGCTGCTTCACTACCGAAGTATGAATCGAATAGGATTACACAGTGTGCTTCGCATCGACTCGTCGGCAGGACGCAGCGGTAAGGACAACATTCTTACAAATTTTCATAGGACCTGTACCACTGACTGGCACCAATATCAAACCCAATTGGACTTGTGTTGTCCAAAATAAATTAAGTTTCCTCGGTTTCCAATAACGAAAGCAAAGATTGAGTTTCACTGTTCAATTTCTTGTCGGAGATCATGTGTCTTTCATAACTATCGATAGTTTTTAGCATAGTTGTGCATCAAACATTTTGTAATGAGAAACGGTAATTCCGACAGATACAGTTAAAACTAGAAGTCCTGTCACGAATAGTGCGCTTATGTAGGCTTAATTGCGCGTTGGAATTGCGCGCAATTGCCATATCGAATGGCATCCAAAGCACGGCAGGTTCTCCTGGTTACTCATAGCAAACACATGCAATGTTTCTGCCAATGGACCTCCGGGTTACCCGGAGGTCCATTGGCTGAAGCATTGCCTATGCACAGGCCATATGTACAGAATATGATAGTTTTAATTGGGTCATAACGCGCACATTAACGAGCATACCAACGTGCTATTTGTGCGCATTTCATGACAGGACTTCTAGTTTTAACTGTAAATATTGGTGATGGATCTCATTGGTTATGTTCCACTGAACGCTGCAAACTATAAGAACCAGTCTAATGAGAGAACTTGTACATGCGAAGGGTACTTTTTATTGGATCGCACTAGAGCTTTCTGATTAAAATTACCGCATGTCCCTAAAATCCATGTGATCGTGACAAATACAGTTGTGTAATAAACAGACAGAACGCGATGTGTTTTTGAACTGGTGGGTGTTTTACATAACGAGTTGGAATAGCGTAGTCATATTTCGCGAGAGCCGTAGGCCATTCCAACGAGTTATGTAAAACACCCACCTATTCAAACACACATCGCATTCTGTGTTTATTACATAACCCATGCATTAAAATTCTTTTAAATAAGCAAATTTTAATTCTAATGTTTAAACCCAAAGGTGAAGAGTTTGTGTTGACTGAAGCTGTTCTGATCAAATGGATCGATAAAAAATCAAAACAACCTTTTCGGAACCAGTGTTTGTTGAAATTCGTATCGCTGTTTCTCTTCGGCTGGTGCCCATTGACGCCTAACCATTTGGTGGTCATTACTGTTAGTAAAAATATAAGTACAAATTTGTGCAGATTTGCAAAACAGCTGGGAGAGATATTTTAAAAGAAGTTCAAAGCCTCTCAAGATGTACGAAGATTTACCGAAATAAAGTTGACCAATTTAGATATAATGGGATCCACAAAACGAGACGGCCACGGGACTGGGGTAATGTTCTGGTTGGAAATGATTGTTTTTTTTAAAATATTATCTCATTTTTGGCTAACTAATTTTTTGTGAACCGACTTTATTTTGCTTTGGACGTTTTCATGTTCACACTATGCGACAGACGGTTGATGATTGTATAACGAAATTTGGAAACTTTTAGAAGCGTAACTAAACTGTGCGGTAAAAAAAAGTTCAGGCTTGTATATCACCCGTAGAATACAGACTCATTTATATCATAGCGGCGATTCCGTTGAATACAAGGGTTTAATGTTTAATGGATGTGTAATAAAAAGTCAGTAGTAATCCCACAAGGCTGTAAGTGTTGTAGAAGACAATTATCGTACTGGGTGACTACAGTAGAACTTGATCAAGAGACAGATGACGATGATTATGGAAAAGTTAGCAGAGGGCGTGTGATGGTCTAGAAACCAGAAGCCGATCAGGTGCTAGGAGCCATAACTGTTCTCGAATATATGTCCTATAATAGTTATCCTTTTTTACGAAATCCCTCCATGAAAATCTTCTTTTTTGAAAACGATTGTAGTATGGAATTCCATTTTTCTGAAATGAGGATAAGAGTCGTTCGAGGAGTCACATTTTTACTCGATAGCTTATTTGTACGACAAGATTCGAGCAGTCTAAGATAAATAGCAAGCCTGTGGTAATTATACAAGTCAGTAGTAATTGTCCTGGCTGTAAAGGGGTAGAAGACTATAGCATTGAGTAACTATAGTAGAACTTGATCATAGGAGAGATGAAGATGGCTATGGATAAGTCAGCAGTGGTGTTCCGAGACCTAGAAACCAGTAGCCGACCAGGGGCTATGGGCCATAACTATTTTCGAATACAGTACGCGGACCGTGTATTATCACTAAATCACCCACAGAGTGTAGATTCCACCCAAGCAATAATTGCAAATTTGTTTCAAAGCATAATAAGCGCAATCAAAGTTTCAATCAATGGACCTCCGGGTTAAACCCGGAGGTCCATTGGCTGAAACATTGCTTGTGTTTTTGTCCATATGTTCAAAATTCGAAAGTTACAGCTTGGGTGATAACTCCACCCTGCGGGTGATTTAGTTACAATCCACTCTCCAAGTACTGTAGGTATCCTCCAATAGATATCCTCCTCATGGAGTCCCACTCGGATAATCCCTTTTTGAAAAACGTCTGTGGATATGAAATCCATTTTTCGGAGATGAAGATGGGTCGTATGTGGATTCAATCGATCGAGGAACTCCTCGATAGCTTAGTTTCTCGATAATATTCAAGTTGTTCGATCAATTTGAGATAGTTAGCAAGCCTGTAGTCATGCTACAAGCCAACAGTAATCAATCTGAGATAGTTATCAAGCCCGTAGTCATGCTAAAAACCAACAGTAATCAATCTGAGGTAGTTAGCAAGCCTGTAGTCATGCTACAAGCCAACAGTAATCAATCTGAGATAGTTAGCAAGCCTGTAGGCATGCTACAAGCCAACAGTAATCAATCTGAGATAGTATAGTTAGCAAGCCCGTAGTCATGCTACAAGCCAACAGTAATCAATCTGAGGTAGTTAGCAAGCCTGTAGTCATGCTACAAGCCAACAGTAATCAATCTGAGATAGTTAGCAAGCCCGTATTCATGCTACAAGCCAACAATAATCAGTTTGAGATAGTTAACAAGCCCGTATTCATGCTACAGGCCAACAGTAATCGGAAAACGTTGTAAGTGTGGTAGAAGCCCATACTATTGGGTGATTATAGTAGAAGATGTACATGGCTCAACTTTTTAAACTGTTCTTTTAACCCTTTACCTAACCTGAAAAGCAGACGACACTTGCAAAAAACATTCTTGAACAACTAATTTTTTTCATTTTTTGTCTCAAAAACATAGGTTATGACCCCTCGTTGGAACGATCTCGACGAGCTCGTTCCAACGAGGGGTCATAACCTATGTTTTTGAGACAAAAAATGAAAAAAATAATGAAAATTAATTGGCGATTTTTGAGAATAGCGCTGGCCGGTTTTGGTCGTTACGTTAGGTAAAGTGTTAAAGGAATTATAGGGTCGAAATATCAAAGTGGTACCAGACAATCGATTTTGGATTGAAGTGTTATATATTGATGAGTGTACAAATA
This sequence comes from Pictodentalium vernedei, assembly GCA_031216915.1. Lineage (NCBI taxonomy): Eukaryota > Metazoa > Mollusca > Scaphopoda > Dentaliida > Dentaliidae > Pictodentalium > Pictodentalium vernedei. The sequence goes on from CM062295.1 coordinate 769,333,950, forward strand.
TATCACAAATTGTTTGTGAATGCATTACTATTAAAACGTTTAGGGAGTGACATAACTCGTGCCTGCCACGCATCCAATGAAATTTAAACAGTCAGTTGAAAGAGGGTGCCCCATGCATAAAGTGGTATCGATCTTCACCCATTCCTTCACTGTATATCAACCACACTGTCAAAATGGTGTTATCGTGAATAGTCTCAATCTGAACGCACGTGGGTAAACGTGTAGTGTTACCGTGTTGAAAGGCGTGTGGCTAATAGAAATGGGGGACACATCAGAACACGAAATAGACAATATGGACCATAGCGTTAGTACCGAGGCAATGGTAAGATATCAAAGCACGATAATGGAATCATTGACAAGAGACCAAGGCACAATGACCGAATCATTGACAAGAAACAAAAGCACCATGTCCGAACCATTGACAAGAGACAAAGGCACAATGATCGAGCCATTGCCAAGAGACAAATGCACAATGACCGAACCATTGACAAGAGACAAAGGCACAATGACCGAACCATTGACAAGAGACAAAGGCACCATGTCCGAACCATTGACAAGAGACAAAGGCACAATGACCGAGCCATTGCCAAGAGACCAATGCACAATGACCGAACCATTGACAAGAGACCAAGGCACAATGACCGAACCATTGACAAAAGACAAAGGCACCATGTCCGAACCATTGACAAGAGACAAAGGCACAATGACCGAACCATTGACAAGAGACCAAGACACAATGACCGAATTATTGACAAGAGACAAAGGCACAATGACCGAATCATTGACAAGAGACAAAGGCACCATGTCCGAACCATTGACAGGAGACCAAGGCAAAATGACCGAACCATTGACAAGAGACAAAGGCACCATGTCCGAACCATTGACAAGAGACCAAGGCACAATGACCGAATCATTGACAAGAGACAAAGGCACCATGTCCGAACCATTGACAAGAGACCAAGGCACAATGACCGAACCATTGACAAGAGGCCAAGGCACAATGACCGAATTATTGACAAGAGGCAAAGGCACAATGGCCGAATCATTGACAAGAGACCAAGGCACAATGATCGAACCATTGACAAGAGACCAAGGCACAATGATCGAATCATTGACAAGAGACAAAGGCACAATGACCGAATCATGGACAAGGGACCAAGGCACAATGACCGAACCATTGACAAGAGACAAAGGCACAATGACCGAACCATTGACAAGTGACAAAGGCACAATGACCGAACTATTGACAAGAGACAAAGGCACACTGACCGAACCATAATGACCGAACCATTGACAAGAGACAAAGGCACAATAACCGAACCATTGACAAGAGACAGATGCACAATGACCGAACCATTGACAAGAGACCAAGGCACAATGACCGAACCATTGACAAGAGACAAAGGCACAAGGGCCGAACCATTGACAAGAGAAAAAGGCACAATGACCGAACCATTGACAAGAGACAAAGGCACAATGACCGAACCATTGACAAGAGACAAAGGCACAATGACAGAACCATTAACCGGAGATAAAGTCACAATGCTTGGTAAAAGACGAACGAATTATGTGGAAAGATATGTGGTGGATATGATGTGTTACATGTATGTATCGGAGTCCTTGTGCCCATTGCTATCTTCAGTACATATTGCAGACGCAGTATGATTTTCCCATCTGGGGAAATGATTTGACTTTCAGAGACCAACAGACATGTATAAATAATGAAAATGCTCAATTCTTTTCAACATTGCTAATTCTGTCCAAAACCCTTTCTGAAACCACATTTTCCACCCACTGTTATTGTTATGATACCTCTGTAATAATGACAACAACTTGTCTCAGACAGTAACTCAATTTGTATGTGTGATAAACAACCCCCACCCCCTCTCTCTCTCACTCTCACACACGCACGCTCGCACGCACGCACGCACGCACGCACGCACGCACGTACGCACGCACGCACGCACGCACACCACCTGACACGCATATAACTAGACGAACGCATTTGGGGACACTACAGTGGAAATGCTGAGACTATCAGCAAACATTTAGTTTGTTTTATTTATTGAAAAGCGAATAAACGCGATTTACATTACATTGTTGTTCTTATGATACATCATTAATAATGACAACAACTTGTCTCAGACAGTAACACAATGTATATGTGTGACAACCCCCCCCCCCCCCCCCCCCACACACACACACACACACATCCGTAATACAACCTACGCGCCAGCTGACACACGCATAACTATACAAACGTACAGTACGTGGAGAGTGCATTATCACTAAATCACATGCAGAGTGGGGATTCCACCCGAGGAATAATTGCGAATTTGTTGCAAAGCATAACCAGCACCAGCAAAGTTTCAGCCAATGGACCTCCGGGTTAAACCCGGAGGTCCATTGGCTGAAACATTGCTTGTGTTTTTTGTCGATATGTACAAAATTTGAAAGTTATAGCTTGGGTGATAACTCCACTCCGCGGGTGAGTCAGTTACAATCCACTCTCCACGTACTGTATGTGGAGAAACTATGGTGGTTATGTTGATATGTTGAGACCATTAGCAAACATTTAGTTTGTTTCATTTTTTGAAAAGCGTATATTTTTTACGCTTCATACCTTGAAACGATGTTACGCTTCGATTTTGGGAACCAATGAGTCTATTTGACCACTGAAGAGTGGAATATTCTCAAAGAAAACGCATTAAATATATAGACAGCGAAATTGATCGAAGTCAACAGCAGAACATTACTATTCGAATGTATGGTGACGTAATGCTACACACGAGTCAATGAGAAGTATGACAGAGAGATATTTTTAATAAGCTTTAGACGAAGTTAGAATGGAAACTATTTTAAAGGAACTACCCGAGAAAATGCGACAGATAAATCCTTTTCTCCGCATGTTATATGAAGACTTATCTCCACATGATACAGTGAACTCTTTTGCGCCGTGGAGACTAATATGAATTACTTCCGGTTGGTATGCGGTATTCTTTATTTCTGTGTTTTCGTCTGTTTACATTGTGATTCAATTGAATAACGATGGCAAAACTGCTATCACACTAAAGTAAAAGGTCTACCGCACAATTGTGTGTCATAATTACAGTGTAGTCACCGTGGATTGGTAGTAATCCACGCATGCGCAGTGCTGTCCACGTTTACCAGGTAATAAAGATCATCATCAGCAAAATTTCAATTAATGAAGCACCGGGTTGTACCCTGGTTGTACCCTGGTTGTACCCAGGGTTGTACCCGGTGCTTCATTAATTAATTTTTGATGAATTTACCCATAATTGGTGTTTGGAATCTTATATTACTGCGTACGTGGAAATACTGCCCACTCCGTGGAAAGTGACCATTACTGTACAACGACAGAGTGTTCAACGGTCATGTCGTTGATTTGTGTGATGTGCAGTATACGAGTTGATTGTGATGTCATATCGATTGCTATGTGCATTGTTCCAGGGAGAAAACACCTCGACACCCCACTCCATCAACCCATTCCCGACTGGGGTGAGTTGATGTAGGGGGTCCCAAGGTAGTCCGTAGTATTCCCCATTAGGCGACATTTTACAATGTTCTGATCAGCGCTATCAATTAGAGTCGTAATGTTGATAACTACCGGTAGTAGTTAGTGCAAAAACGACAACTCACTTTCCGATAGACGCCATAAAAAGTCTTGGCACAAATGATGACTCACCTGCCTAATGTCGACACCATTATTAATTTTGGCAAAGAGTATGAATTGCCCTGACATTTCTGTATTTGTACGGCCGCCGGATTAGTGTCTTATATAGGAAATATGCTAAGTAACCGCGTTTTCTATTCAGGAACGTACAAATCTGTCATTCTGTATTTTCTGCAACTAATGAGAATTTGGAAACCTGTTCGGTGACATTTTATGTGTTTCATAATAAAAAATCTATCAAAATTTAATTGAAGTTTTCATTTTTTTTCAGAAAAAGACTCAAAGTTCTCACCATGTCCGTAACCTCCCCCCCCCCAAAAAAAAAACAAAACAAATAAAAACAAAACAACAAAAATGGATAACGGATATGTCCAGGGACCACGTGGTAGCTTTCAGCTCAGGGACGAATTCACGAGTTTCAGTTCATAAATCAAATGGCAAGAGGTGAATTTCCGGTAGAAGCAGATCACAGACCACTGGGTAAAAGTAAATTTTCGGTTCTGGACCACATGATAAAGGTATTGTTTATAGTTCACCTCCTGCAGACAAGTTTTCTGTTCACAGGTTAAAGGCAAGTTTTCTGGTCACGGACCAGAAGGAAATTTTCAGTTCACAGACCAGAGGGTGGAAGAAGATTTTCAGACAACGGGTTTTATTACCCCTGGCTTCTGCCCTCTGGTCTATGAATTGAAAATTTGCTTCTGCCCTCTGACCTATGGCCTGAAAACTTACTTTTTGTCTGCGTACTGAACATTTGCCTGTTCCTTTTTTCTGTGAACTGAAACATTTTTTGTACCCAATGGTCTGTGAACCGAGAGTCTCCATCCACCCGCTGATTTGTGTTTTACTTCAACCCTCGGATCTAATTTTACTTCTTCTCCCCTGTGGTCGGGGAACTGAAAATCTCATTCTAAGCTGTGGTTTGATAATTTGCCTCTACCATGTGGTCCGCTCTGACACTGCCCTGTTGTCAAGACAGTGCGAAGCAAAATGCAAAAAATCATTGCTTACTTTTCAAGTTATCGGAAAAACATCAAAAGTTATATCGAACGAATCTCTTTTTGATATTTCTCTCACACCGTAGAAGATTTCTCGGACATCATTTCAAACCACGACTAACCACCCTCCATTCTATGCCCGTAGGTCAAATGTCATCGAGGTAGTTTACTTTCGATTACTGCCATTCTATGTCACGTGACCTGGCCACGTGTTCTTTGTAGAAATAAACTGTCAGTGTTATTATTTTTCATAGATTTTATTGTTGTCATATTTCTTTAATATCAAAAAGTAGAGAATTATATTTTGAACAAATTTCTTTTCAATATTTCCCACAGTTCTGTGGACTTCCACCTGACAGATCCGCGAAATTCTACCCTGATTGAACTGAATATATCTACAGTACGTGGAGAGTGGATTGTAGCTAAATCACCCGTGGATTGGGGTCATCACCCAAGCTATAACTTTCAAATTTTATATATATCGACAATAAATACAAGCAATGCTTCAGCCAATGGATAAACCCGGAGGTCTATTGGCTGAAACTTTGCTGGTTCTGGTTATGCTTTGCAACAAATTTGCAATTATTGCTCGGGTGGAATCTCCACTCTGCGGGTGATTTAGTGGTAATACACTCTCCACATACTGTACTTCTTCCCCCGTGAACCGAAATTTTCCGGTCCTCCTGAACACCGATGGTCACAGATGGCTGCCGATGGCCACTGATGTATACCGATTGCTACCGATGCCCACCCAATGTAACATCAATGATCACGTTTAACCCTTTACCTAACATGAAAAGCAGGCGACACTTGCAAAAAAAATTCTTGAATAACTAATTTTTTTCATTTTTTGTCTCAAAAACATAGGTTATGACCCCTCGTTGGAACGAGCTCGAAGAGCTCGTTCCAACGAGGGGTCATAACCTATGTTTTTGAGACAAAAAATGAAAATATTTTGAAAATTAATTGGCGATATTTGGGAATAGCGCTGGCCGGTTTTGGCCGTTACGTTGGGGAAAGGGTTAAAAACATAATTCCAATTACAAAATCATTATTTGGTGTGGGATGACCGCTTCCAATAATTCGGTTTGTAAATGAATTGCTTTTTTCAACAAAAAAGCATTATCATACTTCAAGTCCACATCCAGAGCGAGAAAGGGGTCGTGTTAAGGCCCATTATGTCCCCATCAGTCCATTACGTCCGCAGACCATTACGTCCGCAAAACATAACAAAAATTGGCCCATTGTGTCCGTAAAACCCATTATATCCGCAGGAATGTTCCCACTGTGTCCGCAAAACCTATTACGTCCGCAGCATTTTCACCCATTGTGTCCGCAAAACCCATTATATCCGCAGGAATTTGCCCATTGTGTCCGCAAAACTCATTATGTCCGCAGCATCTTGGCTCATTGCGTCCGTAAAACCCATTATATCCGCAGGAATTTGCCCATTGTGTCCGCAAAACCCATTACGTCCGCAGCATTTTGACCCATTGTGTGCGCAAAACCCATTACGTCCACAGCATTTTGACCCATTGTGTCCGCAAAACCCATTATATCCGCAGGAATTTGCCATTGTGTCAGAAAACCCATTACATCCGCATTATTTTGACCCATTGCGTCCGCAAAACCCATTATATCCGCAGGAATTTGCCAATAGTGTCCGCAAAACCCATTACGTCCGCAGCATTTTTACCCATTGTGTCCGCAAAACCCATTATGACCGTAGGAATTTGACCCATTGCGTCCGCAAGACCATTATATCCACAGGAATATGCCCATTGTGTCCGCAAAACTCATTGTGTCACCGCAAGCTTGTCATTAGAAAAATTCTTGGCCCTCCTTAACATGTTTTCATCGCTACATTGAGCAAGCGAAGAGCACGTACCATACACGCCACTAACGTTATGTCTAATTTCGCGCATATGACCTGCTTCCGCCATTCAACTACCCCAGCTATCCCTCCAGCACACCAGTGCCACGCTTCACTGTCCTCTGCTGCCCTAGCGTACAGAGCTTTCGGGACGTTAGAGCCCTACGAATCATGCATTGTCGCCTCAGTGCCTCTTTTAATATGCTTTTGGAGCTCTGATGCTGTGAAAGCCATTCCATTGTCACAAAAGTCTAGGTTTCGACTAAGACGTGGTGCGATAGCTTTAGAGATGAAACGAAGAACAAAAAGGGACCGAGGAGTGACAAATTCAAGACACCTATGCTCAGCAATGAAGTGCCCAGGAATGTGTCAATGTTCCAGGAAGAGACAGCACAAAGACCTAAGCACCAAAGAAATGTTCGACATTTTATCACTTTTCAAATAAATAGCTAAGAAGCCAGGGAGAAAGGGGCCAAGGAACAAGGAGCGAAGTTCCTATTCAAGACGCACAGCAACGAAGAAGTCAATGGTCCAAGAAGCCTTGGAGCGATAAACATATTCAAAGATTGAGGGAACCAAAGATTTAAGGGCGTGTCGAAGGGGCACGTGAGAGGCGCGTTCAAATGGAAATGGGGGTTTCCAGTTGATGCGACACATCAGATGTATGGGTAGGTGTGTTGGGTATTGGCTCAAGTGTGTTAGGGTTCGACCACAAAACACAACGCAGGCCCTCGATACACAGTGGTAAACGCAAGGCAACACCGCGCATCTTAATGGAAAGCAACACAACATAAAGCTTATAACATCAATGAATATAAAGCACCACACCACGAACAAAACACGAAACACAACACCCAACACGTCATAATGAAACACAGCATATACACAAAACAACACAACACAAAACACAACGCAACATAATACACGAAATACCACATACCACAACACAACACAATTCCAGATAAGAAAGCACAGCACTACGCCACACGATACCTCACCACACCTGGTCATGTGACCTGGTTCCGCCACTCAAGTGCCCCAGCTATCCCAGATTGGCCTCTGCTGCCATGCCCTAGAGTACAGAGCCTTCGGGGCCTTAGCGCCCTACGAATGATGCATTGTCGCCTCAGTGCCTCTTTTTATATGTTTTTTTTAGCTCTGACGCTGTGAAAGCCATTCCATTGTCACAAAAGTCTAGGTTTCGACGGAGACGTGGAACGATGACTTTAGAAATGAAAGCAAGGAGGAAAAGGGGCCTAGGAGTGACAATTCCAAGACCTCGAGGGTCAGCAATGAAGTGCCCAGGAATGTGTCAATGTTCCAGGCAGAGAGAGAGAGAGAGCACAAACAGCTAAACACCAAAGGATTGTTCGACATGTTACCACTTTCCAAATAGGTAAGAATCCAGGGAGATTGGGGTCAAGGGACAGGAAGCGAAGTTCCTATTCAAGACGAACAGCAGGGAAGAAGCCAGCATCGCGCCCCTTAATGAAAAGCAACAGAACATAAAGCATTATAACATCAATACATATAAAGCACAACACCACGAACAAAATACGGAAATATAACAATGCAACTGTCGTGAACTGAGCAAGCCCTGACTTCATTGGCATCCCTAATTTTGCGGAGGGCAGGAGAAGCCGAGTCACCACTTCCCACAAACTTCACAGAGTTTTTTCTCTGCTGCAACACCCTGAAACGAAATGAGGGGTAGGTTTTTCTCTCCCAACTATCCTCAAAATAATAGAAGTGGTGAAAAAGTTGGAGCATTCTATATAAGGCCATTTACGTGCAAAGGTCTGAGAGAGAGGGCCCCTGCCTCCACTTCCATTTCCCGGCCTGACGTTACCAAAGTTTGGCCGGCCCTTTGCCTTACTGCTGCGTCTATTGTCAGCCATCTTTCAAAATGCACCAAAATATCTTAAAGTAACTGGCGAAATAGGAAAACCCGATTAGTGAATATAAATAAAAAAATATGAAAAATAACAATAACTTACCGAATGCACTGTCACGCTGTACGTTTTGAACTAACGTTGTTCTTCGGCAGCGAAGAAGCTTGTCCAATTAGATATTATTTTGTGGTTATCCGACTGAAGGCCGGACTTGACACGTTTTGGCCAGGGAGGGTCGACCTAGTGGAGGTCCCTTCATCCCACCAATTTTCTGCTGATCGAGTTCTGGTTCGAGGTTCTATTGATTGTCTGATGCCTGAGGCAGGTTTGGGTCGGTCTTTTTATTTTCTTGATGTGTGAACTCAAAGGACGTAGAGCAACGTGAAGGGAACCAGGCCTCATTGACAGGTACTAACACTCTCTGTTCGAGGTTCGTGCCCTGTTTGTTCATCTGTTGCATTTGTAGGTTTTTGTTTTGTGTATTTCTCCTGGATTTTACAATTTGTTATAACTCGTCCGTGGTGTTGCTAATAGCTGTCGGGAGGTTGTTGATTTATAGCATATCTGTTATTCCGGTTCACGATCATTATTGATTTGTGCTACAGTTAAAACTAGAAGTCCTGTCACGAATTGTGCACTTACCTAGGCTTAATTGCGCGTATGAATTGCGCGCAATTGCCATATCGAATGGCACCCAAAGCACGGCAGGTTCTCTTGATTACTCATTGCAAACACGGGCAATGTTTCTGCCAATGAACCTCCGGGTTAACCGGAGGTCCATTGGCTGAAACATTGCTGGTGCACAGACCATATTTATAGAATTTGATAGCCTTACTATGGTCATATCGCGTAGGTTAACACGCATATCGACGTGCTATTTGTGCGCAATTCAGGACAGGACGTTTAGTATTAACGGTAGGTCTTCAAACTTTGATGTCAAAGGTGATAATGTGATGTGATATATGGTCCAATGAGATGCCTAAAAATGAAGATCATAGAATTCCTTAATGCCACGTGGGATTTAATCCTAAGAGACTGGGGCTTCCCGAGAAGAAAGTGTAATTGATACTCACATCAACCCAGGAGATTAATAAGCTGTGAAGAGGTTTTAATCTCTGCCTAGTCGTCTAAACTCTAAGTGTTAACTACTATTAATTTGTAATTTGACAGAATTTGAATTACAGAGTAAACAAACTGGAGCGACAAATTTCCTTCCTGTCAAATATTTCGGGCAACAATTTAGAGAAAAATTACGAACGCAGGTCCAATTTCTGTGGTTTGGCAGAATTTTATAACATGAAAATGGAGAATACCCAAAATTGGAAAAATTTGTCCATTAGCTTAAACAATATTTATTCAAAGAATATGCTATATGTTACAGAAATGAGCAACAAAAACAGTAAGAGTACAAGGTACAACAGCTCACAATGTAACATATATTTAGCATCTATACCAATTGCTAAGTAAAGGGGGATTTGACAGGAAGCTTGGAGTTTATGTGATTCATCTCCATTCTATACCAACTGGACAAAATCTTCAATTTTCGGACTAAAGTTGTCAGTGGGACCCTGGGACCAAGTTTGTCATGCTGTGAGACGTTACAGAGCATACAATGGCTTCAGAACGGCTTTTTGTAATGAGTTTCACGACAGTGCTCTCGCCGTAAATTAATCCCCGAAAGGGCCTACAATATTCGGTTATTCTGCTTCCTAGCAATATTAGTTACGGAAACACATGATATCCTTAGCATGACGGCATATAAATTCAAAGCAAGCTCACATTCTACATTCTGGCAGGGTATTTGGATTTGGTGGGATCAAACGTTCTGAATAATGCACCAATCCGCTAATCATTTCGAATTGTATGCCTTATGAAACCTTGGGTGTCAAACCTCTTTTCCACGATCTCTTCTCGCCAAGATTTTTATACCCCCTCCCCCACCCCATACACACACACAACTAGTTGTGGGGGTTGGGGAGGGGTATGCTGGAATCACCTTGTCCTTCCGTCCGTCCGTCCGTCCGTTTGTCCGTCCGTCCGTACGTCCGTCCGTTTGTCCGTCCGTCCGTCCGTCCGTCCGTCCGTCCGTCCGTCCGTCCGTCAACATAATTTTGTTCAGAGATTTTCTCAGACGTTTATGGACCAATATGCTTGAAACTTGGTATGAATGTTATGTTCACTACCATGGGAACCTACGCACTTGCGACTATAGTTCCGGTCGGATTATTTTTGCCAGAGTTATGCCCCTTTTCGACTTGATAAAGCAAGCCTAGAAATTTGTCGGGAAATTTTCTTAGTGGTTTATGGGTTCTTTGAGCCTTGGAGTGGGTGTTTACTACCATGCAAACCTGTACATCTACGATTAGAGTTCCGATTGGATTTTTTTTGTCCAGAGTTATGACCCTTTTTTGTCTCAGAATGTCTGAATTTTGTTCGGAGATTTTCGCAGACGTTTTTGGGTCGATTCCTTTGAAACTTGGTATGGATGTTCACTACCATGGGGTCCTGTACACTTGGGTTTATAGTTTTGATCGGACTTTTTGCCAGATTTATGCCCCCTTTTGTTTTAAAGTGCCTGGATTGCCTAGAATTTCATCCGGCGATTTTCTCAGATGTTTATGGGTTAATTTCATTGAAACTTGGTATGGATGTTCACTACTATGCGAACCTGTGCACTTGTGGTTATAGTTTTGATCGGACGTTTTAGCCAGAGTTGTGCACCTTGTCATTTTAGCTTAATTGTGATGGCGGAGGTGGTATGGATAGTCACACCTCCAGTCCAGGTACAGTAGGCTCTATCCAGCCAGTCAGTCAGTCAAGGATTGGTGGTGTTTGCCCCCCCCCCCTCTCTCTCTCTCTCTCTCTCTCTCTCTCTCTCTCTCTCTCTCTCTCTCTCTCTCTCTCTCTCTGCTTGGCTCACACTAGCTGGAAGTTTATTTTTCTAAATTTCAAACACCGGGCTTGCTTCCGACAGTGCCTAAACAACAGTTAATTTACCTATGTACTCGTAGTAAACAAATTAGAAACATCTGGCATTCTGATATTTTGATGGATAGACACGCACTTGCACTTGCACAGAGTGAACGAAATCACTTTCTTGACTAAACCTGTTTACGAGACTTGCTTTTTATTTTTTAAATATCCTTATAATATTGGGTCTATTTGTTGATTTTTTTTAGTTTGAAATGTGCCTTAAATGCATCAGTTAATATGGGAGAGAAAGAGGGATTGAACATCCAGCAAAGAACTTCATTGCCAGACAGGTTGGTGCGTGTGTAAAATCAAAAGAACTAACGCGCGGCGTCCCCCGTCTGAAACGAGGTGCGTTGCGAGCTTCTTGTCTTGTTTCATACCAAGAGGTGTCAAAGTTTGAAGTTCTCGGATTCAGAAACCTTCGCGAATCTTACGGAATTCGTAGGTAGTTTCCTTGTCTTGTTGAAGTGGAATTGTTTCGTTTGGAACTATTCTGAAGTGTTGCCTGATGTTGTGATCTGGTGTGTTAGAATGCTCAGAACAGGTGTCTCGTTCTCGTTGACACTGTCGTACACGTGCTGGGTGGCTTTCGTTCCTAAAAATTTGCAAGACGTGACATCCTATTTTTTATTCGGCTCCTTTTTACACCCACCCACCCACTACGTGCAAATTTTCGACTACCGTTCTCAGACACCCACCCCCACTCTCCCATTAAAATCCAATATAAGCTTATAAACTTAGTAGGCACAGCTGTCTTTAGGGGGTTTTCATAATGTTCTTAACCCTTTACCCAACGTAACGGCCCAAACCGGCCAGCGCTATTCTCAAAAATCGCCGATTAATTTTTATTATATTTTCATTTTTTGTCTCAAAAACATAGGTTATGACCCCTCATTGGGACGAGCTCGTCGAGCTCGTTCCAATGAGGGGTCATAACCTATGTTTTTGAGACAAAAAATGAAAAAAATTAGTTATTCAATTATTTTTTGGCAAGTGTCGTCTGCTTTTCATGTTGGGTAAAGAGTTAAACTGGTACCACCAATTTAAACCTCCGTGGGCTGTTGTGGGCCCCAATCTACAAATGACAAGCTGTTCATTATCAGGCTTGGCCAGAGCAGGTGTACATATACGGGAACAAATTTTCATTTGAATTGTTCCCAAAATATTGTCTGCACATTTTCTACATTTCGAACAAGACCCCCACCCCCTACTAACGTGTGACATTTTCCCAGATTAAGCCCAATATTCTCACATATAAAGCCTCCTGATGTTGTATTTATGTTAAGAGTGTGATGTACAACATCATCTTTAAGGTTTGAAACACAAATGATGGTACATATTAGCTGATTTATTGATATATTTTTAAAAAAAATCAGAGTTGGAAATGCACATTTTTGGCGCACTCAAGAGACCCACCCACCCCCGCGTCACGTCTTGCAAATTTTTGGTGGCCTCCAAACCAAGATGGCGGTCTCCAGTACACAAAGTACAAGTAATCAGGTATATACTATTTTTAGCTTCACATTCCATCTCGTCGCGTAGTTTGTATTGGCATTTGGTTTGATTACTGAAAAATGAGCCAGACTCCTTGAAAAAGCAACTTTGTGTGCAGTGGATTTTGCTGCAAGGGGTGGCTTCTTCCCAGTCTGACATGAAAATGGAGGCAAACGAAGGACTGTATGTTTTTTCCATGAGGGTACCCTTGATTTGTTGATAATATTGACCGTCAAACTCAAAATCATTACAGTTAAAACTAGAAGTCCTGTCCCGAACTGTGCGCTTTTCTAGGCTTAATTGCGCGTATGAATTGCGAGCAAATGCCATATCGAATGGCATCCAAAGCACAGCAGGTTCGCCTGGTTACTCATCACAAACGCGGGCAATGTTTCTGCCAATGGACCTCCCGATTACACGGAGATCCATTGGCAGAAACATTGCTTGTGCACAGCCCACTTGTACAGAATTTGATAGCCTTGCTATGGTCATAACGCGTAGATTAACGCACAGATTGACGTGCTATTTGCGCGCATTTCATGACAGGACTTCTAGTTTTAACTGTATTCTTTAGACTGATTTCCAACAGTTGGAGTATTTGTTTATCAGGCCTTTTTTGATTGAATCAAGGCCCGAATTAATGTCTATATTTGTGTACATAGCATCAACGTCGAGCGTCGCCAAAAATGTATTCTTTGAAATTTTTAGATTTGAAATTTTAGCCAAAAAATTCCTCGGTGTTTTTAAAATGGCTTGCACGGCGGTTAGCTACGTGTTTTAAAAAATAATTTACACACTGTGCAATGTGGTACGATCCAATCCGCAGTCTGAAATAATCGGCCTGACTTTAGGCATGTGCGGACTAGTCGAGGTATCTATCGGCTTGTGCGTCTTTTGCAAAATATGAAAGAGTTCTTGGTTTTACCTCATAGCGTGAAGGGGCCAAATATTTGAGCTGTTTCTCAGAGATGTAATTTTTTTCAAAAATTCTCTCAACACTTTACCCAATTTTGAAATATTATTCGGCCAGAGGGTGCATTTATTTTCTTATAGTGATCAACATTACTGAGCTGTCGCGTGCGGGCGGGCGAGCGGGCGGGCGGGCGGGCGGGTTTTGGGCGGGCACTCGTTCGGGCTTTCGGCCGGTCGGATAGAAAAATTGATGTTATTAGTAATTTGAGTGATTGTTCTGAAAGGTTGCAATTTGGTCGATTGTGAGGATAATGGTGGGGGTTTGGATTCAAATGGGATAGAAGCAGTGTTGTTACTGATTTGGCTAATATTAGGGATTGAGATATTGTTTTACACTTCGTTCCAAGTACTTTCCAAGGAAATGGTGATCGAAATTAGGAGGGGTGGGGTGCGGTGGGGGGGGGGGGGTAGAGTCGGCCTTGTGTTGATTCATTTGGAGTTGATGGTTGCTATAAGGGTAGAGTGACAGTACTGTTTGTGACTTGGAACTTGTACTATTGTTGTTAGAAGTTCACATAATAGTTCTTGGCGACACCCGTACTTTTGCTAGGCATTTAGCCGTTATGATATTTGGAGTAGTGGTAGTGATGCCGTGGGGTGAGTGATAGTGGAGTAGTGGTCGATCGTGGATTTGGTGATATTTAGTTCAGAGTACTTGTCAGTGGTTGGGCTGATAGCAGAAGTAGCGGCTGTTTGTGCGATTGTAGTTCTAGCATTGGTGTTTTAGTAGGCTTAGGAGCTAGTGTGATATGAGATAGCGTTGATACTAGGGCTGTCACGATCAATCAACTAAACGATTGTTGATCGGTCACAGCGAAATCGATTAGTATTTTTCGTTGTCGAATAATCGGTAAATTGTATCCCGTTTTAGATGTTTAATAATTAAAATAAAATTTGATGAAAAAACTATTGTTTCTAAAGGTATTGAGTTAAGAACATCGATGTTAAACCCCAAGAAGCCGTTGGAAGCATTTGTCTTCCAGGTGCATTCATCAAAGCTTTGATGTTCTGTATCTTTGAACCATCAGTGTAATAATCAAGACCGGTCTGCAGTTGCGAAGATCGCAACTGCCGACCGGTCTTGATTATTACACTGACGGTTCAAAAGTTCAGAACATCAAAGCTTTGAATGCACCTAAAAGTTTATCGTCTTCGTTGTTTACTTGAGGTAGGTCAGCGGAGTTGACTTCATTTTTATCGACTTCAAAGAGAGGGAGAGGGGTGGGGGGTCATCTAGGTACGATTAATCGATTATTATCGATTATTTGCGACGATTAATCGTTTCCTAAACTGAAAAATCGTGACAGCCCTAGTTGATACTGTTATTAATGGTTGGTGTGATAGTGCTCAGTGCTAGAGGTTGATGTGATAGTGCTCAGTGCTAGATGTAATATTGTTGGTGGTTCGGATTGTATTGTGTGGGGAAGGGGGTGGGGGCATTGATTATGCTTGCTTTATGATAGATGAGTACGTGGCTTGTGATTTGGCTGATATTAGACACATACGTAGTGGGTTTCCTGGTACCTTAGTGAGTTGTGTCACGTTGCGTTGTGTTGTGTGGCACTGTGTTATGTGGAATAGTGTTGTGTTGTACTATGTAGTATCGTGTGATGTGGAATGTTGAGTGCTGTGTGTCGATTGTCGTGTAATGTGCGGTGTGTGTGTAGAGCTATATTATGTTTTGTTGTGTGTTGTGATGTTCTCAAAAGTACTGCGTGATGTTGTATTCTATTCAGCAGTATTGCACGGTGTTGTTCTATGCATTGTTGGATGCTTTGTTTGGTGTGATATGATGGTTTTGTTTGGTGCAGTGTCATGCTGTATTGTGTTGTGCGGTACTGTGTTGAGTGATGTTCTGTTGTGTTATGTTATTACAGTTAAAACTAGAAGTCCTGTCACGAATAGTGCGCTTATCTAGGCTTAATTGCGCGTTGGAATTGCGCGCAATTGCCATATCGAATGGCATCCAAAGCACGGCAGGTTCTCCTGGTTACTCATAGCAAACACATGCAATGTTTCTGCCAATGGACCTCCGGGTTACCCGGAGGTCCATTGGCTGAAGCATTGCCTGTGCACAGGCCATATGTACAGAATATGATAGTTTTAATTGGGTCATAACGCGCACATTATCGCGCATACCAGCGTGCTATTTGTGCGCATTTCATGACAGGACTTCTAGTTTTAACTGTATAGTATTGTGATCCCCACATATTTGAAAACAGCAGGGACATTGCCGTCCGTACGTCCGACCTTCATATCAGCAACAGCATATACATGCAGTTCGAAACATTTAGTAGCATATGTATATGCACACAAAGGTATCGAGGTTTTGATTTGGCCCCAAGTGGTTCAAGTGGAATCACGTGAACCATTTTTATTGTTATTGTTAGAAAATCCGTTTCCGGTGGAACCCTCCTAAAAATTTTAATTTGAAACGCTGAAAGCGTGTTCCTATGTTCTGGTAGAGTCTCCAGATGTGCATAAAGGTTTCGAACTGTCGTTAAAGAACGGTTTCCAGCGAAAGGCTCCTATGGGTTTTACTTCGAAACGTTGAAAGTGTGTTCATATGTTCAGGTAGGGTATCTAGATGTGCATAAAGGTTTCGGAGTTTTGATTCGGCCTCATGTGGCGGCCGTAGCACAACTTTTGTCGTTAGAGAATCGGTTTCCGGTGAAAGGCTCCTAAGGGGTTTTAATTCGAAACATTGCAAGTGTGTTCATATGTTCCGGTAGGGTATCTAGATGTGTATAAAGGTTTTGAAGTTTTTAATTCGGCCCCATGTGGCATCCGTAGCGCCACTTTTGTTGTTAGAGAATTGGTTTCCGGCAAAAGGCTGCTGGGGGTTTAATTCGAAACATTTAAAGTGTGTTCATATGTTCTGGTAGATAAAGGTTTTGAATTTTTGATTCGGTCCAATATGGTTCCCGTGGCCAACTTTTGTCGTTATAGAATCGGTTTTCTGCCAAAAGGCTGCTGGGAGTTTTAATCCGAAACGTTGGAAGTGTGATTTAGTGTTCCGGTAGGGTCTCTAGATGTGCATAAATGTTTCGGAATTTTGATTCGGCCCTTGTGGCACCCGTAGCGTCAATTTTGTCGTTAGATAATCAGTTTCCGACAAAATGCTCCTAGGGGTTTTAATTCGAAACGTTGATAGTGTGGCCATATGTTCCAGTTGGGTTTCTAGATGTGCATAAAGGTTTTGAATATTTGATTCGGCCCCATGTAGCATGTGCAGCGCCACTTTTGTCGTTAGAGAATTGGTTTCCGGAAAAATACCGCTGGGGGTTTAATTCGAAACATTGAAAATGTGTTCATATTATATTTTGGTAGAGTCTCTAGATGTGCATAAACGTGTCGTTAGAGAATCAGTTTCCTGTAAAAGGCTCTTAGGGGTTTTAATTCGAGACGCTGAAAGTGTTTTTATATGTTTCGGAAGGGTCTCTAGATGTACATAAAGGTTTCGAATTTTTCAAGCATTAACCAATAATCAAGAATGCAAATGTGGGGATGGCACCATCTAGTTTTGCGTTTTGCGGTTCTCTGTTTTGCTGCATATTGAGTTGGATTGGGCTGTGTTGTGTTTTGTTTTGTGTATTGTGTAATGGGCTGTTACCTCACGAGGTCGTGTGTGGTGAGGTATCGTGTGGCGTAGTGGCGTGCTTTCTCATCTGGAACTGTGTTGTCTTGTGGTATGTGGTATTTCGTGTATTATGTTGCGTTGTGTTTTGTGTTGTGTTACTTTGTGTATATACTGTTTCGTTATGACGTGTTGGGTGTTGTGTTTTGTGTTTTGTTCGTGGTGTTGTGCTTTATATACACTAAGCTTTTTGTTGTGTTGCTTTTCATGCAGGGGCGCGGTGTTGCCTTGCGTTTACCAGTGTGTATGGAGGGCCTGCGTTGTGTTATGTGGTCGAACCCTAAGATACCTGAGCCAATACCCAATACACTTAACCATACATCTGATGAGTCGCATGTCCAGGAAACTCCCCATTTCCATTTGAACGCGCCTCTCAAGTGCCCCATCGACAGGCCCGTAATCTTTGAATATGTTTATCGCTCAAAGGCTTCTTTGATGATTGACTTCTTCGTTGCTGCGCGTCTTGAATAGGAACTTCGCTCCTTGTTCCTTGGCCCCATTCTCCCTGGCTTCTTATCTATTTTTTTGAAAAGTGAACATTTCTTTGGTGCTTAGTTTTTTGTGCCGTCTCTTCTTGGAACATTGACACATTTCTGGTCACGTCATTGCTGGACATTGGTGTGCTGAATCTATCACTCCTAGGTCCCCTATTTTCCTTGCTTTCATCTCTAAAATTATCGCTCCACGTCTCAGTCGAAACCTCGACTTTTGTGACAACGGAATGGCTTTCACGGCGTCAGAGCTCCAAAAGCATATTACAATAGGCACTGAGGCGACAGTAGTAGTCCTCGCACGTTTCGAGGGTAGTTTGGATTACCTCGGTGGATGACCTCGGAAGTGACGTCATGTCACGTGACGTAGTGGCGCCATGTTGTGTTGTCATGGTAACCCGCGTGAGCGGCCATGTTGTGACGTCATCTCCATAGTGATACGTGGTGTGAGTGCGCATGCGCAGCGCGTGTTGTTAGGGTGATACGTGTTTCCGTCGTCCATTTTGTATACTGGAGACCGCCATCTTGGTTTCTATGGTAGCACGTGATTGCTATGTTACCAATGGATTCTAACAAGACAGGGGTATGTTCGGGGGTGTGTTCCTTTGTAGAAGGGTAAATCTTATTACCACAAACAACCCGACAATCCCTCCAAATCACCAAAATCCACCCAAAATCACCGAAATTGACTTTATTTCCCCAATTTATCGGCTTAGCACGTAGTGCCATAGTACTAAGGGGTACCGGGGTGTGTTCGATTGAACAGGAGTAATGTTCTGGCTTAGAATTCCCTCAGAATTCCTTTTTGGATCCCTATCCCACGACGTTTTCCCCATTAAAAGACACGTTCCTTTGGTCATTACCCAGAATTCTCTGCTTCTATCTATATATGCAATACTTTTCGTCTATCTGACCATGTTCCTTTATCCTGGAGTATACTCCGGTAGCGTAGAAGAGCCTATCAACTGGAACAGTATTGCTTATTATTACTATATTTAGCTATTCTAGTCTATTCTTGTTAGTTCTGACCCTATTCCAAGTACTCTTGTTGTTTCATTTATCTAGATCATTTATATAAATTATAACTAACCAATTAGATTGCTTGATTTCCCATACCCAGTGTGCAGAGTTATCTCCCTTCTGTACAACAAAAGCCAATATCATTCCCAAAGTCAATATCATTCCCAAAGCCAATAATCTATCGAGCAGTTACTGATAAGTCATTGCTCGAACGACTCGAAGCTCATCGAGCAAATGAGCCTTAGAGCAATTGCTCGATCGAGTGACTCGGCATATTGCTCGAATGACTCGAAGTCTGTCGAGCAAATGAGCTATCGAGTAATTGCTCGTTCGAGTGACTCCTCGAACGACTCTTCGACTCATTTCAGTATTTGAGGATACCTATGGCCCGGCATTGTATTATTTGAGGATACCAATCGAGGATACCTTTTTATAGGATACTTATCTGAGGATACTATTACCTATATCACAAGGCATACCTATACTAAATATCCCTTATAAGCTAAAGAGCAAGAGAATAATTGCTCCATGAGCAATTGCTCGATCGACTCGAAGCTCATCGAGCAAATGAGCCTAAGAGCAATTGCTCCATGAGCAATTGCTCGAACGACTCGAAGCTCATCGAGCAAATGAGCTATCGAGTAATTGCTCGTTCGAGTGATTCCTCGAACGACTCTTAGACTCATTTCAGAAAAAAGGGATTCCATAGCCATAGGCGTTTTCAAAAAAGAGATTCCACAAATGGGATTCCAAAAAGGGATTCCAAAAGTGGGATTCCGTCTTATGTCGAGTGACTCGCAACTATTGCTCGAATGACTCGAATCCCATCGAGCAAATGAGCCAACGAGTAATTGCTCGTTCGAGTGACTCCTCGAACGACTCTTAGGCTCATTTCAGAAAAAAGGGATTCCATAGCCATAGGCGTTTTCAAAAAAGGGATTCCACAAATGGGATTCCAAAAAAAGGGATTCCACAAACGGGATTCCGTTTCCATCTTGTTGCCAAAGCCCCAAGTCCACTACAGGTCTATGGTCATCTGTCCTATCATTAGCTTCTACAACAGTCTTGTTCCATTGCGGCCTTGTACCAGTACTATTGACTAAACTACCATCCATTAATATTGACTTGTATCACTACTTCCTAGCTAAACCTATCTCAGTCTCGACTATAACAATGATCAAGGTTGAATCAGATTTCCCCAGTATACATATAAAGCATTCCGTAATTGAGATTCTAAGCCGAGTCCGTAAAAGTTGGATTCCGTGATTTGTCATCAACACACGAGGGTATTCCCCTTCCCTATTGGAAGAATTCAGTTTAATGGGTTGTATTCTCGAGTTAAAATTCAGATCACCTTTCGTTATATTTTCATTAAGTTTAAAACTTTGTTCATTTCAAAGGTGTTAACATTGGGATATAGTTCAAAACTTTCTGGACTTCAAAGGTGTGTTAATTATATATACATTCATATAGTTCATTAAAACAGCTCAAAGGGTGTTAATACCTTCATTAGGGTTATAATTCATTCAGGAGAAAAATTTGTTATGGTCAATTAACTTCGAGTTTGGTTATATTTGAGTTCATTCAGTTGAAAACTTTGTTATGTTCACTTCGATCTTAGTTCTGTTGGATCTTTGTTCTCTTTTTATGGTCAGTTCACTTTATTCGATCAGATCTGTTCAGTCTTTCCAACTAGTTCGATCAATCCGACTTGTTGGACATTCTTTCACTTTGTTTTGTTCACAATTGGTTATGTTGTATCTGTACCTTTGTTATTTTGTATTGGTTGGTTATCTCTGTTCAGAGTCTTGTAGTCATTGTTGAATTGGGGGTTATTAATCCCTTTCCATATCCTCGTCTGTTGATGACAAATCACGGAATCCAACTTTTACGGACTCGGCTAAGAATCTCAATTACGGAATGCTTTATATGTATATAGGGGAAATCTGATTCAACCTTGATCATTGTTATAGTCGAGACTGAGATAGGTAGAGCTAGGAAGTAGTGATACAAGTCAATATTAATGGATGGTAGTTTAGTCAATAGTACTGGTACGAGGCCGCAATGGCACAAGACTGTTGTAGAAGCTAATGATAGGACAGATAGACTTAAGACCTGTAGTGGACTAGGAGCTTTGGCGACAAGATGGAAACGGAATCCCGTTTGTGGAATCCCATTTTTTGGAATCCCATTTGTGGAATCCCTTTTTTGAAAACGCCTATGGCTATGGAATCCCTTTTTTCTGAAATGAGTCTAAGAATCGTTCGAGGAGTCACTCGAACGAGCAATTACTCGATGGGATTCGAGTCATTCGAGCAATAGTTGCGAGTCACTCGACATAAGACGGAATCCCACTTTTGGAATCCCTTTTTGGAATCCCATTTGTGGAATCCCTTTTTTGAAAACGCCTATGGCTATGGAATCCCTTTTTTGAAATGAGTCTAAGAGTCGTTCGAGGAATCACTCGAACGAGCAATTACTCGATAGCTCATTTGCTCGATGAGCTTCGAGTCGTTCGAGCAATTGCTCATGGAGCAATTGCTCTTAGGCTCATTTGCTCGATGAGCTTCGATTCGATCGAGCAATTGCTCACGGAGCAATTACTCTCTTGCTCTTTAGCTTATAAGGGATATTTGGGATAGGTATGCCTTGTGATATAGGTAATAGTATCCTCAGATAAGTATCCTATAAAAAGGTATCCTCGATTGGTATCCTCAAATAATACAATGCCGGGCCATAGGTATCCTCAAATACTGAAATGAGTCGAAGAGTCGTTCGAGGAGTCACTCGAACGAGCAATTACTCGATAGCTCATTTGCTCGACAGACTTCGAGTCATTCGAGCAATATGCCGAATCACTCGATCGAGCAATTGCTCTAAGGCTCATTTGCTCGATGAGCTTCGAGTCGTTCGAGCAATGACTTATCAGTAACTGCTCGATAGATTATTGGCTTTGGGAATGATATTGGCTTTGGGAATGATATTGGCTTTTGTTGTACAGAAGGGAGATAACTCTGCATACAGGGTATGGGAAATCAAGCAATCTAATTGGTTAGTTATAATTTATATAAATGATCTAGATAAATGAAACAACAAGAGTACTTGGAATAGGGTCAGAACTAACAAGAATAGACTAGAATAGCTAAATATAGTAATAATAAGCAATACTGTTCCAGTTGATAGGCTCTTCTACGCTACCGGAGTATACTCCATGATAAAGGAACATGGTCAGATAGACGAAAAGTATTGCATATATAGATAGAAGCAGAGAATTCTGGGTAATGACCAAAGGAACGTGTCTTTTAATGGGGAAAACGTCGTGGGATAGGGATCCAAAAAGGAATTCTGGGGAAATTCTAAGCCAGAACATTACTCCTGTTCAATCGAACACACCCCGGTACCCCTTAGTACTATGGCACTACGTGCTAAGCCGATAAATTGGGGAAATAAAGTCAATTTCGGTGATTTTGGGTGAATTTTGGTGATTTGGAGGGATTGTCGGGTTGTTTGTGGTAATAAGATTTACCCTTCTACAAAGGAACACACCCCCGAACATGCCCCTGTCTTGTTAGAAGCCATTGGTAACATAGCAATCACGTGCTACCATAGAAACCAAGATGGCGGTCTCCAGTATACAAAATGGACGACGGAAACACGTATCACCCTAACAACACGCGCTGCGCATGCGCACTCACACCACGTATCACTATGGATATGACGTCACAAGATGGCCACTCACGCGGGTTACCATGACAACACAACATGGCGCCACTACGTCACGTGATATGACGTCACTTCCGAGGTCATCCACCGAGGTCATCCAAACTACCCTCGAAACGTGCGAGGACTACTACTGGCGACAATGCATGATTCGTAGGGCGCTAAGGTCCCGAATGCTATGTACGCTAGGGTAGCAGAGGCCAACCAAGCGCGGCAGTGGAGTGCTGGAGGGATAGCTGGGGCACTTGGGTGGCGGAAGCAGGTCCCATGCGCGGAGTTAGACATAAAGTCAGTGGCGTGTATGGTACGTGCTCTTCGCTTGCTCAGTGTAGCGATGAAAACGTGTTAAGGAGGGCTAAGAATTTTTCTAATGACAAGCTTGTGGTGACGCAATGAGTTATGTGGACACAATGGGCATATTCCCTCGAATATAGTGGTTTTGAGGACGCAATGGGTCAGATTCCTACAGACACAATGGTTTTTGCGGACACAATGGTTAAAAATACTACGGACGTAATGGGTTTTACGGACAGAATGGGTGAAAATGCTGCAGACGTAATTGGTTTTGCGGGCACAATGGGTCAAAATGATGCGGACGTAATGGATTTTGCGGACACAATGGGCAAATTACTGCGGATATAATGGGTTTTGCGGACGCAATGGGTCAAAATGCTGCGGACGTAATGGGTTTTGCGGACACAATGGGTCAAAATGCTGCGGACGTAATGGGTTTTGCGGACACAATGGGTCAAAATGCTGCGGACGTAATGGGTTTTGCGGACACAATGGGCAAATTCCGGCGGATATAATGTGTTTTGCGGACTCAGTGGGTCAAAGTGTTGCGGACCTAATAGGTTTTGTGGACACAATAGGCAAATTTCTGCGGATATAATGGGTTTTGCGCACAAAATGGGTCATAATGCTGCGGACGCAATGGGTTTTGCGGACACAATGGGCACATTCCTGAGGATACAATGGGTTTTGCGGACGCAAAGGGTCAGCATGCTGCGGACGTAATGGGTTTTGCGGACACAATGGGAAAATTCCTGTGGATATAATGAGTTTTGTGGACACAATGGGCCAATGTTTGTTATGTTTTGCGGGCGTAATAATCTGCGGACGTAATGGACTGATGCGGACGTAATGCGCCTTAACAGATCGTCAACGATGGCCGCTCAACTCAAGGGAAATCTAACATATTTGCCGATTGTTAAAAGATAATTCCCATCAATTTGTCTGTATTTCGAGTGGGCGCTGCAAAAACTTCCACGGACACACTGAAAACTGAAGTGTTAAAACTGACACTTTCAAGGTGTTAAACCCATTCTAACTCTTAGGGTTTGATTTTAACACTCAAAGTGCAATGCTTTAAGCACTTAGACATTACAATCGTCAGACATCTGAAACTTGAATGGATGGCATTTGTCTAGCATTGGTGGTTCTTCCAGAATCGTCCATAATTTGATTTGCGCTTGGTGGGTACATAATTAAAAGGACACAACGCAGATGATGCGGATCATGCTCGAGAGTTCGAGCCTGATCCGCGTCATCTGCGTTGTTTCCTTTTAAGTGTCGCGACACACACTTGTTAAGTGATATTATTGTCAACACCTGTCAAGTTCTGGTATATCTACACTTGAACAAAGTGCTGGTTCAGCACATAGTAAGTGTTAAATACAACACTTCAAGTGTAGTTTTTAAAACTTTAGTTTTTAGCGTGGATCAAAATAATAAACGTAGCAGCTAAAATCAACGCAATTTGTCTTGGAATAATAGTTGCAAATCCCCCTCCCCTATCCCCCTATCCCACCCAACACATAATGTAAAGAGATTGGATCGCTAAATAATTTCCGTTAGGAGGTCATAAGCTATGTTTTTGAAGCCAAAAGTGTAATTTTTCGCTCAATTATCAACTCGTACTTCAAACTTTGCTCACATTTATAAAGAATTAAATTTTATTTTTTCCGTAGTTCTTGTTCCTGTGGGCACTACTTGTTATTTTGTGGAAAAACTGTTTTTAATAACTTTACGTAGGACAGTGTGAATAAATAAAAATTTCGTTCTTGCATTGTTTGTTATTTTCACACACGCCACCCCCACACCCCATCCACTGAAAAAACTCAACACACTGCTAAAGTACACCCCCCCCCCTCCCCTTCCTCCCCCGTCCTCACACTGCAAAATGGTTTCAGTCACAACTTCAATCTTCTTCGACATGTATTTGTGTTTGCACAGATGCACCTTTCCCACATGCAGGGTGTAAGCCAGCTTGTGACTGCTTGTCCGACATAGAGAGGGTCGAAGAAGTGATAAATTCTTACAGGCTTGTTAACATGATCTGTCGAAAGAACATCATCTTAGTACCTTTCTCGGAAATGTAGAAATGGTAGACATAAATCATTTACCTTACCTTAGTAGCAGACGACATTTCCTAAACGTTTTCTCGTAATGCTAAAGAATTCCATATTTTGCTTAAAAAATATAGCTCGTGACCCCTCAGTGGAACGAACTCGAACCATTGTGGGGTCATAAGCTATGTTTTTGAAGCCAAAAAATGGAATTATTAAATATTTGAATAGCAGTTTTCGTATATCGCACTGGGTGGTTTAGCCGCTACGTTAGGTAAAGGGTTAAGTGATACTATTGATGGGTCTGAGACATCTTACGGGAAAAAAGGATAGCAGAAATTCGTCCTAAAATAGCAATTTGGAGCTATCCTGAACATGCCGGCTGGAATTTTTCCGTATTGTCGATACAAGCGTGGAAACTTACAAGGATAATACTAATAAAAACATATTTCAGTACTCTCCTCTCCTTATCCTATCTCAGATCGAACGAAATGGTTTCACGCGCCAAAAGCGCGCAGGGACGGTCTTGGGGAGCAAGCCCCTTTCGACCCTCCCTATCTCAGATTTCACTTTCATGTATCAATATACACGTACATGTAGGTACAGTTCTGTTCAGTGCCTATAGGAGGCAGGGACCGATCAGGACTATTTAAAATACGCTCTAGCCTCGAAGCCTATTTTTTCAATTCATGCGCCAGATTTCAATTTACGGAGTCACACTGCTGTTTGTAACGCACACTGCAAGTATGTAATAGCTCTCATCATTTTCATTTAGTACACTATAGCAAACATTAATCTTCACTGTGGTTTCTGATCAAGTCTTGGCTGCCTATTTAGGCAGCCAAGACTTGATCAGAAACCACAGTGAAGATTAATGCTTGGTAATTAAGACTTGAAGTATTAACTTAAGCACTCTACAACAATGATAAATGATAATCATATATCTAATACATGTAAGAGTGTCTCTCTCGTTTATGCATCGAAAGAATATCAAAATATGATCTGAGAAGTTACGCGCCAACTGAGAAGCCTTTTTCTGAGATTTAAGAGCCAGGTCCTGATGTTTCAGAACCAAATACGCACTGGTGCATGCCCAGGTCGGTCCCTGGTCCGAGGTGTTAACGGTCCTACTAAAGAACGAAAACAAACGAACATAAACCAACACAAACGAAAACGAGTGAAGCATGGCAAAATTTTAGCTAATAAAAGTTTAAAAGGGTTTGCGGGTCTGTTTACGGGTATGTTTCACACATGCGTGACATTTTATCCACTTCTGATAAGTGTTGTGATGAAGAGGATTTAAAATGTGTTGTGTGATGCAGAACTTGTGATGGGTAAGATAAAAGATCACACAACAGAAAACAGTTGATATTTTCCATTAGACGGCTTATATAAGCTAAGTGCTTTCTGCCGAACCCTCTCCTTTAATTTTGTCAGCTATTTCTATATGTCTTTCTATAATGCATACCTTCTATTATAAATTCTGTACAGTTAATGTAATACTAATACTTTGGCCGGTCGCTGATTTGTCGCGGTTCTCGGCTGAGAAGGCTTTGGTTACCCCTTTACTCCCAACTGCCTCCCTACTTCCTCGCTTCTTCTCTCCTCCCAACACTCGGAGACGAACTGCTTGATGACATCCCTTGCCCCATTCTTCCCAATCTCTCCGATTAGCATATTAACCCTCTCTTTTGAGTCTCCAACTAACCACATGTCATTCCTTCTCCCATCCCACTTCCCCATTATGCTCCCAGTGAATCTTATTCTTTTAGACTGGTATTTTGGGCATTCTATAAGAAAGTGTTCCAGGGTCTCCACCACGCCCAAATTACACATCTGGCACTCCTCTTTTACCGTTTTCCCCAATTTTTCCCCTCAGCTCCAGGGACCGCGACCTCAGCTTGAACAAGAGTGACCCCCCTCCCAAAGATGCCATCGAGGTACTCTTCAAAACCAGGCTTCTCTATATCACGCAGGCCACCCAAAGACCTCTTTGATTTGAACCCCTCTCGCCAATTAAGGTTACCATCCCCCATGACCCTTTCTCTAACGATTCTTTTACTCTGGTATGCCCCAACGTCTAGGTCCGAGATCTCAATGAGTAGTTCTCTATTTGCTCTCTCTCTCTCTCTCTCTCTCTCTCTCTCTCTCTCTCTCTCTCTCTCTCTCTCTCTCTCTCTCTCTCTCTCTCTCTCTCTCTCTCTCTCTCTCTCTCTCTCCACCCTGTCTTGATATTTGAGTTGAAAATTCTCTGGAACATTATTTTACATCATCGGCTGTCGGAGAGATTTACTAAATAATTAAGATAACCGAGTTTCAATAAGTCTATCCTGTCCTTGATCCTCATCCACTCAAGCTAACCACTGATTGCTTCTAATGCTGCGGCATTACTCGACCCCGTTATCCATCGGCCTGCGTTGTTCTGCAGGGTCTCCAAGCTCTTCACAGCCGTCTGGCTTAGGGGTACCACTTCGTACCATACACTGCAAAAAAATATTGTTTCTCTTTAGAACCAAAACTGGTTCTAATCTTGTCCCTGAGATGCAACCAGTTCTGTTTAAACAGTGTTTATTTCAAATCAAATAAATTTACCAAGATTAGCATTCAATTTTAACAGAATATTACATGAGCTGAAGTAGATCCAGCACAAAACTAGGAGCTTATTCAACGCAGTCGCCAAATATTTTGAAACAAAGGAGATCTGAACAGTTGGCATATCGAACCTATATTTTTGCAATGTATATTATACTTTTCAGACCTACCATTTCCTAAATGGTTTTCCCCACGAAAACCTTATTGAAACTGTTTCTTCCTATAAATTTCATTTGGTTTGGGATTCGCCTCCCCTTCAGAATCAATTTATTTGTATGGTTTCGGTAGATGCCTCTTCCTGTGATGTTTATATTTACCCCCAGATACTCGTAGTCACCTGTCTCTCCTACAATAAGAAATTTGCTGCTACTTTCCGGAATACAGAACTCCCCACTCTCCACCTTCGGGTAGGGTCCACTTTGCGGCCCACGGGTATAACTTTGCTCTTGCTTTCATCAAGTTCGAGTTTCCATTTGCTCCCATATTTCCAACCAATTCCCAACATTTTCGCTAGCACCTCTTCGCTTTCTGACACTCGCACCACATCGTCTGCAAAAGGTAACCCTGGGATCTTCAAGCCCCCAAGTGTAACCCCGTCGTCGCTATGCAGGAGTTCATCTCCTAAACACTTGATGTACAATGCAAAAAGAATTGGCGAAAGGATACACCCCTGTTTTAGGCATGTCTCCATAGGCACACGTTCCGTACGCCTTTTTAACTCCTAAAAGCCCATGAACAGCTTCTTTTTTTTTTTTTTTTGCTTTCGCGGATTCTATCATTTGGGATAGCGTGAAAAGATTAGTGACTCTCCTTATCTTCCTGAAGCCATTCTGGATCTCTTCTTCCAAACACACTTCTCCTCAATCACCTCCTCTAATCTCCCATGCAGGATCTTACAGAAAGCTTGTCCAATGTTGCTACTGACAGAGGTCCCTCGATAATTATCTAAAACGTCTTTTTCCCCTTTTTGTGAAGAAAGGTCACTTTGCTTTCGCTCCAATCATTTGGGACTTCTTGTTCTTCTATGTCTAAACTGAATAGGGCAGTTAGGTTTTCCAAAAGTTCCTCTCCCCCTTTTCTCATAAACTCTTTAGGAATTTCGTCCACCCCTCCCGCTTTTCCATTCATTAATTTTAAGATCACCTTTCTCACTTCTTCCGTTTAAATTTCGCTGCACACGAAGTTCGACAGGTTTTCCGCGACCTGGTTCGGACACTCCGGTGGGTTCCCCATGCCAATCGCTTATCGTTTACTTTTCCGAGTGCTTGACTAGTTCTGATGCGATTTGATCTTGATTGCCTGTTACTCTGCCATCTACTATAATACTATGTGGGTTACTTATCAATCGCTTGTATGTATTATATCATGGTCAGTTCTAAATAAATATTGTTTAAACTAAACTAAAGCAAGTGATATTGAATATACAGTATGTGTAGAGTGTATTATCACTAAATCACCCGCAGAATGGAGATTCCACCCAAGCAATAATTGCAAATTTGTTACGAAGCATAACAAGCACAGGCAAAGTTTCAACCAATGGACCTCCGGGTTAAACCCTGAGGTCCATTGGCTGAAACATTGCTTGTGTTTTTTGTCCATATGTATAAATTTTGAAAATTATAGTTTGGGTGATAACTCCACTCCGCGGGTGATTTAGTTACAATCCACTCTCCACGTACTGTACACTCGCGAGGGTGCTCACGAGGGCTTTGCCAGAGTGAACATATCCGAGGGATTGTATGTTCAATATCACGAGCTGATATGGTGTGAACAACTTGGTACAGAGTTGTTTTCTCAGAGACAAACAAAATACGCACTATCAGCAAGAAAGAATCATTATCCAGTCTCGATTAAATTAACTTAGTTCGAAATGTCTTTCTCATTCTTTTCAATAATTTATTTCTTTGAGTCGGCAAAATCTTAGTTTAAACAATATTGTTATTCAAGTAACAGAGGCATCAGTGTATTATCTACTCAAAAATTAATAAACAGTAAGACAATATTTAAGGAATAGTGCATGGCTTGGAGTTGATTACACCCATATAGTGCCCAGTGAGGTGGTGTAGTTCCCGCCGCGAAGCGGAGGGAACTACACCTCCTCACTGGGCACTATTTGGGCGTAGTCAACGACAAAACATGCACTAATCCTTATATTATATCGAACACCCATCAAGAAAAACATCTGTCCGATTTGTTAATCTGTTACCAAGGTTGCAGCCCTATCAACCAGCGTTATATAGAAAAAATACCATATAGTTTTTAAAAAACATTTTCTTCTTCCAAAACACGGCTAACTTGGATTATTGATATGAGCAGAAGACAGATTTTGAATCGGTCGGCAAGGGTAAACAAAACATTTCCCCCAAACGGAACTGTGTATTCTAGAATCGCGCAACTCGCGAATGAAAACTAAAATTTTCGAAATTTGACAACGCAGTTTGATAATTTCCACACATTTGTCACACATATACATTACCGAATGGGTCAGCACGGGATACAAACTCCGAAGATTCAATTGAATTCCATTATTTATTCGTTTACTGCCCAAAACATTCAATTAAATAGCGAAATAAAATGAGCTGCGAATAAACGATTTTTCATATCCGGACGCGTTCTTATGAAAGTTGGACCCAGGTATGGATCATTCTCTTCGAAACGAGATATGGATCATCTTCTCAAGGAATAAAATGAACGCCTCGAAAAATGTGACTTCAACAATGGAAAAGCGATACATTTTTCCACAAAGATTTCCATCCGAGTCGTTTTGTGGATGTTGTGCCTCTGTGAATCGATTTTTAAATTAGCCTGATCAGTTTTATTCGCCCAGTATGAAAAGAAAACTGATATAGTAGTGTGCTAAAAATAGAAAACGTGTAGTGCCTGGGTGTAGTGCCTGGTCAGTTCTGTCAAAATACACGAAATAGGGTATCATCTTTCAGCCAATCAGAATGCAAAGAAGTCACGTGAGATATAATATAACACAATATCTTACCTCCTACAAGTACCTGGGAATTTCATTGGTTCAAACACGTCACATACAGACTGCATATAAAACCATACACTGCCTGTCAACATCAATATACGCTGACAGCTATGGGTAATCTCCCCTTTGTTCATTGATTATTCAGAATGGCGCCAGCCGATAAACGCTTCAAGTTGAAAGTTTAAGTGTTGGAAGCCCATATTTGGTCTGAAGTGCAGGTTAGGCAACTTAAAAGGCTTCATATTCTGTGGATGTGTGTCATGTTACCTTCGAGATGAAACTGTTTGGTATGTATGAATTTGCCTTGTTACAATTTATGGGAGAGTGCCACGTGAACACGTGAGAATTCTCTCATTTAATTTTGATCGCTGTTGTTATTAGTTCTGTGCATCGATGCAGCAGTCGGTAAGATATGTTCGTTACACAGTTTGTTGGTGGCCTAATGTGGTATATATGGTGTCAGTTAATTTCATATTGGACCAGAGCGAAGTCCAATATGAAATTAACTGACACCATATATACTATATTAGGCCACCAACAAACTGTGTAACTAATAATAACCAGTTACATGGTACAAGGTAAATGAGGGATTTGACAAAAAGCTTGTAGCTTATGTTGGTCATTATTTATTGATTTATTTATTGAGGATTAAGGTCACATATTTATGCACTATGACTGATCATGGCCGTGATAGTTTTACGGGTGGAGGAAGCCGAAGTACCCGGAGAGAACCACCGAGCAACGATGAGCAGCTGCCAGTTCCCCAACATCGTAACTCTGCACTGCAGCACAGGCAGGGTTAGAATGATTGAAGACATACGCACCATCGACGTACAGTACGCCGTACGCCTTAGTGCACGGCGTCATCGTACCCCCATGTGGATAATCCGGGTTAAGTTCCTTGCCCAAGGACACATCGCGGGAGTCCGAATCAATCGCTCAGACGGTCATCCATCAGAGGACTAACCGGACTCGACGTTGCTTAACTTCTGTGATCTGACGAGAACCGGTTCCCGCAAAGCCACCGCGCCCCCAGTGTTGGTCATGCCGGAAAAATCATGCATAGTTATACGGAAAACGACACTTTTATCGTACGTTTTAGTTTTATTGGTGATACGTTATATAATATCACCTGGTGCGGAAGTTCAAAATTGTTCGTGAATGGGTTCAGATACTTTTACCCTTTGAACTCTGGTGGCATCTTCCATGTCAGTTTAATGACCGCAAACAGAAGAGTCCTTATTCATTATTTATGGGTGGATTAATTAATATTTTCAACTTTCAGTCTTGGGGCTGCACGTAGAAAATATTGATTTCCCCCCCCCCCCCCCCCCCCCAACACACACACACACTCACTTAACACACATCCTTCTTAATGGAATTATGACGTATAATGTTCCTGGTCCGAAAAGGGGCCTGCCGGGGAACAGTAATGCAGATCATTGAAATGTTTTCACAGGTCTTTGTTCATGTCAGAGCTGACACTGTCCCAATTCTTTGCCTTTGTTCTCGAAAGATATCCTTCATCGCCCAGGGTATGCACCCAAACCGTCCCCAAGCCGAACCGTCCCCACACTATTTTACTCAAACCGTCCCCAACTATTTTACCCAAACCATCCCTGGGTCAGTTACTCCAGTTGACCGACGTAACCCCAACCGTCCCAAGACAGAACCGTCCCCACTATTTTACCCAAACCGTCCCCACTATTTTACCCAAACCGTCCCCAGTTGAATACATGGCGAAGTTACTGTATTTAGGTCTACTCGTAATTAATGACTAACAAGACTGAACTCTGCGATTTATTTCAATACAAAATTAAAAATAAAAATAATAAACATTAAAAACATTGATCATTTTACATTAAATAGAAATAGCATATTTTACATAATAACATTAATTAAATTTAGAAATTAAGGTTTTGCACATTTTAGAAGTGTCTGTCTTGGTGTAATCGATCTCTCTTCATATGCTTTCCAAATTTCCTCAACCTGGTCATTAATTTTAGCGACACAGAGACAGTCACAGAGTGTTTGTATAAACATTCTTTGAAGCCGAAAGGAGTAATTACAGTGTTATTATTTATTTATTGGTGTTTAAGGTCACATATTTCTGCACAATGGCTAACCATGACCGAGACAGTTTTACGGGTGGAGGAAGCCGGAGTACCCAGAGAGAACCACCGAGCAACGGCGAGCAACTGTCAGCTCCCCAACATACCAACTCCACACAAGCAGGGTTAGCATTGGTTGAAGACAGGTGCACCATCGACGTGCAGTACGCCTTAGTACACAACGTCACCGTGCCCCCACGTGGGCAATGGGGGAGAATCACAGTATTATTCTTGTTAAAACAAGCTGATAGCATGTCAGATGAGTGAGACCTGTCATCCTTATAGAAATCAACCAGGTTTGTATTTTTCATTCATTTCAATTTCCAATGCGTCTGAATCGGGTGTGTGTGATAAAGTTCATAGTGCATGAAAATTGGGCTTTATCTTAATTCATTCTGTTGGATTTAATGTAATTCACATTCGGATATAATTTTATTCATTTGCATATAATTTGTTGGATTTGATGATTCTCTTTTGGGTAAGTGGTTTTGCATAAAAAAAATCTGTATAAAAATAATAATAACAAAAAATAATAATAATGACGTAGGGACGGTTTGGGTGTCGGGGGTTGAGGACGGTTTGCTTAGGTGGGGACGGTTCGGCTTGGGGACGGTTTGGGTACTATTCTCGCCCAGGTGTTGCAGAGCTTGGGGTGATATTTGTTGAATACAGCATATGCTCTTATCAAGGGTCCAGGACATTTTCCCCTAGGACATTTTCCCCTTGGACATTCTCCACTAGGACATTATCCCCTAGGGCATTTTCCCCTGTGACATTTTCCCCTAATTATTCATCCCGGACTTTTTCCCCTAGACTGATTACTCCTAGATTTTTCACCCAGGACATGTTCCCATAGATTTTTTTTTTAATTTCTCATGGAATAAAATAGAAAAAAAATTGGAAGAATAAAAATAAAAATGTATTTAAGGTTTCATGTAATAGTTTATTCTTTTTAAAATAGGTAGCACAAGATAATAATATACATGTAGCAAGTAGCACAAATAAAACTATGATAAATCAAACAACAATAATACAGCTAAGAATAAATTTACAAGACGACTTAGATGAGAACACCCTTGGTACAAACCCATAAAATTATATTACGAGTTGCATCCATATATTATCATTGTGCCCCACCCCTCTCTGTTTCTCCCACCCCTCTGTGTTTCTTCACCTTGTTGCAAGTACTTGTTGCCCTACCAATTAGCACTTAACCCAAGTAGCACAAATAAAACTATGATAAATCAAACAATGATAATGCAGCTAAGAAAAGAATAAATTTACAAGACGACTTAGATGAGAACACCCTTGGTGCAAGTCCGTAATATAATTTTATGTAGAAATCCATAACATTATATTACGAGTTGCATCCATATATTATCATTGTGCCCCATCCCTCTCTGTTTCTCCCACCCCTCTCTGTTTCTTCACCTTGTTGCAAGTACTTGTTGCCCTACCAATTAGCACTTAACCCAAGTAGCACAAATAAAACTATGATAAATCAAACAATGATAATGCAGCTAAGAAAAGAATAAATTTACAAGACGACTTGGATGAGAACACCCTTGGTGCAAGTCCGTAATATAATTTTATGGATTTGTAATAATATCATAATAACACTTTGGCCAGCCGCTGATTTGTCGCGGTTCTCGGACGAGAAGGCCATGGTTACCCCTGTACTCCCAACTGCCTCCCTATTCCCACGCTTCTCCTCTCCTCCCAACACTCGGAGACGAACTGCTTGATGACATCCCTTGTCCCATTCTTCCCAATCTCTCCGATTAGCATATTAACCCTCTCCTTTGAGTCTCCCCCTAACCACATGTCATTCCTTCTCCCATCCCACTTCCCATTATACTCCCAGTGAATCTCATTCATTTAGACTGATACTTTGGGCATTCTAGAAGAAAGTGTTCCAGGGTCTCCACCATGCCCAAGTTACACATCTGGCACTCCCTTTCACCGTCTTTCCCAATTTTTTCCCTCAGCTCCAGGGATCGCGACCTCAGCTTGAACAACAGTGACCCCCCCCCCCCCCCCAAAGGTGCCATCAAGGTACTCTTCAAAACCTGGCTTCTCTTTATCACGCAGGCCACCCAAAGACCTCTCTGATTTGACCCCCTCTCGCCAATTACGGTTACAATCCTCCATGACCCTTTCTCTGACGATTTTTTTACCCTGGTTTGTCCCAACGTCCAGGTCCGAGATCTCCAATGAGTAGTTCTCTACTAGCTCCCTCACTTGGACCATCCACCCCGTTTTGATATTTGAGTTGAAAATTCTCAGGAACATTACATTACACCATCGGCTGTCGGGGAGATTTACCAAATAATTAAGATAACCGAGCTTCAACAGGTCTATCCTGTCCTTGATCCTCATCCACCCAAGCTCACCCCTGATTGCTTCTAGCGCTGCGGCATTACTCGACCCCGTTATCCATCGGCCTGCATCGTTCTGCAGGACTTCCAAGCTCTTTACGGCCGTCTGGTTTAGGGGTACCACTTCCGTACCGTATGTTATACTTGGCAGCCCCACCATTTCCCAAATGGTTTTCCCCACGAAAACCTTATTTAAACTGTTTCTCCCTATAAGTTTCATTTGGTTAAGGATTCGCTTCCCCTTCAGAATCAATTTATTTGTGTGCTTCCGGTAGATGCCTCTTCCTGTTATGTTTATATTTACCCCCAAACAGCTTACTGTTTATACAGTAATTCATCTTGATATTGTATGAATTATCTATGCCTATTTTATATTTATTTAGTACTTTGAAAATAGTGTGAGATTAAATGGAACAAATTCTTTCTTTTTCTTGTAATAAAATCTTGAAATTCAATTTTTTTCAGTTTGGGGAAAATGTCCACTCTTTTCTTCCTAACCAGGGGAAAATGTCCACCAACTCATTTGAAATTAGGGGAAAATGCCTTAGGTGACACGTTTTTTAGGGGAAAATGTCCTAGGGGAAGATGTCCGGAACCCCCTTATCAACTCTTCGAAATGTGTCACTTCTTTTAAACAAAGAAGTGACGTCATAACTATGGGTCAATTTGTCGGAGTTGACCTGTCCAACTAAGTAACGAACACAAGAATCGACAGGGGATAATTAATGAACTGCCAGCATTTAATTGGATAAACGCTTGCATAAATGTCTCGTTTAAAATTCTGTCTGTTATATATTTTACATATTTATTATTTTTGTTTTTTAACCCTTTGCCCAAAAGAATCGTCCGCATCTGCCCTCGTAATATGCAAATTGAGCAGTTGAAAAAATATTATTTTTTAAAAGTTGTCAACAAACCCATATCATGTGACCCCTCGTTGGAACGAGCTCGTCGAGCTCGTTCCAACGAGGGGTCACATGATATGGTTTTGTTGACATTTTTTTAAAAATTTAAAAAAATGGTATTTAAAATAATAAATTTTGATATCGTCTGCGTTGGGTAAAGGGTTAGCTGGGACCTGTTTTAATTTTCTTTGTTGCCAATTTGATATGTTGGATGTTTTATTGTTTGCCAAACAATTCTACTGATACACAACAAAGTTGTTTTTGTAACAAACGATGCACTTTTGATTTTTCACATGCAGTTTTCTAAAGAGATGCTTTCTGAATATCGTTTGTTCCTTCACCAAATTTATCTGGGCTTTGAGTCGGCATGTCAACACAAGTTTAACCCTTTACCCAACGCAGGCGATATCAAAATTTATTATTTTAAATATCATTTTTTTTTTCAAATTTTTCAAAAAATTTCAACAAAACCATATCATGTGACACCTCGTTGGAACGAGCCCGTTGAGCCCGTTCCATCAAGGGGTCATATGATATGGTTTTGTTGAAAATTTTTTAAAAATGATCATTTTTTCAACTGCTGAATTTGCATATTACGCGGGCGGATGATGCCGATTCGTTGGGTAAAGGGTTAACATGGCTGGTTTAAAATTGTCTTTTTTATTTTAATTTTTACGTTCTCACACTCCTCGGTAAATAATTCTGGCGATTTGACAGAACTTGCATATTACGCGGGCGGATGATGCCGATTCGTTGGGTAAAGGATTAACATGGCTGGTTTAAAATTGTCTTTTTTATTTTAATTTTTACGTTCTCACACTCCTCGGTAAATAATTCTGGCGATTTGACAGAACTTAAAGAAATCTACTTGTACTTTTTAATTATTCATTCAGTACCGCAGCAGTCTTTTCCTGTCAAGAGTCGTCCCATTGTTGGGAAAGTTGCCCGTCATTGGATTAGACCGTCTTACGCCTGTAAATACCGGGTCATACTAAATACCGAGCTATACCGAGCAGTAGAAAATTAAGGCATATTAGGCAATATAAAGGCTTGATTCACAATTCTGATCTCAGAGCGCGATGACCTTGTTTATAACAATGGAAAACCTGGAATTGCCGGATCGTCTTAGGAAAGCCATCTCAGCTCTGGGCGTCTCTTGTCCCATCTCTTGGACTATCCAGGAAATGGGCAAGAGCGTTCATCTGAACCTGGAATTTAGAGTTGAAGAAGAGAACACCACAACACCAACCTCTTCGGGGAGAGATAGTACCCTTGGCGAGAGGATCCCCTCTCCCACTGGTCCTCACCCGAAGAGGCACGGAGGCCCTGAAAAGAGGAAGAAGAAGAGCCCATCAACCAAGCGCAGGGATGCCCGGCGCTTGGAGGCATTCCGGAACAGGAAGAAAGAGTTGAGTGAGGGGGTGGAGGCTCTGGAGGCAGCCGCCAGTTCCCCTCCTAGTCCCACTGGTACACCCAATCAACTGCCGGCTCCTGAGCCGGAGCAGTTGGATGAGGAACGTCCAGTGGAGACTGAGGAGGAACTGGAAGTTGCTTTCTCAACGCCTCCCACCCCTCACTCCCCCTTCCTTCATTACCGGAAAGCCCGGGAGCGGAACAGCAACTAAACCCTTTGAGGAATTAATGAGAGAATTAGAGCTGACTAGAACAGAACGGTTAAAATGCAGAGAGTACCGGGAAAAACTTAACGCGAGCACCTCTACACCACCACCACCAGCTTCACCATCACCATCACCAAGTCAACCTCCCCCCAAAAAGAAGAGCCGCAAGAAGGGCAGGAAGGGCTAAACCTCTTCCCTCCTTCCTTTTCTTCCTTTGGCACGCCTAGACATACGAAATCATTTACAGTCACTGAGGGTCGAAAGGGGCTTGTCCCCCATATCGTCCCTGCCCGCCTTCGGCGCGCCAAACCATTTCGTTCGAAATATAAAGGGCATAATATGGTATATAGAGGTTTTTTAAATGTAAAATATCAATTTGGGGAAAGTTGGGGGTAAAATTGGATGATTTATAAACAGAGCATAACGCGCCCGTCGAAAACTTCAGCTCGGTATTCACTAGGTTGAACACAGAAATCCAATTAACACGCTATCGCAATTCGGTGTTTAGTGTCTGTGCTGCATCACATAGACTTTAAATTTTTTTTTTTTTAAATATAGCAACACAATTCCCATCACCATGTACCAGGGCTATGGACCTGCAAGTCATACATGTAGACTTGGCTGGTTTAAAATTGTCTGTTCTTTTGTCGCCTATACTGGTGCATACAATTCCCATCACCATTTGCCATGGCCTTGTACCTGCAAGTCATACATGTAGACTTGGCTGGTTTAAAATTGTCTGTTCTTTTGTTGCCTACACTGGTACATACAATTCACATCACCATTTGCCATGGCTTTGAACCTGCAAGTCATACATGTAGACTTGGCTGGTTTAAAATTGTTTGTCCTTTTGTCATGCATGCCGGTGCGCATTTCTGTGTAGTGATCAGTTAATGGTGCCAGCTGTCCCTGTCTTAGGTTGTTCCATATTTGGAATCTTACCCGTCATCGGAAGCAGACCTGCGTCACCTAATATACTCACTTATTTTTGAAAGTGGACACTAATAATAATAATAACTCTTTGGCCAGCCGCTGATTTGTCGCGGTCCTCATAAGAGAAGGCCATCATTCCCCCTGCACCCCACCCCCTCTTCCCCTCCTCTCCTCCCAGCATTCAGATATAAACTGCTTAATAGTGTCTCTCACTTCCTCTTTTTCAATTTCTTCAATAAGCATTCCTACCCTCTCCCTCGTGTCCCCCTTCAGCCATCTATCCTTTGTTTCTTCACCCCACTTCTGCATTATTCTTCCAGTAACTTTTATTCTATGAGGTATATACTGTGGGCATTCCAAGAGAAAATGTTCCAGGGTCTCCACTACTCCAGAGTGGCACATTTGGCATCCCTTTTCCCCATCTCTCCCAATTTTTCCCCGAAGCTCCAGTGATCTTGATCTCAGTTTGAACAGCAGTGACCCTCCAAAGGTGCCATCTAGGTACTTCTCAAAAGCTGGCTTTTCTTTATATTGTAACCCCTGCAGTGATCTTTTCACGCTAACCCCTGCTCGCCAGTTTCGATTGCAATCTTCCATGACTCTCTCTTTGACAAACCTTTTGCCTTCTTTCATTCCTACTTCTATGTTTGTGACCTCTATAGAGTAATTGTCCATTAGTTCCCTCACATGTTTTGACCACCCCGTTTCTATATTAGATTTCCAAATGGTATCGAGCATCAATTTGCACCACCGGTTGTCAGGCAGGTTTCTCAAGTAGTTAAAGTAACACAGTTTTCCCAAATCTATCCTGTCCTTGATTTTCATCCACCCAAGCTCCCCCCTTACTGCTTCCAAAGCTACAGCATTACTCGACCCTGTTATCCATCTGCCGGCATCATTCTGAGTACTTTCCAACTTCTAAATAACGGTTTGGTTTAATGGAATCACGTCCGTGCCATACGTTATACTTGGTAAACCCACCCTCTCCCACAGTGTTTTCCCCACAAAGACCTTGTTGAAACTATTTTTCCCTAAAAGTTTTAGTTGGTTCAGAATTCTTTTTCCCTTCAGAATCAGTTTGGCTGAGTAATTTCTGTACACCCCTCTTCCGGTTATATTTATGCTTACCCCTAGATACTCATACTCTCCCGTTTCTCCTACAGTGATTTGTTTGCTTTCCCCTTCGGGGATTGAGAACTCCCCCACTCTCCATCTCTTCGTCATATCTACATTGCGTCCAACGGGTATTACCTTGCTTTTATTTTCATTTAGTTCGAGCCGCCAAGGGTTCCCATATCTACCAACAATTTCCAGCAATTTCTCTAGCCCCTGTTCAGTTCTAGACATTAACACCATGTCGTCCGCAAAGAATAAGCCTGGTATCTTTATGTCTCCAACATTTACCCCCTCCGCACTCTGAATTAGTTCGTCCCCTAAATCTTTAACATACAATGCAAACAAAATCGGTGAAAAGATACACCCCTGCTTGAGGCCTATATCCATAGGGACTCGTTTTGTAGTGATACTCCCTAGACTGAGTTGGCTTTGCACATCTGTATACAGTGCTTTCATGATTCCCACAAAGTCACCCCCCAGTCCGATGCCCTCGAGCTTTCGCCACATACCTTCCCTCCACACTCGGTCGTACGCTTTTTTCACATCTAGAAATGCCAGAAACATCTTTTTCTTTTCAGCCTTTGTTGATTCTATCAGTTGGGTGAGTGTAAATAGGTGATCAGTTACTCTTCGTCCTTTCCTGAAACCATTTTGAATTTCTCCTAAAAAGCTTTTCTCTTCAATAACTTCCTCTAGTCTACCGTATATGACCTTACAGAATACTTTTCCGATGTTACTACTAACTGATATCCCCCTATAGTTATCTAGAACTTCCTTATCCCCCTTTTTGTGTATGAACGACACCTTACTTTCCCTCCACTCTCTGGGGACCTCTTGCTTTCGCAGAGCCAGGTTGAAAAGGTTTGTCAGGACTTCAATAAGTGCCTCCCCTCCATTTTTGAGGAATTCGTTCGGAATTTCATCAGTCCCTCCCGCTTTACCATTTTTTAATTTCGAGACCACGTTCCGCACTTCTTCTGCCGTTATTTCGCTACATACACGATTGGATATGTTCTCCTCCACCAGTGTATTTCTTTTTGGTGGGGACCCACTGCCCCATCGCCTATCGTTTATCTTTTCCCAGTGCTTGACTAACTCTGAAGCGATACGGCCTTTATCTTCTGTACTTTCCCCATCCACTTTGATACTCTGCACACTACTTTTCCCCCGTTTATTTACCCAGTTCCAAAAAACGTTCGAGCTCGAACCCCCCGTTTTCTTTATTGTTCTGGCAAGACTGCAATTGCGCTCCTTCCTATTATTATTCTTTATCTCATTCACCTTTTTCCGTGCCAGTTCATATTCTCCTTTCATTAGTCTCGTGTCATTGTTATCCACCCCTTTAAGCTTCCTACTTCTTCTGTAAATAGCGCATTTTACCTTCCTTTCTTTTATAGCCTTTTTCAGTCCCTCGTTAACCCTGTATCCAAGCTCTCTCGCTGGTACCCTCACCCTTCCTATACAATCCTTCCCTGCCTCTGTTAGGCTATTTACTATGCCATCTGAAATACTCTGGACATTTGCATCCCTAGGTATACATTCAAGATTTGGTTTTAGTTTTTCCCGAAACTGCTTCCAGCCGGCTCCTTGTTTTAGTCTCCAAACTTCCTTGAAGGTATTTCTGTCTCTATTCGTCTTTTTGCCCATAATCTTAACTGTTATCAAGTTGTGATCACTACCAAAGTCATTTTTTCCCTCGTCATCTATTTCTACATCTATAACCTCCCTCCATACGCTAATGTCAGTGAGTATATAATCAATTATTGTTTTCTTATCGTTCCTCTCCCAGGTCCATTTACCCTTACATTTCGCATCCCTGTTCAGGATCTTTAAACCAAGCTCTTTTGATAGGTCCAACATCTTCCTCCCATTCGTGTTAATTTTCCTATCACCTCCCTGTATGCCCTCCTCCTTATCCCCGATGTGCCCATTGAAGTCCCCCATTAGGACAATACTGAACCCTCTGCTTTCAAGCTCTGTGATATTCGATCTAAGAGTTGTATATATTGAATCATTCCACTCGGGCTTACTTCCCTCCACTGCTAAGTATACAACACCAACGGCAACACTCCTGCTTCCTAACTTGATTTTTGCCCAAACTATTTCGTTGGATACTGGAATCTGAGTCCTTGCTTCTGTGAGATCTGTAATCAATGAGGGC
The DNA here is from genome assembly GCA_031216915.1 of Pictodentalium vernedei. NCBI lineage: Eukaryota > Metazoa > Mollusca > Scaphopoda > Dentaliida > Dentaliidae > Pictodentalium > Pictodentalium vernedei. The sequence continues at coordinate 769,375,860 of CM062295.1, forward strand.
TGTAATTCCTCTTTAGCGTAGATGCCAACACCCCCACCCCGTTTCTGACCCTCAGTTCGCCCAGCTCCTATCCACACGCAACCCTTCATTTGATCAACCCGCTCATCTCGTCGTATCCACGTCTCACTTAGACCCATTATATCGAAGTCTCCTTCGTCCATCATTGTTGATATTTCGCTTACTTTCTTGTGCACTGTATTCCATAATTGGAATCTTAATCCGTCATCGGAAACAGACCGATTTCGGCTGCTTTGTCTTTTTCGACATGGCAGTGCCTTTTTGGCTACTGTCAGCAATATACACACTGCAAGGATACTTTGAGAGGACATTGCAATAATCAGATCGAAGATTCAGACTGAAAAGTTCGAATGGAATAGTTTAACGCGCCGAAGGCGCGCAGGGACGGTCTGGGGAGCAAGTCCCTTTCGACCCTCTCTGACAGTTTAGCGTCGTTTATGCCGTTGTTTCTTCTTTTTGGGTGGAGGGGGCTGGGAAGGAGAGACTGTAGTAGTTGTTGGTGTAGTTGGGCTGTTGATGATGAAGGACTGACTATGGTGGAATGGTCGAGTCCTTGCTGCTTCAGGAGTGCTGTGGCTGGTGCTGTGGCTGTTGCGCTGTTCTAGGAGTGTCGTCTTGGTCTTGGCGTGATCCTTTGACTCTTCTAGTTTTGTCCTGATGTCTTCCCTTAGGCCGTGTAATTGCTGAAACAATATCCGTGCCTGTTCCTGATCCAGAAGGGGGTTGAAATTGGAGAGGGAGACTTCAGAGCAGGGTTGGGGCGAATACATTATAAATGTATTGAATACGAATACGAATACTTTGAAATTTTATGAATACGAATACGAATACGAATACACAAATTTCAAATGTATTGAATACGAATACGAATACTTTACAATGTATTCATGAATACAAATATGAATACTTGAATACTTTTCAAAATTATTTCTTGTAAATGGATGATAATTTGGTCATTCTTATTGGGATTAAGGGTATAAGGGATTATAGGTGGAGAATTAGTTTTTCAGAGGGTGGATCTCTTAATCCTTTAGAATCCAATCAACAGACATAAGCTGGTATAAATGACAAACAAAAGAAATAAAAAAAAAATTCAAATATCAATTTATTTAGAAAACAATTAGCAAAATGAACACAGTACTCATCCAATGTTTTGTTGTTTAGTGCATACACAGTAATCATTAACTAGGGGGGGGGGGGGCGGTGGCTCAGTTGGTAGAGGTGCAGGTTGCAAGCCGAGAGGTCCTCGGTTCGAATCCCACCTGCGGCAGCCGCGTTGTGTCCTTGGGCAAGACACTTCACACCCATTGCCCACGTGGGGGCACTGTGACGCTGTGTACTAAGGCGTACTGCACGTCGATGGTGCACCTGTTTTCAACCAATGCTAACCCTGCTTGTGTGGAGTTGGTATGTTGGGGAGCTGACAGTTGCTCGCCGTTTCTCGGTGGTTCTCTCCGGGTACTCCGGCTTCCTCCACCGGTAAAACTGTCACGGCCATGGTTAGCCATTGTGCAGAAATATGTGACCTTAAACACCAATAAATAAATAAATAGATAAATAAATAATCATTAAATAGAGAACTGTGAGAATTTTTTTTTTGAAAAGAAGAAAGAAGAAGAGGAAAAAGAAAAGAAGAAGAAGAAAAGTTTTTTTCTTCTAAACTGCATTTTATGACCCCCAATAATGTCTATTAATTGTGGCTAATTGTGGCTTCTTTGCTTCATGTCTTTTATTAATATTTAAACATACATTGCTGGTGAGAATAAAAAAAACTGGCCAGTGCTATTCACAAAAATCAATTAAGAAATTACTGCATTATTGGAAAAATGCTGTAATTCAAGCACAATAATTTTACAGATCTATCAGTCTACACCTTATTTCTACTATTACTGTAGAAAAATATTAGATTAGTATTAATTGGATAATGGAGTTGTTTAGGGATTAAAAATCAATACTTTGGCCAGACTGATATCCTTTGTCCAGAGAATAATCTGTACAGTTACAATGTTCAGTTTACAATGAAACAAATTTTGAACAATGAAGAGTTTGCTATCAAAAGGCAGATAAATAATTGAACTTACCTTCATGTGTACTATGAAGTTTGATGTACTATTTGATGGACCTGATATGTGCACTTCAAAAGTATTAGTTTAATTCTTTATTACTTTATAATAGAGATAATCACAATATTTTTTTCTACAAATACTGTATACATGTGTATTAAAAACAAGAAAAGTATTCAAAAAGTATTCATGAATACACCTCAGATTTAACTGTATTCGAATACGAATACGAATACTTTAAAATTGCATGAATACTGAATACATTTGAATACTTGAAAAAATGTATTGAATACGACTGAATACCGAATACGAATACGAATACCCCAACCCTGCTTCAGAGAGCCAGTTTCCATTTTCGTCTCCGACTCGCTGGTGACATCGCCATCCTCCAGGTTGCCCCTCAAAGGAGAGGCAGCTGGGGAGTAGATGGGAGTCACAGGAGTTGGAGGAGAGGAAATGGTAGTGGCCTCCTCCGTCTTCTCTTCCGCCTTCTCTTCCTTCTTCCTTTCATGAACGTTTCCAGCCGCCGGGCATTCCGGCGCCTGGTGGATGGGCTCTTTTTCTTCTTGCTCTTCTTCTTTTCAGAGCCAGGTCCAGGCTTCTTCGGGTGAGGACAAGTGTGAGAGGGTTCCTCTCATAAAAGGTGCTACCTCTCCCCGAAGAAGATGTGGTGGTGTTGTTCTCCTCAACGATGAACTCCAAGTTCAGATGGACTCTCTTGCCTGTCTTCTGGACAGTCCAGGTGACAGGGCAGGAGATGCCCAGAGCTATAATGGTTTTCATTAGTCGTTCTGGAAGTTCCAGCTTTTCCATGATCTCAGTCTGGTGCTCACGCTTTGAATTCAGAAGTGTGAATGTATGGAAATGAAATGGAAGTGAGCTTGTTATTGCCAGGACAGCCAATCTGCACATCAAACAGGCTCATGTGCTTTGTTCAATAGACCAGACTTACTGCTATAAAAACAACCAAGCTGTACTTAAAAACGCATGTTATAATCAAACGTAGATGACTACAGTGAAATTCAGTTGAGCGGCTTCGAAGACGTCCTGCGCAAAGATCGCCCGACCCGGGAAGGAGGCGTCGCCATTTACATAAAAGACGGTGTGCCCTTCAGAGCTCGACCTGATCTTGAAGTTAGATCACTTGAGAGCTTATGGGTTGAAATAAGCGCTAGCACGGGGCCCCTGCTTTTCGGAGTGTTCTATAGACCCCCAAACAGTGATAACGAGATATGGGACACAATAGCTGAATCGCTAGACAAAGCCAAAGATTCCGGCGTCCCAGATATAGGGGTGACAGGCGATTTTAATGACAACTGGCTTTCATCTAGAAGAGGTAAATTCAGTGAAATTGCTGACTATTTTAATCTCAATTAGGTGGTGAATGAACCGACTTACTTTACTGAATCCTCGGCAACTTTACTTGACCTTTTTGCAGTTAGTGCTTCGGTAAATGTCCTATCGTGTGAAGTATTGGATCCCTTTCTACCTGACCTTACTAGATATCATTGTCCTGTCCTTCTTGTGGTAAAGTTCAAGAAAACGACTTTCAGAAGTTTCAAACGCAAAATATGGTTATATAATGATGGTGATTTTGATGGACTTAGCGAAGCAATTTCGAACATACAATGGGAAAATACTTTTTCAATTACCAATTTGGACACAATGGCTGACGATTTTACGAATAAGATTCTTGACCTCGCCTCCCGCTTCATTCCGAATAAAATAATTACAGTTAGGAGAAAAGATCCCAGGTGGATGCATAACGAAATTAGACTTTTGACGATACAACGTAAACGTCTCTATCGTATTGCAAAATCTAACGCACGACCTGAATCTTGGAATAGGTATCGTCAGAAAAGAAATGAAGTGGTTACCGCCATCAGAAAATCAAAAGAAACCTTTATCACCAAAATACAGAACACCTTAAACAGCCCTACTACTAACTCTTCGGTATGGTGGAAAACCCTAAAATTACAATTAGGAAGTAAACGCATGGAAATCCCAGACATAATGCATCAAAGCAATCTTATCTCATCTCATGCAGACAAAGCCGAAGCATTTAACTACTTCTTTTGCAATATTGCAACTATTAACGACACACATGCGACACTCCCATCCCGGTCCTTCCCAGAACGCCCTACCCTCAGTAAAATCGAACTCAGCCAAAATGAGGTTCTTATCGCACTTAAATCTCTAAACAAATCCAAGGCCCCAGGCCCGGATATGGTGTCTCCTCACATTCTAAAAGATTGCGCAAACTCACTAACGGAACCTCTCACAATACTATTTAATATTATGCTTAGTCATTCATATTTTCCCACCACCTGGAAGAAGGCTAACGTTACACCAGTCCTGAAAAAAGAACCTTCTAATCTCCTTTCAAATTACCGATCAATATCCTTACTTAGTTGTGTAGGAAAGAGTTTTGAAAGATGCATTTTTAATAAAATTTGGAAGTTTTTAGAGGCAAATAGATTACTCAGTCCTCTCCAATCCGGGTTTACACCTGGTGACTCCACACTACTACAGCTTATGGATATATATGATGCCTTTAGTGGTGCACTCGATGAAGGTAAGGATGTAAGAGTTGTATTTTGTGATGTAAGCAAAGCCTTCGATAAAGTATGGCATAAAGGCTTAATCTATAAATTGAACAAAATAGGCATAAGTTGTGAACGTCTCGACTTTTTCGAATCATACCTGAGTGATCGCTTGCAGAGAGTTGTCGTAAACTCCGATTCGTCTTCCTGGAAACATGTGCCTGCGGGAGTTCCACAGGGCTCTATACTAGGTCCCTTGCTTTTCTTAATCTATATCAACGACATCACCTCAGGCCTAACTAGCTGTATACGCTTATTTGCTGATGATACAACTTTGTATTTAATTGTCGATAATCCCCACCGAGCATCTCTTGTCTTAAACAGTGATCTGATAAAAATTAATCAGTGGGCGCAATCATGGATAGTTGATTTTAATCCAACGAAAACCGAATCCATGACCATATCCCGGAAAAGAAATATTCCCTACCATCCTCCCCTGGTGATGGCAGGAGTTGCCATTAAAGACGTTGATGAACACAAACACTTAGGTGTAATTCTCAACTCCAAATGTGCATGGGATGACCACATAAAATATATAAGTGGCAAAGCCTGGTCACGAATAGAGTTGTTGAGAAAAAACAAATTTATTCTAAATAGTCGCACCTTGGAGAAAATATACTTTGCTTTTGTGAGACCCTTACTCGAATATGCGGACACAGTTTGGGATAACTGCACAGAAAACGACGCGACGAATTTAGAGCGCATCCAAATCGCCGCCGCGCGGGTCGTAACAGGGGCAACCCTGAGTGCTAGCAAAGCATTATTATACGCGGAAACGGGGTGGGAGGTGCTCCAGAAAAGGCGTGAAAAGCATAAGCTGATCCAATATTTCAAAATGTATCATAATCTTGTCTCCGCCCTATATTTCCAATAGAATTCCCCCTCCTGCCTCCATGAACCTAAACGTAAATACCCGGCAGTCCCAGAACCTTCGCGTCCCCTTCTGTCGCACCATACAATATCAAACATCGTTCTTCCCACCGACAACCAAGTTATGGAATAATCTCCCAATGGGAATCAGAAACAATTGCTCACTGGTCGATTTTAGGAATTACTTGAATCAAGATACTATTAGACCCCCACCATATTTTTCTTTTTCAGTATCACGTAAGGCACAGATATACCATTGTAGGTTGCGTCTAAGATGCAGTAATCTCAACGACCACTTGCACATGAACCATTTAAAGGACACCCGAACTGCTCATGTGGGCAGCGTGAGACCACTGAACACTTTCTACTCTACTGCCCGAATTATAACATGATTCGACGCTCGACCCTGGGGTCACTACCCTTCCCACTCGATTGCAATATTTTACTCTATGGGTCTGCTTCTCTTAGTAACAGGGACAACTGTATAGTGTTCGAAAACGTCCAGAAATTTATACAAGATACGGCAAGGTTTAAATAACCTCATCAGTGAACAAACGTGCTTCGTGATAATTGACCGGCGATGACTTGGTGGGAGTGTATAGGTCAGTTATACCCTCGCCCGAAGCTGTCGTCGCTCAATTAAATACTCGTAATTACTTCCTTGCGTGATCATGGGCACTTCGTTATCTATGACGCCTTCTGCGGTTCCATTCGCCACTGTGCTCGTGTTAGTGCCTTGGAGACTCGAGCCGGGAGACAGAGGTTGGCAGCCAGCACCCCTTCCATATCATAACCTAACGGATCCGTGCTGTTATCCATTTCTTCTGTACTGCGGGGCCTTCTTGCGAACAGAAAAGGATCGCCAGAAGATTTTGCAATAGCTGGCCTCAAACTGCAATCACTGATGAACGAGAACATTTATATTGCCATTACCATTGCTAAAGAACCCTTCTCGTCTCTAGTTGCAAATAATCTAATTACGACCCGGAAGGTTTTCTCATACTTCTTCTTCTCTCACTGAATAGCCGTTCCCAAATCTTCTATCAACTCACGTCCACTCTTCTGTAGTACCATCCTATGAACTTCTACCTTGACTTCGGGCCCAATACGAGGGCGGTGACGGCTACCAGCCTATTTCAATCTGATCAGCCAACTTCCACCTCGAACTATTAAACATTGCTATCTTTCACTCATATAGCTCGGTGTAAACAGGGAGCAAACACAGCATTTTGAGGCTATTACTTAAGGCAGTCCTATGTTGAGTGTTGTCCCGTGCTCGTGTTGGGTTTGGAGTAAGTCTTCTCTTTTCTTTACTCTATTGTTTAATACAATATCTAATTTAACCAGTACATTGCATAAAATGATCTGTACATCATAACCATGATTACTAACTGCACAATGTACTAAAACTTAATATCTGGATTGTAACATACTGTAAAAGCCATCTCGAGAGTTTATAAGTTCTGTTTTATTGAGTGGAAACGACCTTGTAAAAGCTTTAAGCTTATTGTCGAATCCACGCCTGTTATATTTATGTATGCAATTATTTGAAATTTGAAATAAAATATTGTTTAAACTAAACGTGCATCACTTATTACAAAAACAACTCAGTATGTTGTGTTCAAGAAGATTTGGCTGACAACAATGCAAAATGGATCCAGGAAGATAGGCAAAAAACAACAACAAAAAAACAGATTTAATTAAACCAGTCCTGTCATTCAAGCCACTGATAAAAATCACGTTTTATATTTATATTGTTTGCAGCGCAGACACTAAATACCGAGCTGCGATAGCGTGTTAACTGGAATTCTGCGTTCAACCTAGTAAATACCGAGCTGAAGTTTTCGACGGGCGCGTTATATTTTAATGTTTATAAATCATCCAAGTTTACTCCAACTTGCCCCAAATTGATAGTTTACATTTAAATAACCTCTATATAACATATTATGCCCTTTATTTTGCCTAATATGCCTTATTTTTCTACTGCTCGGTTCTGCTTGGTACAGCTCGGTATTTAGTGCGACCGCAAATACCATTCAGAGGCCAACAGCAGACTATGGCTGTAACTGTTTTCTCAGCCCCAGGTTGCGTGTTATTTTTATTTTCATTTTTGTGTTCTCACACTCCTCGGTTAATAATTCCAGTGCTTTGACAGAATTTGAAGAAATCTATCTGTACTTTAATCATTCAATACGGCTGCAGTCCTTTCCTACCTTAGGTCGACCAATAGTTGGGAAGTTGCCCATCATTGGATTGGGCTGTCTTTTACCTTCAATCATCAGTTCGTAACTACAGCTGAGACCACTTAATTGCCGGTTCAATATACAGTACGTGGAAAGTAGATTGTAATTAAATCACCCGCGGAGTGAAGTTATCACTGAAGCTATAACTTTCAAAATGTGTACATCTCGACAAAAAAAACACAAGCAATGTTTCAGCCAATGGACCTCCAGTCCATTGGCTGAAACTTTGCTTGTGCTGGTTATGCTTTGTAACAGATTTGAAATTATTGCTTGGGTGGAATCTCCACTCTGTGGGTGATTTAGTGATAATACACTCTCCACGTACTGTACATGTATCTCATACAGGCATTTAATTCGTGGGCTCTTTCAAACCCAAACAAGATATAATAGACGAGAGGTTCAGTTGTTTCTCTACAATGCGGAAAAAGTGACCAAATACTGCTTAACCCTTTACCTAACGAATCGCCCACATCCGCCCGTGTAATATGCAAATTCAGCAGTTAAAAAAATATTATTTTTCAAAAAATTCCAACAAAACCATATCATGTGACCCGACGAGCTCGTTTCAACAAGGGTTTCCATGATATGGTTTGGTTGAATTTTTTTGAAAACTTTAAAAAAAATAATATTTAAAATAATAAATTTTGATATCGATGCATTGAGTAAAAGGTTAATTAAATATTCTTTGTAATTGAATTATCTTCACTTTAATTATTTTCGTTTTTTTTTTTGGGGGGGGGGGTCCCACCCGCAGAGTTACGAGGCGGTCCTCAAAGACTCGATCCCAGAATTCTCATAATGAGAGTGGTGGTCGAGTGGATAAGTACCTGCGCTGGTCTCTCATGCCAGAGGTCCCGGGATCGACCCCCGTTTGGGGAAAGTTCTCGAGGTGTCCGAACACTCTCTGTCATCATCAATTGTGGGGTTGACGCTGTCACAGTGTACCATTCTATCGGGTGGGGACGTAAACTGGCTGTCCTTTGTGCGGAGAGAGACACACTACGTGCAGGCTTACCCCACACACCTACGCCATCGGGCCAAGAGAAGCGTTAATATAAGTTGCATAACTTGTTCGCCAATCCTTGTAAAACAAATAAGATTAAAAATAAAAAAGGGTTCTCATTGAGTACCGAGAATATCCTCACTGATCCTGATGTATACTTTTCTGTAACTTATAGGGATAGAAGACGTTGTTGCCTTCTGAGTACATTGTTCCGTCGAGAACAGCAAGTGCCATGCGGTGGGGCCAGGCAGTCTTCCCTTGAACCCTCTGTAGCTTTTGAATGTTGGTTTTGTTCATCTCACTTGTTATTATGGCACCATATTCTAGTACTTGACGTATAAATGATTTGTAAAGCTTGAGAAGAACGTCTTTGTTGTGCTTCCCAATATTTACGTCTGAACATCTTCTGAAAATTAATACGTTTAGTAGCTCCAGCAGTTATGGAGTGTATGCGACTGTTCAGACTGAGATTGTTATCCATAGTAAATCCCAACAAAGAAAATTAAAATAAGTTCAGGTTTAAAAAAACCAAAATCATAAATGCATAAAATATAAAAATAAATTGTAAAAGCTTATAGCTTACTGTCGGATCCACACAAACTTTTTTGTTATTGAATGTAACTCAACGAAATTGGAAATAAATACTGTTTAAACTAAAATATAAAACAGACAAAATTTTGAACCAGCCATTTAGGCAAGCAGTTATCCAGTTCAATTTTGACAGCTAATTAATTATCCGCTGTCGATTTCGTTATTAAGGGGCTATATAAGTAATGTAATTTTGTTTATTTTGAAATTCTCACCTCTCATATTCCTTAAATTCAGATTAAATATACACAAATTATACATCAAAATGAAGGTTGGGGTGTATATAACACGAAATACATATGTAATCAACTCATAGAGTTGACAGCAGGCACCACTGGTTCCTGGAAGTCTGCTACCATATTCGTACCAGAACTGATAATAAAATAATATTTCATCAGAACAACTTGTAGCCAAATGTGCTTCATAAATCCAAGAAGAAAGTTAGGCATTCAAAACACTCTCGAATACAGCGATATGATTGCATTTGGGAAAAGGACAACACTGTCTGCATTTTTTATTGAAGATGGTTTCCACGCTCGACAGACATGCGCAAATCACTCGATACCAGGGATTTCCATCGAAAAACAAAATCGTAATTCTAAGAAATTTCAACAGGTATCACGATACCTTGCATTGAATATGGCAACTGTGCAGTCTCTATCTAATAACAGTATACTGTATAAAGGAGATCTTTTTCATATTTGATTTTAGAGGGCGTTGTTTTTACACTTTTTTCCGTGCGATGACGTCGACCGGAAATCGAGAGTATATTCATACGTAAACATAAGCAAAGGTTTTGGAATTTCCCCCGATGCAGCTCTGTCGCCGTGTTTTGAAGAATTTTGATCCCCAAGCTTTGTTCTTGGATATGTAAAGCACATTTGGCTACGAGTTGTTTTAGTAAAATATTATTAAATTACCAGTTCTGGTACGAATATGGCAACAGACTTCCAGGAACCAGTGGCGCCGACCGTCGACCCTGTGAGTTGATCACACAAGTGTTTCGTGTTCTATACATCCCAATCTTCATTTTAATGTATATTTTGCGTATATTTAATTTGCATTGAAGGAATATCAGAGGTGGGAATTTTCACAATAAACAAAATTTCATTACTTATAAAGGCCCTTAAGTAGGACAATCACCTGCGAGAAATAAACGAACACAAGTTCTGTGTCACGCAATACATTTTAAATACTCTTAACACTTTGAACCCCAAAGGCCAGTCATACTTGCATAAATTAGGATGGCTCCTAAGTTAAAGTTGTGGGTAGCCCCGAGGCTGCACGCTGAAATATTATTTGCTCTACCCCCAAATAATGAATATGGACTCTCCCAATTGCTAACCTTGAACTGACATGGAAGATACCACCACTCTGCAAAGGGTTAGTCATAAAAATAGTCATTATAAGTAGACAGCATTTCACATACGAGTAGAACATACCCGTACACACAACCTCTACCCCCTTCAAACAATTACCAGTTCACATTTTGTGGTCATGATTAGCAATTGTGCAGAAATATGTGACTTTAAACACCAATAAATAAAAAGCCTATATTTTGCCATATTTTACATGTTTTCGTTTGTGTTCCAATCACTCGCGACTGTTTGGTTTTAACCCTTTACCCAACGTAACGGCCAAAACCTGCCAGCGTTATTCTCAAAAATCGCCAATTAATTTTCATTATTTTTTCATTTTTTGTCTAAAAAACATAGGTTATGACCCCTCATTGGAACGAGCTCGTCGAGCTCGTTCCAATGAGGGGTCATAACCTATGTTTTTGAGACAAAAAATGAAAAAAATAGTTATTTAAGAATTTGTTTTGCAAGTGTCGTCTGATTTTCATGTTAGGTAAAGGGTTTAAATCTACTTCTTGTTGACACATTTTATGCAAAATAAATTCAATTCCCTGAGATCTTATTCTCATATTGTTTGAACCAAGTTTGTTCACTTTGGTTCCCTGGATTTTATGGAAATCAGCAGGAATTTGGGGGGCCACCGGTAATTCGGTAAACTGGAAAAAGCCCTGATGGAGAAAAGCCATGGTGGAGAAAAGCCCTAAGGAGAAAAGCCCTGAACTTGCATCTGAGGAGGACAGCCCTTGTCCATTTATGCATGGAGTGGAGAAAAGCCCTGATTCAATTTTTTTCTGTTATTTTTTTATTCATATTTGTTTTTTGAAACCACATATTTTATTCTTTTCTTTTTCTTTTTTTTATATTTATTTACTGTTTTGCCTGTCTTTTGTACAGTAATCACCTTTTATGTCTAGTTTTTTCATTCTTGTAATTTTGATTTTTAATTTAATAAAACCATTAGTTTTTACGATTTTTTGTTTCTTAGACCCTGTTGACTCCTTGTGGCAACCACTTAGTACAAAAAAATCCATTCAGACAACAATAAACAAGTTCTAGAATAACTGAAGATTTACATTTTTACCTGCGTCGCCAGCGACAAAGCAGGTCTAGTAACCGCTCAACTCCGTCCGTCCGTCCGTCAGTCCGTCCGGGCCAACTAAACCTTTTAGGAGCTATTATTTTTAGGAGGTTAGTCGAAATTAGGGTAGTATTAGGGTTAGGAGAGGGGTGGGGTTATGGTTAGGGGTAGCCCCAGGGCAGGGCTAAAGGTTGGATGGGGTTAGGACCCAGGGGGTGGGGGTTGGGGTCAGGGGTGGGGTTTTAGTTTTTATAGCCCCTAAACCAAAAAATAGCCCCTAATCCTTTTGGTCTGGCTAGGGTGGAGTTAGGGTCAGGGGTGGGTTTGGGTTAGGGTTAGGGGTAGCCCCAGAGTAGATCTTAAGGTTGAGGAGGGTTAGGTCCCAAGGGGTGGGGGTTAGGGTCAGGAGTGGGGTTTTAGGATTTAGGGTCAGGGTAGGGTTGGGTTAGGGTGTGTTTTTTGAGTGGATAGGGTGGGGTTAGGGTTAAATATAAATTCTGGGGTGGAGGGGGTGGGGTTCTGGCTAAAATAAGGTGATGGACATATAAAATGTTTTTTTTCGTAGCCCTTAAACCCAAATAGTTGGAATGTCCGTCCGTCCGAAACACTTTTTCCGTCAAGGTTTTCTTGGCTGCTATGAAAGGGAATGATTTTATATTTGGTCTGCTGCTTCATAATGATGAGTTGTATCGTGTAAGCAATTTTCAGATCTGCCGTGCAGCCACTTCCTGTTTGCCGATACTTTGAAATTTTACTGTACCCACTGAACATTGAAATTTTTCGTCAAACTTTTCTCGGCTTCTATGCAAGGGATTGATTTTATATTTCATCTGGAGCCTGATAATGTTCAGTTGTATCGTGTATGCAATTTTCAGATCTACCGTACAGCCCCTTCCTGTTTGCCGATTCAATTGCATGCAGCGACGCAGGTCCAGACCCGGTATTGTTCTTGGCTTGTTTGTCTCAAAAACAGCTTATGACCCTTACTGGGATGAGCTTGAAGAACTCGTTCCAATGAGGGGTCATAGGCTATGTTTTTGAGACCTAAATTTAAAATCTTGAGTTATTCTAGAATTTGTTTATTAACCAAAGGAAATTGATAAAATAGTAAAAAAAAAAAATTCACCAGGGCTTTTCCCCATCCCTTGAAAAAACGGACCAGGACTTTTCTCCTTTGTTGCAAAAATGATCAGGGCTTTTCTCCACCAGGGCTTTTCTCCACCAGGGCTTTTCTCCGTCATTCGGTAATTCAGACAACCTGAGAGTAATAAAGATGAAAGTCATATCAGAGACATTTTTTTGCTCCGAACTCGTCGAATATTCATTCACAGTATGGATAAATGATATAAAAATATGTGATAATGGTGCACACCCAATATTGTTAATTTCGGTAAATATTGCAGGCCCCAAGCAAGATTTTCCAGGAAAGAGATGGTATATATCGCAGCAATAGCCGCGATTATGTGAAATATAACAATTTGCCAAAACGTGTTGTACAGCGACATGCAATAAACACAGAAGCACACATGTATGTTCATATGTTAATGTGGCGACAAATATGGCAATGAGAAATTTTGAAAGACTGCGGAAGGATCAAACTTGAGACAAGCTATAGTAAAACAAACCTTCATTTTTTAAACTGACAAAGGATCATAATTCAATGGCAAATTGGTTCATTGGGGTTTAACAACACTTTCAAGAACCAAGGCTATATTATGAGTGGGACTGTACGTCAGTTAAAACAACTAAGGTTATTATATCACGTTGTTAGTTCCCAAGATCCTTCCCATCCTTCAATTTATATATTTATTGATATTTTTAAGGTCACATACTTATGCACAATGGCTAATCATGACCGTGACAGTTTTATGAGTGGAGGAAATCGGAGTATCCGGAGAGAACCACCGAGCAACGACGAGCACCTGTCAGCTCCCCAACATCGTAACTCCGCACTGCAGCACAGGCGGGGTTAGATTGGTTGAAGACATGCGCACCATCAACGTGCAGTACATGTGGACAATCGGGGTTAAGTACCTTGGCCAAGGAAACAACGTGGGAGTCCGAATTGATCTTTCAGACGGTCACTAACCGGGCTCGATGTTGTTTAACTTCGGTGATCTGACGAGAACCGGTTACCACAACGCCCCCCCCCCCCCCCCCCCCCCATCTTTCAATTCCTAGACGAGCAAAAGAGCCGTACGTGGAGTCACTCCTTCAGGCAATTACTCTATGGGTCATTTGTTCGATGGGATTCTGGACGTTAGAGCAATCTGAGATGGTTAGCAAACCTGTACTACTGCTAGCAATGGTACGAGGCTGCAAGAGTGGAAGAAGACCACAGGATTTGGTGACAACTGTAAAAGCTTATCATAGGACAGACGATGGCAATATTGGGAAAATCAGTAATAGTGGTGTTGTAGATATGAAGATCATGGAGAGGTCTAGAACTGGGCAGATGCTAGGCGCTAAATTATCATCAGGTATATATAGTACTACATCATCATGTCATAGGTATCCTCCTATACCCCCGATGAGCATTAAGAGTCGTAAAAGAAATCGCTCTTTCGATACTCATTTGCTCAATGGGATTTGAGTCGTTCCAGCAATGACTTTTTCTGTAACTGCACAAAAGCTTATTTGCTGGATAAGATTCGAGTCGTTCGAATAATACCTATCCCTGCTTGATTGTATTTTGGGTTTGAGGATCATAGAGGACTTCGTTATACACAGGGAAGGCAAAAACAGAGACGGCCAAGACAAAATAGACTGTTGGGATAGTCAGAAATGGACCAGTAAAAGGCAAAACAAACCAGGAAATAGAAGGATAAACCACAGAATATATCGGGAGAGATAAAATACCGAGACTATGGTGCACATCCGAAACAATAAAGTTACTCTTATACAAAGGAATGCGTATATTGTTGGGCAAAAAGAAGAATTGTAGGGGACAACAGATAGAAACCGGATATTTAGTGAGAAATCCGCACTAGTAAAAGAACTGTTGGATTTATTTGGGTAATTTTACAAAGTATTCGACCAAATATAATTACTCATACCAGGAAACGCACCTTAAAGCACTGCATGCTACTTTTTTTAAGCCCAAAACTGAGGAATCCGTGCCAAATAATGTTGTTTTGATGGTTTAGAGGGATTGTCGGGATGTTTGTGGTAATTCGATGTATTCTAGTCCACTTGAATTTATCCACATGAGACCTCTCATCATTCATTTAGCACTACGTGCTATTATTATAGCCATAGATGGGGGTTTGCTAAGCCTCTCTCGGTAGTTTTGGATTATTTAGAGGGATTGCCGGGTTGTTTGTTTTAATTAAATTTACTCCTATTCAATCGAACACACCCTCCGAACACACCCCTTTCCTATTAGAAGGTTTTGGGTCACATAGCAACCACGTGCTACCATAGAAACCAAGATGACGGCCCCAGATATTCAAAATGGACGAAGTACACTCGTCTCACCTCAACAAAACGCGCTGCGCATGCACACTAGGACCAGGTATCACTATGGGGATGTTGTCACAAGATGGCGCTCACGAGGGCTACCATGACGACCAAAAATGAAGTAACTGGGCCATGTGCCTATGACGTCACATGAGATCCGGCCAATGTGGGTCGATCGGGTACATGATCTACTACTAACATCAAGCCGAGAGATCCACGGTTCGATCCCCAGCAGGGGTAACTGCGTTGTGTCATCGGGCAAGGCACTTGGTCCATCAACATTACAAAGGAATGAAGTCATGAAAGGCAAATTTTATGGAAAAAGGCTAAGGAATCGATTTGAACAAACCTGAACCTAACATGCTCCCAATGCCACCCCACCCCTGCCCATAGAGAGCCCAAATAATAAGCCAGGGACTCAAATTCAAACAACTTGATCCTGATCCCGCTTGAGATATTATATACCAAATATGAAAGAATTCTGACTGGTGGATCTGAAGAAGGAGGTTTTTAAAGAAATGTCCTCACATTGCATTAAGTTTGGGCTCAAACAGGGGGCCAAAATATTTACCCAGGTAACCAATTTGAACAAACCTGAAACTGACCCACTTCAAGATGTTGCATATCAAATATGAAAGGATTCTGACTGGTGAATCTGAGAAAAAGATTTTTAAAGAAATTCCCTCATATTGCACTAAGTTAAAATTCAGGCTCCCATAGGCAGCCCAAATTTAAATCCAGGGACTCGATTTGTACAAACTTGAATCTGCCCCCTATAGATGTTGTATACCGAACATGAAAGGATTCTGATTGGTGGATCTAAAGAAGAAGATTTTTAATGAAATTTCCCCAAATTGCACAAAGTTAAACTTTGGGCTCCAATAGAGAGCCCAAATACTAAATGAGGGAGCCGATTTGTACAAACTTAAAACCAAATATGAAAGCATTCATACCAAATATGAAAGATTTTTAAAGAAATTTCCTCATATTTCACTAAGTTAAAATTCGGGTTCCTACGGGGAGCTCAATTATTAACCCATGGATTCGACTAGAACAAACTTGAATCTGACTGCCCCCCCCCCCCCCCCTAGCCCTCAACCCCCTAGAGATATTATATACCAAATATCAAAAGATTCTAAATGATAGTTCTGGCGAAGAAAAAAATGAATGGGTGCTATTAGAGTAATGCCCCTAGTGGTGCCCCTTGTGGGCGCGGCAAGGTTATTTGTACAGACGTGAATTGACATATGATAAGGAACATGCACACCAAATGGTCCTGTAGTTTGGGAGGAGAAGTCGATAAAGGACGACGACGGACGGCAAGAGCTAAGTTAAGCTCCCTTCGGTGAGCTAAAAATCAGCCATATGCCCCCCCCCCCCCCCCTCCAAGTTAACCCATATTGGGAACATCAGGCAAGAAATTTTAATATCGAGATATTTATACTTGCAGGATGTATAAGGGAAGGGGGGGGGGGGGGGGTGCGTAATAGCAGATTTATGTGTGATATCCGACCTATCTCAATTTAATGACACCAATGTTGTCAATTATTTGCCAGACTCGAGAAAAAAAACGTCGCCGGTGTTCCGTCGACAGATTTACGAAGTAACGTTGCCGTTGTTTGGTAATTTATCCGTTTCTTCTGGTCCAGGTTTGCTATTTAAAATTGATGAATCTCTCCTGGCGACAGGAAATTGAGGGAACCGTTAACGAAAGAAAGACGGTAATATTATTTGATAAGCAATTGCTGCCAGTTTTAAAAAGCATAAATCGGAGATTTGTCTTTATTTTGTGTGGTATCATTAGGCATACTTATTTAATTCGTTTCATTTAGTTTCTTATTTTTAGTCGAATTTTTCAAAGAAAAAACCTTGACTATTGGTATGGCGAGGGCCGGTCGCCGGGCAGGCGGCCCATTTTGCTAAAAAACTTATAGTTACTTCTGGACGGATTTTGATATTTGGTTTGTGGCTTGATAATTATGCATGTGCAACACCTGATGACGCAAAATAGGTTGTGTCCACGCTTTTTTCACAAGAGTTATGACCCTTTGTTAAAATCTACTAATTTTGAGCTTAATAGCGCGATACTTCAACAAACGTCAACCGATTTGACAGATATTTGGCACATGGGTTTCAAGGAACAATGTCTTGGTCGAGTTCGAAAACGGACTCGGTCCGATGTACGTCTGAAGAATTATTGGACTGACTTTGTCATTTTTTACAAATTTTGTGTTGATACTAATGATAGCGCCATATCTTGAATAAATGTTAACTGATTTCATTCTTTTTTTATTGCGGTTTCCAGGTTAATTGTCTCGACGAAGTTCGAAAATGTTCGATAGGATATATGACAGCAGAGTTATTGAGTTTACGTAGTCATTTTATTCAAATTAGTTATTTAGAAAAAGGTCCTCTGATGCTTTTTGGTTCATAGTTACCCACCGTTGTGTTAGCCACGAAAACACGACCCTACATCGGTGATGCGGACCATTTCTATAAATAGAGTTGTTGAGTTGACGTTCGTTTCGAGATTGATCATAATTCAATGATTCACATAGATTATTATTGTCCTCACACAAGGTGAAGGAGGAATAAATTTGAAAAAAGAGTTTCAATGTGGCCTAAATACTGATGCTTTTCACACATCCACATGTCCTTAAATCAGTGGCGGCGCTACGGGGCGGGGATGGGTGGGGTGGGTGGGTGGAAAGGGGGCCTGCCCCCAACACGAATTCCCCCCCCCCCCCCCCCCACTCGCCAGTCACAAGGAATCACAAAGTAAGGGTCTACTGAAAGAAGACGGTCGACAAAAAAGAATTCAAATCAAATTGAGAGGCTAGCTGATAAAATCAGCAACCATGTGTGAATTTGATTGAAAACAAACAAGTAAATTGGACTCAAACAAGATAAATTCACTGACAATCAACATCTCTCTCCCGTCGTAAGCTGTCAGGGATAGGGTTATGGTTGATTTGTCCGGATTGTAAGGTAAAAACATGTATTTTCCTCATGGAATTAGTCAGCATTTTATGTTCGAAATGCCACCAGAATGCATCTGAGAGCATCTAGAAATAAAAATAAAAGAGACCCCCCCCCCCCCCAGATCCCCCTGCATGCGTACGTGCGACAGACGCTTCACGTCTGATCAAGACCCCCACAATTTTTCCTGGCGCCGCCACTGCCTTAATTAAACTGGTTTTGCGTCCATTGCTCCAATAGATTAGAGAAATTGTGTTCCACTCTCCACTCCCTTCCCCACCCCACGAAAGAAATGTGAACGTCAATTTTGTTTCTAAAATTGGGGTTGCAGCTATATTATTCACCAATACAGACACTGCCATTTTAAATGCCATTTATCCTAACAACTGATGTCAAATTTTCTTCCACATAATGATGTGGTAAAAAATAGCCCTCAATGAATGTGACCACCCCCCCCCACCCCCCTATACCCCTTTTCATAAAAAACTATGATATAATTCATAATTAACTGATGTTGACACAAAACAAACATCTTGCGACTAAACTATCACAAATGGGAAATTTATACTGATGTGGTAAAAAATTTAAAAAAAATAGCCCTCAATGAATGTGCACCCCCCACAGTATACCCCTCTTCATCAAAAGCATGATATAATTCATAAATTAATTAATGTTGACACAAAACAAACAACTTGTGACATTAACTGGTAGAGCGCTGGAAGCCCTATTTTGGGCTTTACTAAAATGACAGGCAATAACTGTCTGTAGCTACATTCTGCCCGAGGAAGCCTTTATTGTCCCTGATATGAATCAGAATTTTTATACAATACCTTGCTCTCTGACATTTAATTGGATAGTTCCTATAAGACACTATCCAATTAAATGTAATAGAGCAGTATATGATGAGCTTTGATTTGTTGTCAGAAAAAAACTCAGCACTTTACCAGTTAAATATCCCACTTGTAATTGCTTTTAAATCACATTCAGGCTTCTGAAGACTTTTCACATCATGTGTTTGGTGAATCATTTGCAATTTTTGTAAAAAGAAAAGCCAGTTTTCTCAGTTAAGGCATCCAGAGTCATTGGTATTGTACTGACAAAACATAAAACACTGTTTTTTTCAACAGTATGACCAGTACTGCTCATGTGGCATCTCATAGCACTGTTAAAACGCATAAAAGCATCCAATATTGATTCTGCGGTGCTGTGCTTGAGCAGCAAGTATCCATTAGGGCACTTTCACAACCTTGGATTTAATCCCCACAAACACCCATTCTGATAAAAAGAGTGAAATTGTGGAAAATATGTCTCTAATGAGGATAAATTAGATATTTGCTTAAAAACTTGAGGTTTTTAGTGTTAACCATTTACCCAACGAATCGCCCGCATCCGCCCGCGTAATATGCAAATTCAGCAGCTGAAAAAATATTATTTTTCGAAAAATTTCAACAAAACCATATCATGTGACCCCTCTTTGGAACGAGCCTGACGGGCTTGTTCCAAAGAGGGGTCACATGATATGGTTTTGTTGAAATTTTTTGAAAAAATTTAAAAAATGATATTTAAAATAATAAATTTTGAAATCGTCAGCGTTGGGTAAAGGGTTAAATATATTTGTGTGTGAATGGGGGAGTGGATAGAGTGTGAAAAATAGTCAGCTGCCAGTTATTGAAAATGTACAACCAGGCAAATGAAAAGCAAAGAAACACTTTGTCTGATGGATAGACAGACAGACATGCAGTCACACAAATTGAAAGTCTACACAGAAATAAAAACTGACATACAATGGAAATTTTTTTTTAGAAGAGCCAGGACAAGATTGTCAAACGGAAAAAAACCTCATTGGACCCTGAGTGCTGCAGTACCAAAGCAAATCATAGGGAACTGAGAGTGTACACTGCAAAAATATAGGTTCTCTTTAGAACCAAAACTGGTTCTAATCTTGTCCCTGAGATGGAACCAGTTCTGTTTAAACAGTATTTATTTCAAATCAAATAAATTTATAAAGATTAACATTAAATATTAACAGAACTAAACATAAATTGAGGGGGTTTCAGCCGTAAGTTTAGAGCTTATACGAGGTTGTCTCAAATCACTATTAAGCAAAAGAGATATGAACATTTGGCATATGAAGAGAACCAAAACTGGTTCTATATGCCAACTGTTCATATCTCCTTTGTTTCAAAATGTTTGGCGACTGCGTTGAATAAGCTCCAAGTTTACTTCTGAATCTACTTCAGTTCATGTAATATTCTGTTAAAATTGAATGCTAATCTTGGTAAATTTATTTGATTTGAAATAAATACTGTTCAAACAGAACTGGTTCCATCTCGGGGACAAGATTAGAACCAGTTTTGGTTCTAAAGAGAACCTATATTTTTTGCAGTGTATGAGATTGACTTTAGTTTCCAAAAACATACTGTACAGGCTTTCCAATTGTCTCTCATCAACTGAGGCTTCAGTATGGGTGGTGGGTGGGTGGGTGGGTGGGTGGGTGGGGACTTTATTCAAGGAGAGAACAGTATTTCACAGTTGTTACTGCAGTTTTGTGCTGTAACATGGGGACCGTGACAACAACGCTCGAACTGAACAAAATTTGATCGCATCACTTTAATTTTGGGATTAACTTTAAATTTGTCAAGTATAACCCCTCAGAGAACTTTTTCCAACCCAAAAACAGGGGGTCGTGCCTCAAATAAGAGGGACAATTTAGTACTAGACTACTTTATTAGTACTAGACTACTTTATTGGTAGATGTGCACAAATGCCATTCATTCACATTTGCAACTTTATTGTGTTATTTTTTCCACTGTACTCCACCCCCAAATTTGTGTTCCAAAATACTCTTTCAATGAAGAAATTATTTTCTAACATTTTTTAACCCTTTACCAAATATAACGGTCAAATGCTACTGGTACTATTCACAAGTATTGCCATTCCATGTTCATTACTTTCTCATTTTTGTGTCAAAAACATAGCTTATGACCCCCCCATTGGAATGAAGTCATTCCAATGGTGTAAAAAGTCATGTTTTTGACACAAAAAATTAGTAAGTCAATAAGTTTGTGGGCAAGGGTAATCAATTTTCATGTTAAGTAAAGGGTTAACGCCCTAATTCAGACAAACATCTAAATACCAGTAAATAAAAGTGCAATATGGGTTTTCTGGCTGTGGGTTTGAATGGTGATTTGGAGGGGGGTCGGAAGATAGGAACCCCCCTCTGCCCCTAGTACTATGATGGGGAACCAAGGTTTAATTACATTTGTTAATACATGTGTACATGTAGGGTAAAATAGGTTGTTATTTGGAATTTGCTGGAGGCTGTAGTGTGTCCCTGGAGGCTACACTTGCTCAAGATGTGAATTTGCTTGTAAAATGTAGCCCTTATTGCTGACGATGACAAAAACATACTTTTCAAAACAATACAAAAGTATTGTAAGGTGTGTGGTACCCCAATGAATTTTAAAATGTGAAATAATCTCTCAAAATAATAATTAAATCAGGTTCGGAAGCCAAATTATGTATTTCCTTAATCAACCCCAATCCTATCAAAGATACATTTTACCTCTTTCATGTGACAAAAGAGTCATTTCTGCATGAGAATTCAACTTTTGGCTTCCACAGAGTTAAAAACATGGGAAATCTGTTCTTTTAAAGAAAACTGTCCAAACTGTGTCAAATGGCTTAAAAACTGCTATTGGCTCCAATACATTTTTCTTCTCTGTTACTTAATGAGCAAGCTGAGAGGTAAGGTATTCATGTAACTTTTTTGAAAACTAACCTAATCCCCAAATAAAACAAAAATCTGCATCAGCATGCGATACTTTGAGGAAAAATGTGTTTCATTTAACCATACAGCAAGACAAAGAGTGGTGTTCCAACCCCACGAAACAATATGAATGTCAATTTTTATTCAAAAATTGGGGTTGCAGCTGTATACTTCACCAATATCAATAGACAGTACCATTTTATCCTAACAGCTGATGTCAAATTTTCTTCTACATACTGATGTGGCAAAATATAGCCCTGAAGGTGTCCCCCTAGTATGCCCCTTTTTATCAAAAACAATGATAAAATTCATAAATTAATTGATGTTGACACAAAACAAACCTCTTGTGATATTAAATTTCCCATTTGTGACAGTTTTTAAATCACATTCAGGCTTCTGAAGATATTTCACATTGCGTTTGATGAATATTTTGCCATTCTTGTGAAAAAAAGCCTCACTTTCTCAGTTAAGGCACCTAGAGTCATTGGTATGGCACTGACAAAACATTAAATACTGATTTTTTACAACAGTATGACCAGCTGAGCACTGCTCCTATGGTATCTCATAGCACTGTTAAAATGCCCAAAACCATCAAATATTGATTCTGTAGTGATGTGCGTGTCCCACAAGTACATGTACCCACAAGGACTCGTTTACAGCCTTGGATTTAATCCCTACAGGCACCCATTTTGATAAAAAAAAAGTGAAATTAGGGAAAATACATGTATGCATAGTATTCAGTGAGAGGATGACTCAGATATTTACTTCAAGAATGTAGTACTCTTTAATGTTTTATATATTTGTGTATGTGTGTGGGGGGGGGGGGGTCAATTGCCAGTTATTGAAAATGTAGAACTGTGCAAATAAAAAGCAAACCAACACTTTGTATGATGGACAGATAGACATGCAATCACATATCTGGAAAGCGACAGTCTACATGTACATAGGAATGGTATGATGGACAGACAGACATGCAATCACATATTTTGAAAGTGACAGTCTACATGTACATAGGAATGGTATGATGGACAGACAGACATGCAATCACATATTTTGAAAGTGACAGTCTACATGTACATAGGAATACTGACAGACAAACAATGAAAAATATAGTGAGAAGAGCTAGGACAGGGCTGTCAAACAGAAAAAAAGCTCAGTGGACCCTGAGTGCTGCAGTACTAAAACAAATCATAGGAAACTGAGAGTGTATGCTGTTAACTTTCTCATCAGCTGAGGGGTTCAGTATGGGTGGTAGAGGGGAAATTGTTGATGTAGTTTTGTGCTATAACATGGGGACCCTGACAACACTAGTGTCAGACTACTATATTGGTAGCTGTGCACAGAGGCCATTCATTCACATTTGCAACTTTGTTACTTTTCCCACTGTACCCCCCCACCCACACCCCCTTTCCCCAAATTTATGTTCTAAAATACTCTGTGAATGAAGAAATTGTTTTTTAACATTTTTAATCACTCACTCATTATAATGGCCAAAACAGGCTAGCACCATTCACCAAAACTGCCATTCATTGTTCATTATTTTTGCATCAAAAACATAGGTTATGACCCCTCATTGGAATGAGCTAGTTCAGCTCATTCCAGTCGGGGGTCACAGCTATGTTTTTGACGCAAAAAATGAAAAGAAATTAGTTATTTAAAAGTGGTATCTTCTTTTCATGTAAGGTAAAGGGCTATCATAAAATGGGGAAATCTTCTATTATACCAGTGAATACAAGTGAAATATGGGTTTTCTGGCTAAGTGTTTGGATGGTGATTTGGGAGAGGATTAGAATATAACTGGAATCCCCTCTATCACAAGTACTATATATAAGGGTAAACCGTGGTTTAATTAAATGTGTTAATAGGGCAAATTGGTGGTTACTTGTGTATTTGGCATTTGCCAGAGGTTATAGTGTGCTTCTCAGTTCTGGATGCCACACTTGCTCAAGATGCAATTAACTGCATTATTTTTGGCAATGTATGGCCTTTATTGCTGACTGTGACAAAAATATAACTTTTCAAAAACTAAAATAGTATTATTCGGTCTGGGGTTCTCGAATGAACATTTAAATGTGAAATACGTGTAATATCCAAAAAATAATAATTAAAGTGTTGGAAGCCAAAATACATGTACATTTACATGTATGTATTTCCTATAATCAACCCCAAACCTTCCAAAGGGTAACCTACAAATCTTTTTCCTGACAAAAGTCCCCCCCCCCCCCCCCGCCAATCATTTTCACACAATGCACAAAAATCACCCCCACCACCCCCCCCCCCCCCATGTTTTTTTCAGGTGAACAGAAATTCCTCCCTCCATAATTTCTGGTGAACAAAAATCCCACCCCCCAATTTGTTAGAAGTATATTTTAAGCCATACAAAAATGTCCAAAGCTTTTTACCACTGAAGACCAAGCACTTGTCGCTTCAATCAATGCTAACCTTGCTTGTGTGGAGGTAGCACGTTGGACAGTTGCTCACTGTTGCCCAGTGGTTCTCTCAGTGCACTTTAGCTTCGTCTACCCCAAAAAACTGCCCGACACGAGGTGACACTGGCTGATGAAAGTGTCCTTAACTCCAATAAATAAATAACTGTCTTGATAAATAGTTATTGAGGAATGTTTTCTTGTAAATAGTGATGAGTGTTTATGTAATTTACAAATTAAATGCATAAGTTTTTAAATCCTCTTAGACTGCCTTTTAACCTTTTGGTGTAAAGGCCGGGAGGGGGATTTTTGTTCTGCTCTTAAAACTGCTCTTAAAATAATGTGGGAGATTGTGGTACTACCCTCAAAAACTGTTGGGGGAGGTGATTTTTGTTAAGTGTGTAAAAATGATTGAGGGGGGGGGGGGTGGTAATTTTCTGTAGGGGGGATTTTAACTCACATTCTAATCCTTCCAAAGATACATTTTATCTCTTTTATTTGATAAAACAGTCATTTCTGCATGAGAATTCACTGCTTTCTTTGAAAACTACCCCAATCCCAAAATAAAACTAAAATCTGCATCAGCAGACAATAATTTGGGGAAAAGTCTGTCTCATTTAACCATACTGCAAAAGAAAGAGTGGTGTTCAACATCCCCCTCCACTCCACACAAAAAAAATGAATGTCAATTTTGTTTTAAAAACTGGGGTTGCAGCTATAAAAATCACCAATATCAATAGACAGTGCCATTTTGTCCTAACAAATGATGTCAAATTTTCTTCTACATATTGATGTGGTAAATATAGCCCTGAATGTGTCCCCTAGACCCCCAGCATACCAACTTTCATCCAAAACTATAATATAATTCATAAATTAATTGATGTTGACACAAAACAAACCTCTTATGATATTAAATTTCCCATTTGTGATAGTTTTTAAATCACATTCTGGCTTCTTAAGATATTTCACAATGTGTTTGATGAATATTTTGCAATTTTTGTAAAAAAGATTTTTTTAAAAAATCCCTCACATTTCTTAATTAAGGCACCTTGAGTAATTGGTATGTCTCTGACAAAACATTACACGTGGATTTTTTCCAACAGCATGACAGTGCAGCTCATGTGGTATCTCATAGCACCATTAAAGTGCCCAAAACCATCAAATATTGATTCTGTAGTGCTGTGCTTATGCTGCAAGTACCCATAAAGGCACTTTCACAACCTTGGAATTAATCCCTACAGACACTCATGACCCATTTTGATAAAAAAGAGTAAAATTAAGGAAAATACAATGTACATGATTGTTTTCCAGAGAGAATGAATCAGATATTTGCTTCAAAAGGATAGACCTCTTTAGTGTTTAATATTTGTGTATGTGTGTGTGTGTGAGGTGGAGGGGGTTACAGTGTGAAAAATAGTAAGAAGCCAGTTACTGAAAATGTACATGTACAACCAGGCAAATGAAAAGCAAACAATCGCTGTCTGTGATGTACTGTTCTTGGACAACTTGCACCCTGGACGATTCATACCACAATTTGGGGGTACGAATTGTCTTGACAAGGTATAAATTGTCTAGACAAAAGGCACGAACAGTCCCAGTAAAAGGTATGAATTGTCTCCTTTTTATACGCACGTTTAAAAAACGGTCGTATTATGTTATCAGCCTGTCTGTCTGTCCGTCTGTCCGTCTGTCCGTCTGTCTGTCGGTCCGTCTGTCCACCTGTCTGTCCGTAAACAATTTGGTTTCCGTTCATTTAAAGTCGAACGCCTTAACGGATCGACATCAAACTTTCAGAAGTTGTTTTTAGCATTAAAATACAGGTCAAGGTCGATATTGGTGTTTCTCAGTCCATCTGCTGCAGAGATATGGCCCTTTGAAAACACAATTTTTCTAAAAAAAATTGGTTTCCGTTCATTTAAAGCTGAACGCCTTGACAGATTGACACCAAATTTTTCAGATGCTGTTTTTAGCAATGAAATACAGGTCAAGTTCGATATTGGTGTTTCTCACTCCATCCGCTGTAGAGTTATGGCTCTTTGAAACCACAATCTTTCGAAAAAAATTGGTTACCCTTCATTTAAAGTCGAACGCCTTGACGGATCGACATCAAACTTTCAGATGCTGTTTGTAGCAACAAAATTCAGGTCACGTTCGATATTAGTGTTTCTCAGTCCATCCGCTGCAGAGTTATGGCCCTTTGAAAACACAATTTTAAAAAAAAATTGGTTTCCATTCATTTAAAGCCGAACGCCTTGACGGATTGACACCAAATATTTCAGATGTTGATTTTATACACCTGTTTGAAAAACGGGACGTATTATGTGAATGGTCTCTCCACCCGTCTGTCTGTCTGTCTGTCCGTCCATGGACACATTTCGTTTCCGAACGATAACTTTAGTTGTAATGGTTTGAGCTGAGTTAAATTTGGCATGTGGATTTAGTATGACAAAATACAGGATGGGTTCAATTTCCGTTTCTAGCGGTACATTTGCAGTAGAGTTATGGCCCTTTATTTATGGGAATTTAGCCCAACTTTTCGTTTCCGGACGATAACTTTAGTTTGCCTTGACCGATTTATTTCGAATTTTCAGTTTTTTGTTTTTGACCACAAAATACAGCTCAAGTTCATTTTTGACCACAATTGCATATACCTTTCAGAGTTATTCCCCTTGAATGATTGCAAATTTGTGGATTTTGTGGTTTCCGTATGATAACTTTAGTTTGCCTTGACCGATTTTTTTCAAATTCTCAGATTTTGTTTTTGACCACAAAGCACAGCTCAAGTTCACCTTTGGCCATAATCGCATGTACCGTTCCATAGTTGTTCCCCTTGAATGATTGCAAATTTGTGAATTATGTGGTTTCCGGGTGATAACTTTAGTTTGCCTTGACTAATTTGTTTCAAATTCTCAGATTTTGTTTATGACCACAAAGCACAGCTCAAGTTCACTTTCGGCCAAAATCGCATGTACCTTCCCAGAGTTATTCTTCTTGAATTTGTGCATTTTGTGTTTTCCGGATTATAACTTTAGTATGGCCTAACTGATTTTTTATACGCCTGTTGAAAAACCATCGAATTATGGAATCAGTCAGTCTGTCTGTCTGTCCATTTGTCCATCCATTTGTTCATCTGTTGGTCTTTCCGTTCGTCATCATTTGGTTTTCAGATGATAACTTTAGTATTTTTTTTCGATTGACTCCTAAACTTGGTATGTGGTTTAATCAAAACAAAAGGCAGGTCAAGTTCGAATATGGGGTCAGTTCGAACTTCGAAGTTCCCCTGAATTATGGACCTTGTTGGACATAGAATGAATGCATCAAATATTTGGTTTCCGGATGATAACTTTTATTATTTGTTTTCCGATTGGTTCCAAACTTGGTATGTTGTTTAATCACAACAAAATACAGGTCAAGTTCGAATATGGGGTTGGTCCAAACAATTTTCACCCTCACCCCCATCCTTACCCCAACCCTTCAAAAATACAAAACGGGCGTATATTGTCCCGCTACGCGGTGCTCTTGTTGGTACAAGTTGTCTCAAGTAAGTGTACTAAACTGTCTCATGTATTAACTATTTAAAAGTTTTTGAATCATGTTTTGGCCGAGTCAAATGAAAATGAATAGTCGACGGAGTGATAGTAATACAAACATAAACATATGCATGAAACAACCAAGCAAAACAAGATTTATGCATAGAAATGAAACTTCAATGGGTGAAAAAGCGATCTCTTGTATTATGAACTTCGGGTCCGAACGAGGTAAAAAAAAATATAGTAGATAGTAATGGATGTAGTTTTACAGTTAAAACACTATTTTTTTAATGAAGCCACAATAATTCTTTAAATTGATGAAGATCTAACAATAAATAATTTTATGACGCCCAGAATAATAAGTTGAAGAGTGTGCTGCCTTAATAATTTATTTAATTTAATTCTGAGCTCCCCTAATAGAGCATTTTCTTTTTGGCGTTTTTAATTCTGAGCTCCCTCAATACAGCATTTTCTTTTTGCCGTTGTGACGTTGAATCTTTTAAGTGTCTACTTGCTTTTTACTTTAAGTCATGAAATTTGATATTCTGTGTCTTTTTAAAATAATAGAAATCACATCGCATTTTTTATCCTTTCTCCAAGTTTATAATCCTCTCCCAACCCCATCTCCATGTATATTTTTCAGAAGGGGTTAAATAAGCAGGGTATGAATTTGCAGAAGAGGATACAAATTGTCCAGAGAGGGTACGAACTGTCGGATACTGCCCAGAGGAGGGGTGCGAATCGTCCAGACTTACGGTACAAATTGTCCTGGGAAAAGGTACGAATTGTCCAGACATCAGGGTACGAATTGTTCAGCAAAAGGTACCAATTGCCAGAGGTACGAATCGTCCAGGCTATGAGTTGTCCAACTCACTGATGGATAGATGGATGGATGGTCTGACAGAAATGCAGTCACACATTTTGTAATAAATTCAATTTGAGTTTCCTTTTGAATGCTAAAACAAACTAGAATTAATAGAAATGAAATATTTTCTCTGGAATCAATGTGCAAATATTATTTAGAGGTCGGTTCTGGAGAGGTTGGTATTTAGGCTTTTTAAAAGTTTTTTGCCATTTTTGGAGAAACATACTAAATATCAGAATCCCCACCTCCAGATGTTGGTCAGACGAGGAGGGCGACATTGACTAGTTTGACGATGGATTTAGTTCTATTCTGGTTGCAAAGCCTAATCCCAAGCATCCAGGAATTAAAACATTGTTTACCAAAACACTGAGGAAGTGTAATTTAAAGGGGAGCTCCAAGTGGTTCTGGTATTTAGCCTTTTGGAGAACACGTCGGATCACAAAATTGGCTGACCACTACACTGTAATTCTGGCAGTCTTAGACTGACATTGTATTGTATCAATGGTAAAAATAGTTCATTGACTGGAGCCAGTGAACTTGTGAAGAAAAATCTAGGAAATAAATGAATATCGCTGTTCGCGTGCATGTCTGTTTCTGTAAAATTTTACTACAACTACAAGACTGCATGCCCGTGTTTTGAGAACAAAGATTTACCCAGACCGTACGTGAACATAGCTTGAATTCATCCGAACTCTGGCTGTTTCTAAGGAAATCGCGCTAAGTTCCCCACAAATGAAAAGGGCCCACTAAAAGTGTCATTAAATCACTTGTTTTATTTTTTTATTCATTGTCAACAATTTGTGAAGTGTACGTTTCCAATTAAAATTGAAACTGGGCTTTGAATCTGAAGAAACCGGCAACGGACGGCATTGGCATTTTAAACTTTCAAACAATACCTAACTCGCCAACAACGACATAACATCGAAAGTCACTTCATTACTTAATTATTTCTCATAGTTTCCAGCGTTCTGCGACAATACATTTTACATAATGTCCTTTGAAAAACCAAAAACAATTAAATATCCTTTACAATGATTCTGGATTTTTTGCCAGCGGGAGAGCCACGCCGCCAGATGGCACCCCAAACTCTGTTGCCTGGTATATAGAAAAATTATAAAATCATGGATACGTACCTGGATTACCTATGTGCGCACCCGCCAGTGCGTGGGTGTGCACTATGATCATCCGAAGCTTAACAAGATAAATTATGGGAATTATACTTTTACTTTAGAGTTGGCAAGTATGTTTCAAACGGCTGGAGTTGAGCGACCATCAGTGTCGATCACTTTCACTCATTCGATGGGGAGGTGACTTTTACTGAGAAATCATATGATTTTTACTGCGAAAAACAATTAATTTACAAAACTAATTACTGGAAGCGGTCATCCCACACCACATAAAGATTATTTAATTGGAATTATGTTTTTTAAACGTAATAATTGTGGTGTTATAACAGTTGTCACTACAACTTATATTGATGATTTGTAGGCCGACATAGATAAGTTAGGTATGACCAACATATGGATTAATCAGAGCATAAGTAACAGAAAATTATTCAGTTATGTAGTTAAGGAAAGATTCCAAGATATTTTCTTACAAGAACGGCGAGCAAACATGTGCAAGTCAAACAAGTATTTGTTTTATAACGTGATAACAATTAACTTCGGTTTGGAAGACCTCCTTCGAAAATTGCCATTATCCCTGGCTGTCCCTCTTACCCAGTTTAGAACCAGAACTCATAGGCTCCCGATCGAAACTGGGAGTTGGACAACGGTAGAAATATCACAAAGAAAATGTAATCTATCTCAGACCGGTATTGGTGACGAATATCATTTTATCTCACAATCGGGGAGTTTTTGCACTGTTACGCAACTAAAGTTTAATGTATCTGGGCCCTTGTTCTGAATCCGTATCAAGGGCCCCTGATACAAGCTCGTGATTCTGCTGTTTCCAAAACAACGGTACTAATATCATTTTTCGATCGCTTCGCGTTTTTCCCTTCAGAGAAAACAATATTAGGTGAGGCGAAGCCGAACCTAATATTGTTTTCTCTGAGCCGTATATGACACTGTATCTTCCGACTAAACACCCTGCAACTTATTCATAATGCACGGCATGCTAAAATGTCACTGGGGAAGTTAACGCAACGAATAGATAAATTATGCGCACTTTTCGGCATCTTGGGCTGGTGTGTAGCCTATTATTTGGGTTTTCCTGAACGCTCGAGTCGAGGCTTCTCTCTTGAAATTAAAGGATTAGCTTTCGCTATGGATTGTGGAAAACTCCACCTCAATAAACGATGAACGTCATACTTTAAAATATAATAAACCTTTACACCAAGAGGGATATTTAATTCACCAGTAATTACTGCAAAAGTAACAACCAAATTCACGTTGACGAAACACACATTTGCTCCACTTCGCAAGAGAATATTCAGTAAAGTGAATCCCAGTGACGTAATTTTCTCTGAAGTGTAACGTCATCACTGACCTCAATATGGAGATCAATGAACGCTATTCTATTTTTCAATTTGCGTCTTTCCATCGATAAAGCAAATGAAATAGTTCCTCTTAAAATAGTTTTATAACACATTTTGTGGTCAATATTGTGAGATAAATTTATCATCACTACAGTGTGTGTGTCCGGAAATTTTGATCAAGCCTCGTTGTAGGCACAGAATCGCATTTCGACTCGCCCCAACGGGCTCGTCGAAATACTGTTCTGTTCCTACAACTCGACTTGATCTGAATTCCCGGAGACACACACTGTGGTGATAATCTGTATATATCCTTGTCTGTGACAAGTTAAAGGAACTAAGGAATAAATACATTAAACCATACTATAGATAACACCCGAGTATGTATAAAGCCCAATCTCTATTTGCTAGTACAAACATCAAGCAAATCTGTAACCTCTCCAAATTTGTAAAAAAAAAAACTAAAATCAAACGCTTAATTTAGACTGATAATAAACCCCGCCCCGTCCCCTCTCCCCCTGCCCATCGCACAAAGAGATCTAGATCTAGAACCCACATATAGTGTATAGGTGTGTGTATGGTGCATATGTGATATGGGTGTATGTAGAGGTGCACAATCATGCATACACAGATATGTCTTTAATATGTATCTACGTTCATGTACACAGGCGCGTGCATGTATGTGTAAGTGTCCGCGTGTGTGTGTGTGTGTGTTTGGTTGTGGATGCGTGTTTGTCTCCATGTGCATCGTACACCGCACAATATTAATGATATAAGGTATCAACTATCAAACGCCTGGCATCCCTGAGCTCACCCTTCTGCAAATGTGCACACCAGCCCTTTCACGATAAGGAGAACTCTCCTGGTCATGTTTCGCAAAAAGAGTGTTGTGCAGGAGGGTGGGATCTCGGGTAAATGTTATGTGCCTACAATTTAGATTGGACATATCTTGCATGCTGAAATGTAAGAAATTTTCAAATGAATTTTGATTTCGATGTAAGGACTTGCATGCAACATTATGCCTGTTTTACTTATCTTTGTAGACCATTTCCGATAACGCCCATAAATAAAGTTAATAATATGTAGAAGAGACGGAATTCTGTCGATTGTATCATGCATGAGGGAGCTCATTGAGGCATGTCGTGCATGACATAATCGGTCGAATTCTTAATCGCTGCCTAAACCCCCACACACCGAACACATTATGGCCCGATTTATTAAGCAATTAGTGTTTATATACCGACAGACTTAATTCATGTAGCCCCCAGCAGCTTGTACTGACAAATACGACCCCATACATTCAAGGTGGGGAGGTTTGGCAGCAGTGCGGTCCGATAACCTCAATAGGTTGTGTGGCGGTACTGTTGACAACTCTCCTTGACTGTCTTTAATCTTAGGATTGTGGTCGTAATGTCAGTATTCTGTTTGATCGACATGCAGAGCTGGAGTGGTTGCATGTAATGTTTACTACTCAAAGTTTGCTAAGAACCAAATATTTGACACATCATGGTGAAATTTGCTTGTGACATATTTGCGATATTTTTGGTGGATATGATTGAGGAATGTATTGAGATGGTCCCCAGTGTTTACATTACCTCCCTTGGCAGGCAGACTTTTCGTGACAGTCATGGAAAGCATGTATCCCTTGATTTTCATGATGTTTTCGTGTCCTGTCTGCATGTACATGACATGTGTAGGGTATTCAATCTTCATTTCAACACAAACCCTTGTGGTTTAATGATTGAATATGGCAAATGCAAATGTAAGAAGACATTTATCTGAAGCAGAAATGTGGCGGGCTGTAGGGATGGTGGAGCAAGGGGCTACCCATCGTCAGGTTGGTGAAACCCTTGGTGTGCACGATACGGTGATCACCAGAGCCTGGGAAAAATTTCTGCAGTATGGCACACCAGTAAGACGGCATGGTGGTGGCAGAGACAGGGCAACATCTGCAGTTGAAGACCGTTTTTTATCATTCGGGCCTGTAGGAACCGCTTTGCCACAGCCACCCAGCTTCGCAGTGACCTTCAGAATGCATCCGGGGTAAATGTTTCGGCGCAGACTATCCGGGCAAGGTTGCACGAATGTGGTCTCTGATCGAGAAGACCATGTATTCGCATTCCGCTGTCCCAGAACCAGCACCAGGCACGACATGAATGGGCCATGGACCACGTTGGATGGACCAGAGAAGATTGGCGACCTGTCCTTTCTACAGATGAGTCAAGGTACTGTCTCGACCACACAGATAGGCGTTCTAGGGTATGGAGACCAGGAGAGCGATTCCATGCAGCCAGCATTGCTGAGCATGACCGCTATGGTGGAGGGTCAATCATGGTCTGGGGCGACATCAGCAGTGATGGACGTACAGAGCTCTGTGGCCTTGAACGTGGTGCATTTACAGCACAGCGGCATATTGATGATATCCTGGATGTCCACGTCAGATTGTATGCATGTGCAGTGGGTGATAGATTCATTCTGATGGACGATAATGCCAGTCTTCACTTTGCCCATGCTGTCGAGAAGTACCGACTGACGGGGGTGGGGAGGGGTGTTGAGCGTAAGGACTGGCCAGCAAGATCCCCTGATCTCAATCTAATCGAACATGCCTGGAATGAGTTGCAGCTTGCAATTTCAGCCCGGCCAGTCCAGCCAAGAAGTGTCCAGGAGCTTGGTGCCATGCTGGTCCAAGAATGGAACAACATCCCACAAAAGACCACCAGGAACCTGATTGGGATCATGAGAAGGCTTTGTCAAGCTGTAATTAACAGTAATGGGTCTCTTACTCGGTACTGAACCCATACCAGTTCGCTCGGTCAACTTTTTGGCAAATTTGAAAAATTTCCTCTTTTCCCAATAATATCCATTTTCCATGATTATCGTATTCAAAAGCTAAAAAATAATGTCAAACACAAATAAAATCTTAATTTCTGTACTTAAATCATTAAAGATATAATTAAGTAAAAAATATATACACTTTTCATCACAATATTTCAACTAAAACGTAAAACAGGTAGTTGGATATACTTGGTGCTTAGCAAACTTGTAGTTGTGTATATACTGACTACCCCGGACATGCAGTGTATTATATTTTTGTTATCCACACCTATCTTTACACCATGTAAAAAGTGAATAAATAAATGACATGAAATGAAACGTGAAGGTGGGGAGATTTTACAAAGCCTATCATGGTAATCATGTCATGCATGATTCACTGAACCGTTGTATTGTTATTATGTTGTGTTGAAAAGCCGAGAACATTTCAGCAGCTTTGCGCCGCAGATAATTGACAATTAAAAAGCAAAATTGATGTCACATTTTACGCTTATGAATGTGTAATTTAAAGCTTCGTAGTATCTTCCTTCGAAATCTATTAATTACCTTCAAACACTAGTGGTATCTTTCATGCCAGTTCACCGACAGCAATTGGGAGAACTCAAGTTTATTATTTGGGCGTAGACCCAATAATACTTACAATGTGTTGCCCTTAGGCTCCAAGTTGCAAATATTGATTGGTCTACCCCAAAAATTCCCTTAGCGGCCACCCTACTTAATGACATATATTGTTCCTGGGAAGGAAAAGCGGCCGCTCGTGTTTAAAGGGTTAAATTACGGTACACACTTTGCACTGAGCTCGACACTAAACTCATCACATTAAAGTAAATATTCCCAAAACACTGTGCTGTGCTCCACCTTTGATTTATTGAAAACTATTGAATGAAAAACTCCATCAAATAAAACTTGATCAGATGAGCCCACGGCGTATGTATTTGAATACCTTAGATATTTTTTATAACTATATACGTCTTTTTCTTTACTCAATTCGTCGAGATATACAGTGACGACTTTCCCCAAACAATCAAAAACTTAATGGGACAATTGTGACAGGGTACTTATCATTTCGATCCTATATTCCCAAGCGCACCTGAACCATTCGAGGGCTAGGGAGGGATTTCAAAAATGGCATTCGAATTTAGTTAAAACCTCAAGTTCACAATACACGACATATTATAAATTGTAATGTGATACTCAATAGCATTGACATTACATATATCGTCACTTGCGTGCAACAAGGTGTCATCTGCAATGCTTTTGCATTGCAGATGACGCCGTGTTGCACTCAAGGGGCGATATAAAGCTTTAGAACTGACACCGCCGATTCTTCAGCTTCTTTGGTTGTTGATTATCGACCAGCTGCCGTCATTACACCTGATATCCCACCCAGTCCTGCCCCTTTTCTATTATAGCGTAAAATGCGTTAGAAACCAGTCGTCGAGAGTTTTTCAGTTCTTTCCCACCAGCCGCCCTTCTTGCCGCCTCTAGTCTCAGGGTAACCGGGAAGCAGCCTCCGCCCATCCACTAACCACCGGCATCCAGCACCCTTGCATATTCCTTACCCCACCGTCATTAGACACAGAGCTGATCAAGTTTAAATTTATCAGACAGGGAATGTAAAATTTAACCATTTGAACCCGGAAGACTGCATTTCCGACCCAGGATCGTGATACGACCTGAATTCATAATGGAGATAGTTGCTCGGTGAATTTGTGTGGTAGACCAGTCAAGTCAGTGAAAATATTGATTGGTCTTTCGCCACGTAACAAATATAGACTCCACCAGTAGATGGCTGTGAAGAGGCGAGACTATACCATCGGGGTTCAAAGTGTTAAATCATACAACCACCAAGGGCATTTCGAAGATAGTCGATTACTGGGGTGTGTGGGTGGGGGAGATGTGTAATCCTGATTTTGTACCGACTCGTAAAAAATATTCCAACTAATGTGGTTGGAGTACAGTTGAAACTAGAAGTCCTGTCCCGAACTGTGCGCTTTTCTATGCTTAATTGCGCGTGTGAATTGCGAGCAAATGCCATATCGAATGCCATCAAAAGCACAGCCTGGTTACCCGGAGGTCCATTGGCAGAAACATTGCTTGTGCACAGCCCACTTGTACAGAATTTGATAGCTTTACTATGGTCATAACTCGTAGATTACCGCGCAGATCGACCTACTATTTGTGCGCATTTCATAACAGGACTTCTAGTTTTAAGTGTAATTAGTTAGTTAGGAGGAAAGATGAAACAACTCAAGACCACTTGGAAATATATTAGTGGAGAAATAAAATATACATGTAGTAGGGCGATGCATAGACTTCCTGACTTCTTAATTAATTAACACACACGTTACTCGAATCGAGTATAACATACCGCCATTTGTAAGACCGACTGAGCGTTTGATATAAGTCCATGTATCAAATCTAGTCTCGTAAAAAGTACCTGATATTCTACGTGGTTTTGAAATCGTAAAGCGAATTTCCAGAATTCAATTAACGAAGAACACTTTATTGATCAACTACAATGAGAGGTGTTTGACATCTTATAGGTATCACAGAACTAAATATTTTCCCATTGGCCACCATTTTAACGTTCAGGGAGGATGAATCAGACGTTTGCGTCAAGAATGTAGTGGTCTTTGGTGTTTAATATATTTGTGAGTGCGTGGATGGGGGGGGGGGGGGGGGGGCGGGGGCGGGGGGGGGATGGTGAAAGATAGTCGGCTGCCAATTATTGAAAATGTAGATCCAGGCAAATTAAAAGCAAAGAAACACATTGTCTGATGGACAGACATACAGGCAGACACAGACAAACAGACAGACAGACCTATAGGCTTGCTGTCACGCATTTAGGAATTCTACACAAGAGTACTGGATGACATACAATGAAAAATGTAGTGGAAGAGCTATGACAAGGTTGTCCAATAGAAAAATAACTCAATGGACCATGAGTGCTGCAGTCTTAAAGTAAAACATTAGAAACTAAAAGTGTACGATATTAACTTCAGCCTCTAAAAACATGCTGTAAAGTCTTTCCAAATGTTTATCATCAGCAGAAGGGTATGTGTGGGAGGGGGACTTGGCTTAAGGAAAGAGCAATATTTCACAACTGTCACTGTAAATTTGTACTTATCATGGATACCACGACAGCACTAGTACCAGACTGCTATATTGGTAACTATACAAAAATGCCATTCCTTATCCCCGCATTTAAAAAAATACCGGGATATAGTCGTGATCTCCGTCCGTACGTACGTCCGTCCGTTCGTACGTCTGTACGGGTCACCGCACATGGCCTTGCGAGGTGACCGCCCGTGTACAGTCGTTCTTGTGAGGTTTGGGGATAAAACCGTTAGTACACCAACCACTTCTGAGGTTTTTTCAACTTGTGAGGTGCAGAAAAGCCACTTGTGAGTTGCGCAATTTTCCCCATACCCAACACTAAAATCACCTCACAAGTACATCTGCGGTAGAACGTCCGTCCGTCCGTCCGTTCGTCCCTCCGTCCATCCGTCCGTCACACCTTGAAAGCCTTCAAGGGTATTCAATTCGAAACGTTTAAACTATGCTAAGGTGTTCATGTAGCAACTCTAGATGTGCATGAAGGTTTCAGACTTTTGATTTGGCCCCAAGTGGATCCGGTGGAACCACTTTTTTCGTAGGAAAATCAGTTTTCATCAAATGGCTCCTAGGGTATTTAATTCGAAACGTTAAACCTATGCTAAGGTGTTCAGGTAATATCTCCAGATGCGCATAAAGGTTTCAGAATTTTGATTTGGTCCCAAGTGGTTCCGATGGAACCATTTCTATCATTGGAAAATCAGTTTTCATCGAAAGGCTCTTACGGTATTTAACCCGAAACATTAAAACTATGCTAATGTGTTCAGGTAACATCTCTAGATGTGCATAAAGGTTTCGGAGTTTTGAGTTGGACCCAGGTGGTTCCAGTGGAACCACATTTATCAATAGAAAATCAGTTTTCATCGAAAGGCTCCTAGGGTATTTAATTCGAAAATTAAAACTATGCTAAGTTGTTCAGGTAACATCTCTAGATGTGCATAAAGGTTACGGAATTTTGATTTGGCCCCATGTGGTTCCAGTGGAACCACTTTGATTGTTAGAAAATCAGTTTTCATCAAAAGGCTCTTTGGGTATTTAATTCGAAACGTTAACACTATGATGCTAAGGTGTTCATGTAACATCTCTAGATGTGCATAAAGAGTTCAGAATTTTGATTTGGCCCCAAGTGGTTCCGGAGGAACCACCTTCATCATTCGAAAATCAGTTTTCATCAATAGGCTCTTAGGGTATTTAACTCGAAATGTCTAAACTATGCTAATGTGTTCAGGTTACATCTCTAGATGTGCATGAAGATTTCAGAATTTTGATTTGGCCCCCGGTGGTTCCAGTGGAACCACTTTTATCATTGGAAAATAAGTTTTCATCGAAAGGCTTCTAGGGTCATTAATTTGAAACATTTAAACTATGCTAATGTGTTCAGGTAACATCTCTAGATGTACATGAAGGTTTCGAAATTTTGATTTGGCCCCAGGTGGTTCCAGTGGAACCACTTTTATCATTGGAAAATCAGTGTTCATCGAAAGGCTCCTAGGGTATTTAATTCGAAATGTTTAAACTATGCTAATGTGTTCAGGTTACACCACTAGATGTGCACGAGGATTTCAGAATTTTGATTTGGCACCAGGTGGTTCCAGTGGAACCACTTTTGTCGTTGGAAAATCAGTTTTTATCGAAAGGCTCCTAGTGTGTTTAATTCGAAACGTTAAAACAATGCTAAGGTGTTCAGGTTACATCTCTACATGTGCATAAAGGTTTCGGAATTTTGATGTGGCTCCAGGTGGCTCCACTTTTATCATTAGAAAATCAGTTATCATCGAAAGACTCCTAAAGTTTGTAATTCGAAACATTTAAACTATGCTAATGTGTTCGGGTAACATCTCTGGATGTGCATGCAGGTTTCGGAATTTTGGTTTGGCCCCAGGTGGTTCCAGTGGAACTACTTTTATCGTTAGAAAATCAGTTTTCATCGAAAGGCTCCAACGGAATTTAATTCGTAACGTTTAAACTATGCTAATGTGTTTACGTAACCTCTCTAGTTGTGCATGAAGGTTTCGGAATTGTGATTTGGCCCCAGAAGGTTTCAGTGGAACCACGTTTATCATTTGAAAGTCAATTTTCATCGAGAGGCCCCTGGGGTATTTAAATCGAAACGTTAAAGCTATGCTAAGGTGTTCAGGTAACATCTCTAGATGTGCATAAAGGTTTCAGAATTTTGATTTGCTCCCAAGTGGTTCCGGTTGAACCACCTTTATCACTAGAAATTCCGTTTTCATCGAAAGGCTCCTGGGGTATTTAATTCGAAACGTTTAAACTATACTAATGTGTTCAGGTAACATCTCTAGATCTGCAGGAAGGTTTCGCAATTTTGATGTGGTCCCAGGTGGTTCCAGTGGAACCACTTTTATCGTTGGAAAATCAGTTTTCATCAACAGGCGCCTAGGGTATTTAATTCGAAACGTTTAAACTATGCTAATGTGTTCAGATAGCATGTCTTGATGTGCATGAAGGTTTCGGAATTTTGATTTGGCCCCAGGTGGTTCCAGTGGAACCACTTTTATTGTTGGAAAATCAGTTTTTATCGAAAGGCTCCTAAGGTATTTAATTCGGAACGTTAAAACTATGCTACGGTGTTCAGGTGACATCTCTAGATATGCATAAAGGTTTCGGAGGTTTGAATTGGACCCAGGTGGTTCCAGTGGAACCACTTTCATCGTTGGAAAATCATTTTTTATCGAAAGGCTGCTAGGGTATTTAATGCGAACGTTAAAACTATGCTAAGGTGGTGAGGCAACATCTCTAGATGTGCATAAAGGTTTCGGAATTTTGATTTGGACCCAAGTGGATCTGGTGGAACCACTTCTTTCGTAGGAAAATCAGTTTCCATCAAAAGGCTCCTAGCGTATTCAATTCGAAATGTTAAACCTATGCTAAGGTGTTCAGGTAACATCTCCAGATGGGCATAAAGGTTTCGGAATTTTGGTTTGGCCCCAAGTGGTTCCGGTGGAACAGCCCTTTATCATTTAAAAATCAGTTTTGATCGAAAGGCTCTTACGGTATTTAATTCGAAACATTAAAACTATGCTAATGGGTTCAGGTAACATCTCTAGATGTGCATAAAGGTTTCGGAATTTTGATTTTGCCCCAGGTGGTTCCGGTGAAACCACTTTGATTGTTAGAAAATCAGTTTTCATCGAAAGGCTCTTTGGGTATTTAATTCGAAACGTTAACACTATGATGCTAAGGTGTTCACGTAACATCTCTAGATGTGCATAAAGAGTTCAGAATTTTGATTTGTCCCCAAGTGGTTCCGGAGGAACCACCTTCATCATTCGAAAATCAGTTTTCATCAATAGGCTCTTAGGGTATTTAATTCGGAATGTCTGAAGTATGCAAATGTGTTCCGGTTACATCTCTAGATGTGCATGAAGATTTCAGAATTTTGGTTTGGCCCCAGGTGGTTCCATTGGAACCACTTTTATTGTTGGAAAATCAGTTTTCATCGAAAGGCTCCTAGGGTCTTTAATTCGAAACATTTAAACTATGGTAATGTGTTCAGGTAACATCTCTGGATGTGCATGCAGGTTTCGGAATTTTGGTTTGGCCCCAGGTGGTTCCAGTGGAACTACTTTTATCGTTAGAAAATCAGTTTTCATCGAAAGGCTCCTACGGAATTTAATTCGTAACGTTTAAACTATGCTAATGTGTTCACGTAACCTCTCTAGTTGTGCATGAAGGTTTCGGAATTGTGATTTGGCCCCAGGAGGTTTCAGTGGAACCACGTTTATCATTTAAAAGTCAATTTTCATCGAGAGGCTCCTGGGGTATTTAAATCGAAACGTTAAAGCTATGCTAAGGTGTTCAGGTAACAGCTCTAGATGTGCATAAAGGTTTCGGAATTTTGATTTGCTCCCAAGTGGTTCCGGTTGAACCGCCTTTATCGCTAGAAATCCGTTTTCATCGAAAGGCTCCTGGGGTATTTAATTCGAAACGTTTAAACTATGCTAATTTGTTCAGGTAACATCTCTAGATCTGCAGGAAGGTTTCGCAATTTTGATGTTGTCCCAGGTGGTTCCAGTGGAACCACTTTTATCGTTGGAAAATAAGATTTCATCGAAAGCATCCTAGGGTATTTAATTTGAAACGTTTGAGCTATGCTAAATTCTTCAGGTAACATCTCTGGATGTACAGGAAGGTTTCGGAATTTTGATTTGACCCCAGGTGGATTCAGTGGAACCACGTTTATCATTTGAAAATCACTTTTCATCGAAAGGCTCAAAGGGTATTTAATTCGAAACGTTTAAACTATGCTAATGTATTCAGGTAGCATGTCTAGATGTGCATGAAGGTTTCGAAAGAAATTTTAATTTGGACCCACGTGGTTCCAGTGTAACCCATTTTATCATAGAAAAATCAGTTTTTATCGAATGGCTCCTAGGGTATTTAATTCGAGAGGTTCAAACTATGCTAAGGTGTTCAGGTAACATCTCTAGATCTGCATAAAGCTTTCAGAATTTTGATTTGGCCCCAGGTGTTTCTAGTGGAACCACTTTTATCATTAGAAAATCAGTTATCATCGAAAGACTTCTAGGGTTTGTAATTCGAAACGTTTAAACTATGCTAATGTGTCCAGGTAACATCTCTGGATGTGCATAAAGATTTCGGAATTTTGATTTGGCCCCATGTGGTTCCAGTGGGACCACTTTTAATGTTTGAAAATCAGTTTTCATCGAAGAGCTCCTAGGGTATTTAATTCGAAACGTTTAAACGATGCTATTGTGTTCAGGTAACATCTCTGGATGTGCCGAAAGGCTTCAGAATTTTGATTTTGCCCCAGGTGGTTTCAGTGGAACCACTTTTAATGTTGGAAAATCAGTTTTCATCGAAGACCTCCTAGGGTATTTAATTCGAAACGTTTAAACTATGCTAATGTGTTCAGATATCTTCTCTGGATGTGCATAAAGGTTTCGGAATTTTGATGTGGCTCCAGGTGGTTCCAGGTTTAAACTATGCTAATGTATTCATGTTACATCTCTAGATGTGCATGAGGGTTTCAGAATTTTGATTTGGCCCCAGGTGGACCTGTGGAACCACTTTTGTCATTCTAAAATCAGATGTCTTCAACAGACTTTGAAACGTTTAAACTATGCTAATGTGTTCAGGTAGCATGCCTAGATGTGCATGATGGTTTCGTAAGTTTGATTTGGCCCCACGTGGTTCCAGTGGAACCACTTTTATTGTTGGAAAATCAGTTTTTATCAAAAGGCTCCTGGGGTATTTAATTCGAAACGTTAAAACTATACTACGGTATTCAGGTGACATCTCTAGATGTGGATACAGGTTTCGGACTTTTGAATTGGACCCAGGTGGATCCAGTGGAACCACTTTTATCGTTGGAAAATCAGTTTTCATCGAAAGGTTGCTAGGGTATTTAATGCGAACGTTAAAACTATGCTAAGGTGTTGAGGTAATATCTCTAGATGTGCATAAAAGTTTCGGAATTTTGATTTGGCCCCACATGGTTCCGGTGGAACCACTTTTATTATTTGAAAATCAGTTTTCATCGACAGGCTCTTACGGTATTTAATTCGAAACAATAAAACTATACTAATGTGTTCCGGTAACATCTCTAGATGTGCATGATGGTTTCGGAATTCTGATTTGGCCCCAGGTGGTTCCAGTGGGACCACTTTTATTGTTTGAAAATCAGTTTTCACAGAAAGGCTCCTAGGGTATTTAATTCGAAAGGTTAAAACTATGCTAAGATGTTCAGGTTACATCTCTGGATGTGCATAAAGGATTCAGAATTTTGATTTGGCCCCAGGTGGTTCTAATGGAACCACTTTTATCATTAGAAAATCAGTTATCATCGAAAGACTCCTTAGGTTTGTAATTCGAAACATTTAAACTTTGCTAATGTGTTCGTGTAACATCTCTGGATATGCATGCAGGTTTCGGAATTTTGGTTTGGCCCCAGGTTGTTCCAGTGGAACCACTTTTATCGCTAGAAAATCAGTTTTCATCGAAAGGCTCCTACGGAATTTAATTCTTAACGTTTAAACTATGCTAATGTGTTCACGTAACCTCTCTAGTTATGCATGACGGCTTCGGAATTGTGATTTGGCCCCAGGAGGTTTCAGTGGAACCACGTTTATCATTTGAAAGTTAATTTTCATCGAGAGGCTCCTGGAGTATTTAAATCGAAACGTTAAAGCTATGCTAAGGTGTTCAGGTAACATCTCTAGATGTGCATAAAGGTTTCGAAATTTTGATTTGCTCCCAAGTGGTTCCGGTTGAACCACCTTTATCGCTAGAAAATCAGTTTTCATCGAAAGGCTCCTAGGGTATTTAACTGGAAACGTTTAAACTATGCTAATGTGCTCAGGTTACATCTCTAGATCTGCAGGAAGGTTACGCAATTTTGA
Source organism: Pictodentalium vernedei (assembly GCA_031216915.1). Taxonomy (NCBI): domain Eukaryota; kingdom Metazoa; phylum Mollusca; class Scaphopoda; order Dentaliida; family Dentaliidae; genus Pictodentalium; species Pictodentalium vernedei. The sequence goes on from CM062295.1 coordinate 769,419,520, forward strand.
TTTGGTCCCAGGTGGTTCCAGTGGAACCACTTTTATCGTTGGAAAATAAGATTTTATCGAAAGCGCCCTAGAGTATTTAATTTGAAACGTTTGATCTATGCTAAATTATTCAGGTAACATCTCTGGATGTACAGGAAGGTTTCGGAATTTTGATTTGACCCCAGGTGGATTCAGTGGAACCACGTTTATCATTTGAAAATCACTTTTCATCGAAAGGCTCCTAGGGTATTTAATTCGAAACGTCTAAACTATGCTAATGTATTCAGGTAGCATGTCTCGATGTGCATGAAGGTTTAGGAATTTTAATTTGGACCCACGTGGTTCCAGTGTAACCCATTTTATCACAGAAAAATCAGTTTTTATCGAATGGCTCCTAGGGTATTTAATTCGAAAGGTTCAAACTATGCTAAGGTGTTCAGGTAACATCTCTAGATCTGCATAAAGCTTTCAGAATTTTGATTTGGCCCCAGGTGGTTCTAGTGGAACCACTTTTATCGTTAGAAAATCAGTTATCATGGAAAGACTCCTAGGGTTTGTAATTCGAAACGTTTCAACTACGCTAATGTGTCCAGGTAACATCTCGGGATGTGCATAAAGGTTTCGGAATTTTGATTTGGCCCCATGTGGTTCCAGAGGAACAACTTTTAATGTTGGAAAATCAGTTTTCATCGAAGGCCTCCTAGGATATTTAATTCGAAACGTTTAAACTATGCTAATGTGTTCAGATATCTTCTCTAGATGTGCATAAAGGTTTCGGAATTTTGATTTCGCCCCAGATGGTTCCAGTGGAACCACTTTTATCATTAGAAAATCAGTTTTCTTCCAAAGGCTCCTAGGGTATTTAATTCGAAGCGTTTAAACTATGCTAGTGTGTTCAGGTAACATCTCTAGATGTGCATGAAACTTTCTGAATTTTGATTGGCCCCAGATGGTTCCAGTGGTACCTCTTTTATCGTTAGAAAATCAGTTTTCGTCGAAAGGCTCCTGGGGTATTTAATTCGAAACGTTTGAACTATGCTAATGTGTTCATGTTATATCTCTAGATGTGCATGAAGGTTTCGGATTTTTGGTTTGGCCCCAGGTGGTTCCAGTGGAACCACTTTTTTCGTTAGAAAATCAGTTTTCTCCGAAAGGCTCCTAGGGTATTTAATTCGAAGCGTTTAAACTATGCTAATGTGTTCAGGTAACATCTCTAGATGTGCACGAAGGTTTCGGAATTTTGATTTGGCCCCCAGGTGGTTCCAGTGGAACCACTTTTATCGTTAGAAAATCAGTTTTCTTCGAAAGGCTCCTAGGGTATTTAATTCCAAACGTTCAAACTATGCTTATGTGTTCAGGTAACATATCTAGATGTGCATACAATTTAGGAATTTTGATTTGACCTCAAGTGGTTCCAGTGGAACCACTTTTATCGTTAGAAAATCATTTTTCATCGAAAGGCTCCTAGGGTATCTAATTCGAAACGTTCGAACTATTCTGGGGTGTTCATGTAACATCTTTAGATGTACATGGAGGTTTCGGAATTTTGATTTGTCACCAGGTGGTTTCAGTGGAACTACTTTTAACGTTTAAAAATACGTTTTCATCGAAAGGCTCCTAGTGCGTTTAATTCGATACGTTTAAACTATGCTAAGGTGTTCAAGTAACATCTCTAGATGTACCTGAAAGTTTCGGAATTTTTATTTGGCCCCAGGTGGTTCCAGTGGAACCACTTTTATCGTTAGAAAATCAGTTTTTATGGAAAGGCTCCTAGGGTATTCAATTCGAAACGTTTAAACTATGCTAAGGTTTTCAGGTAACATCTCTAGATGTGCTTAAAGGTGTCGGAATTATGATTTGGCCCTAAGGGGTTCCAGTGAAACTACCTTTATCGTTCGAAATCAGTTTTCATCAAACGTTTAAACTCTGCTAATGTGTTCAGGTAACATTTCTAGATGTGCATGAAAGTTTCAGAATTTTGATTTGGCCCCAAGTGGTTCCTGTTCCTGTGGAACCACCTTTATTATTAGAAAATCAGTTTTCATTGAAAGGTTCCTAGGGTATTTAATTAGAAAGTTAAAGCTATGCTGATGTTTTCAGATATCATCTCCAGATGTACATGGAGGTTTCGGAATTTTGATATGGCCCCAAGTGGTTCTGGTGGAACCACTTTTATCGTTGGAAAATTAGTTTTCATCGAAAGGCTCCAAGGGTATTTAATTCGAAACATTTAAACTATGCTAATGAGTTTCAGTCGAAATGCGGTGATACACCATTGTGTGCTTTGCGCACAAATAACTCTATCTAGTTTACATTTGTCATGTATTATGGTATTTTTTTTCCACTGTAGCCCCATCCCCTCCCCCAAATTAGTGTAACAAAATACTCTTTAAATGAAGGAATTGTTTTCCAACATTTTAAAGAGTATAATATAGAAGAGAAAAACTTCTAAAATTTAGTGAATAGAAGTGCAGTATAGGTTTTCTGGCTGTGTTTGAATGGCGATTAGGGATATGGTTGGAAGATAGGAATCGTCCCTGCCCCTAGGGCTACCAGCAGGAATAATGGTTTAAATAAATGTGTCAATAGGGTAAGACAGGTTGTTAGTTAGCAGCTGCCAGATGTCATAGTGTGCTCCAGTGAAACACCCTTGCTCAAAATGTCGCACGGACAGCCTTAGTTTTGGCAATATATAGCCTTTATTGCTGACTGTGACAAAAATGTAACTTTTCAAAACAATAAAACAGTTTTTAAGGTGTGTGGTCCCCAGTAGTATGTAATGTGGCTTTCACCTCATATTGGCCGGACCTCGGTGCCGGACCTCGGAAGTGACTATTCTGGTGTGTTCAGGTAACATCTTTAGATGTACATGAAGGTTTCGGAATTTTGATTTGGCCCCAGGTGGTTTCAGTGGAACTACTTTTATCGTTTAAAAATAAGTTTTCATCGAAAGACTCCTAGTCATGTAATCTAGTAGCGCCATGTTGTGTTGTCATTGTAACCCGCGTGAGCGGCCATCTTGTGACGTAATCCCCATAGCGATACGTGGTGTTAGTGGGCATGCACAGCGCGTGTTGTTAGGGTGATACGTGTTTCCGTCGACCATTTTGAATACTGGAGGCCGCCCTCTTGGTTTCTATGGTAACACGTGGCTACTGTGTGATCTAAAACCTTCTTATAGGACAGGAGTATGTTCGGAGGGAGTTTTCGATTAATTGGGAGTAAATCTAAATACCACAAACAACCCGACAATCCCTCCAAATCACAGAAATTAACTTTATTTACTACGGATTTCACCTAGAATCTCTTTTAGGACCGACATACCTGAGCTTTTAATAGTAGCAGGTAGTGCTATAGTACCGAGGGGCACCCAGGGGTAAGTTCGATTGAATTAGAGTAGTTTTTCTGGTTCGTATTTTCCCCAGAATCCATATTTACTTCGTATAATTATCACAAATAACCCCATAATTGTTTACTTTGGCTCTGATTTCACAGTAAATTCTCGGTTTCTACCTAAGTATCTACAATCTCTGTTATGACTCCTTTGTTCTATTTATTTTTACTTCTCTGTTTATATTCTACTCTACACATTACATGCAGCACATAAGCACATGCTGGGTGTGCCGATATTTGCTTACGTGAAAAACGCAATGTGACACATTGTGCATTAGCATATAGGTACATGCTGAATGTGCCGATATGTGCTTATCCGAAAAGGCTCAATGTGACACATTGTACTCTAGCACATAGGCACATACGGGTAGAATACCTATGGCTTGGTATTGTATTATTTGAGGATACCTATCGAGGATACCTTCTGGATATTCCCTTTTTGGTCATATGTGCTTATGTGAAAAGGCACGAAATGTATACCATTGTGCACTAGCACAGAGGCACATACGGGTATTTGAGGATACCAATAGCATGGTATTGTATTATTTGAGGACACCTTTCGAGGATTCCTTCTGGAGAATCCCTTTTTTGTCGCATGTGGTTATGTGAAAATGCACAATGGGACACAATGTGCACTAGCACATAGGCACATGATGGATGTGCCGATATGTGCTTATGTGAAAAGGCACAGTGTGAGACATTGTGCACTAGCAAATAGGAACATATGGGTATCTGAGGATACCTATGGCCTGGTATAGTATTATTTGAGGATACCTATCGAGGATAGCTGTTTGCGAATACCTTTTTTGTCGTATGAGGCCATGAGGGTCATAAGAAATCCCTCAATGAGGTCTACTGCAGTCTTACCAACGGCTTCCATCGTATCTCCAAAGTTCCAAGGCCCCTACTTGTCTATGGTCTACCTGTCCTATCATTAGCTTCTGCTGCGGTCTTTTTTTCCATTGCGGCCTTGTACCAGTAGTATTGACTAAACTATCATCCATTAATATTGACATGTATCACTACTTCCTAGCTATACCTATCTCTGTGTCGACTGCAATCTCGGTCAGATTGCTTAATTTCCCCTGTATACATATAAACGGGCTATATAAGGCATCCCGTAATTGAGATTCCTAGCCGATTCCATAAAGTTGGATTCCGTGTTTTAACATTCGAGGGTACTCCCCTTCCCTATTGGAAGAATTCAGTTCGATGGGTTGTAGTTTAAAACTGTAATTGAGATCATCTTCGTTATATTTTCATTATCGTTGTAGTTAAAAATTCATTCAGTTCAACTTAGTTCAAAGTGTGTTAATTATATATACCTTCATTGGGGTTATATCTAAAACATTGAGTTCATTCAGTTCAAAGAGGTTCACACTGCATTATATTTGCATTAGGGTTATAGTTGAAAAATAGAGTTCAGTTTAAAGGGTGTTAATATTATTTACATATATTATATATAGTTTATTCAAATAGTCAAAGGGTTAACATTGGGTTATATTTTGGGTTCATAGTTCAAAACAACTTTGTTGGGTTCAATCAACTTAAACTTTTGTTCAGTTCAGTTAATCCTTTACCTAACGTAGCGGCCAAAACCGGCCAGCGCTATTCTCAAAAATCGCCAATTAATTTTCATTATTTTTTTCAGTTTTTGTCTCAAAAACATAGGTTATGACCCCTCGTTGGAACGAGCTCGTCGAGCTCGTTCCAACGAGGGGTCATAACCTATGTTTTTGAGACAAAAAATGAAAAAAATTAGTTATTCAAGAATTATTTTTGCAAGTGTCGTCTGCTTTTCAGGTTAGGTAAAGGGTTAACATTGGGTTATCTTTAGGGTCTGTAGTTCAAAACTTTGTTCACTTTTTCTGTTGACTTTGATCTTGATTGTGGTCGATCAGATCAGTTCGATTTTCGTTCACTTTGTTCTATTCACTTCGATCTTGGTTGTGTTGGATCTTCATTCACTTCGTTCTGTTCAGTTTCTTCCAATAATAATAGTGTGATATCAGTCCCTTTTCATACCCCTGAGTGTTAAAATGTTAAAACACGGAATCCAAGTTTACGGAATCGGCTAGGAATCTCAATTACGGAATTCCTTATATAGCCCGTTTATATGTATACAGGGGGAAATGAAGCAATCTGACCGATGGTACAGTCGACACAGAGATAGGTACAGCTACGAAGTAGTGATACAAGTCAATATTAATAGATTTAGGTTAGTCAATAGTACTGGTACAAGTCCGCAATGGAACACGACTGCTGTATAAGCTAATGATAGGACGGATAGACCATAGACAAGTAGTGGCCTTGAAGCTTTGGAGATAAGATAGAAGTATTGTCTCATGAACTGAACCTATGTTCATCGAGATCTGTGTTTACCTATGTATGAAAACTTATTTACAATGAGATGTTTGAAAAAAACTGAATGAAAATATTCAGCCCCTCATTTAGTATCTGAATGAAATAAAAAATAAGAACAAACTAAAAAATCCCAGCTGTGTTTCATAACGGATTTATATGACAATTATATTATATAACAGGTGTGGATGACTTGTAATTTTTACGATCTAAAAAACTGAAGAAAAAATAAAAAGAATAATAAAAAATACCTCTTGAGTTTTGTTTTGACACCTGATTTTTTTATTCATTACAAAGTGATTTTAAATATTGTCTATAGTTTTGCCGAAATCAATACAGAACATCTCTATTGTTTACATGGAAATGTCTTGTTTGAAATTTGAGTAAGAACTGTCTCTAAACCATATCATTAGATGATCTAATGCAAATATACAGTATAATATGACCAGTCTCTTTCTACTACATCGGCCCATTTTCGATGTCTTCATGGCAGTCTATTTTAAAGTTCATAGTTGTACATATAATCTAATAAGTTTAATATATAAGATTATATTATATCTCACGTGACTTCCTTGCATTCTGATTGGCTGAAAGATGATACCCTATTTCGTGTACTTTGCATCCACAGAACTGACCAGGCACTACACCCAGGTACTACACGTATTCTATTTTTAGCACACTACTATATCAGTTTTCTTTTCATACTGGGCGAATAAAACTGATCAGGCTAAATTTAAAAATCGATTCACAGAGGCACAACATCCACAAAACGATCCGGAAAGAAATCATTGTGGAAAAATGTATCGTTTTTCCATTGTTGAAGTCACATTTTCCGAGGCGTTCATTTTATTCCTTGAGAAGATGATCCATATCTCGTTTCGAAGAGAATGATCCATGCCTGGGTACAACATTCACGAGAACGCGTCCGGATATAAAAAATCGTTTGTTTCGCAGCTCATATTATTTCGTTATTTAATTGTATGTTTTGGGCAGTAAACGAATAAATAATGGAATTCAGTTGAATCTTCGGAGTTTGTATCCCGTGCTGACCCATTCGGTAATGTATATGTGTGACAAATGTGTGGAAATTATCAAACTGCGTTGTCAAATTTCGAACATTTTACTTTTCATTCGCGAGTTGCGCGATTCTAGAATACACAGTTCCGTTTGGGGGAAATGTTTTGTTTACCCTTGCCGACCGATTCAAAAACTGTCTTATGCTCATATCAATAATCCAAGTTAGCCGTGGTTTGGAAGAAGAAAATGTTTTTTAAAAACTACATGGTATTTTTTCTATATAACGCTGGTTGGTAGGGCTGCTACCTTGGTAACCGATTAACAAATCGGACAGATGTTTTTCTTGATGGGTGTTCGATATAATATAAGGATTAGTGCATTTCTTGGCGTTGACAACACCCATATAGTGCCCAGTGAGGTGGTGTAGTTCCCTCCGCTTCGCGGCGGGAACTACACCACCTCACTGGGCACTATATGGGTATAGTCAACTCCAAGCCATGCACTATTCCTTAAATATATACTACTCAAAGTTTGCTAAGCAACAAGTATATCCAAATACCTGTTTTAGCTGAAATATTGATATGAAAAGTATATTTCTTTTTTATTTAATTATATCTTTAATGATTTAAGTACAGAAATTAAGATTTTGTTTGTGTTTGACATTAAGTTTTAGCTCTTGAATACGATAACCATGGGAAATGGATATTATTGGTAAAAAAAGGAAATTTTTCAATTTGCCAAAAAGTTGCCTGAGCGAACGTTTATGGGTTCAGTGTTGAGTACGAGACCCATTATTGTTAATTACAGCTTGAGAACGCATTCTCATGCTCCCAATCAGGTTCCTGGTGGTCCTTTGTGGGATGTTGTTCATTCTTGGGCCAGCGTGGCACCAAGCTCCTGCACACTTCTTGGCTGGACTGGACGGGCTGAAATTGCAATCTGCAACTCATTCCAGACATGTTCGATTGGATTGAGGTCAGCGGATCTTGTTGGCCTGTCCATACGCTCAATCCCCTCCCTCTGTCGGTACTCCCAGACAGCATGGACAACATGAGGTCTGGTATTATCGTCCATCAGAATGAATCTATCATCCACTGCACCTGAATACAATCTGACGTGGACATCCAGGATCTCATCAATATACCACTGTGTAGGCAATGTTCCACGTTCAAGGACACAGAGCTCTGTACGTCCATCCCTGCTGATGCCGCCTCAGATCATGGTTTACCCTCCACCTTAGCGGTCATGCTCGGTAGTGTTGGCTGCATGGATTCGCTCTCCTGGTCTTCTCTATTCCCTAGAACGCCTATCTGTGTAGTCTTGGGAGTACCTTGACTCATCTGTAAAAAGGACAGGTCACCAATCTTCTCTGGTCCATCCAACGTGGTCCAACGTGGTCCATGGCGGCATTCATATCGTGCCTGGCGGTGGTTCTGGGACTGCGGAATGCGAATATATGGTCTTCTCGAACGGAGACCACCTTCGTGCAACCTTGCCCGAATAGTCTGCATCAAAACATTTACCCCGAATGCATTCTGAAGGTCACTGCGAAGCTGGGTTGCTGTGGCAAAGCGGTTCCTACTGGCCTGAATGACCCAGAACCGGTCTTCAGCTGCAGATATTGCTCTGTCTCTTCCATCACCATGTCGTCTTACTGGTGTGCCAAACTTCTGAGATCTTACGCAGGCTCTGATGATCACCGTATGGTGCACACAAAGGGCTTCACTTGCACTTGCACACAATGTGCAAATAGCACATGTAAAATGTGCCAGTATGTGCAAATAGCACATGTAAAATGTGCCAGTATGTGCAAATAGCACATGTAAAATGTGCCACTATGTGCAAATAGCACATGTAAAATGTGCCAGTATGTGCATGTTTGTGCTAGGGCACATTGTGCCTTTTCACATAAGCACATATGACAAAAAGTAATTCCATAGCCACAGGTGTTTTGCAAAAAAGTGTGGCTGGGGATATTGTCCAAGTGATGAGAAACGGATACAGCTTTGTTGTAATAAGGGGAGATAACTCTATACGATTAAAGACAGGTTATGGGAAATCAAGCAATCTGATTGGTTAGTTATAATTTATATAAATGATCTAGATAAATGAAACAACAAGAGTACTTGAAATAGGGTCAGAACTAAGAAGAATAGACCAGAATTTCTAAATATAGTAATAATAAGCAAAGCTGTTCCAACTAATAGGCTCTTCTACGCTACTGGAGTATACTCTAGAACAAAGGAACATGGCCAGATAGACGAAAACTAGTGTATATGTAGATAGAAGAAGAGAATTCTGAAAGAATTCGAAATAGTAAGACTTCTCGGGTTTATTTGGGTAATTATCTTCGGAAGTCTTTCCAAAAATACTCTTCTACAAAGGAACACAACCCGGGGCCCCCTCGGTACTATAGCACTACGTGCTACACCGATAAAATAGTGAATCCATATCAAATAAAGTCGTTTTTGGTGATTTAGAGGGATTCTCGGGCTCATTTGGGTAATTATGTAGAGCCATAAATACTCCCAGTCAATCGAACATACCTGTTACAAACCTCTTAGCCCTATAAGAAGCCTTTGGGTCACATAGCAACCACGTGCCACTATAGAAACAAAGATGGCGGCCCCTTCATACAAAATGGACGACGGAAACACTTATCACCCTAACAACACGAGCTGCGCATGCGCACTCACATCACCCATCACCATGACAATTACGTCACAACATGGCCGCCCACACGGGTTACCATGACAACCACGTGATACCCATAATACATTGCGGTATGACGTCACTTCCTAGGTCCCCCAGCCTAGGTCCCCCAGATGAGGGACGAAAACCCCCTCGCCTACTACTTCCATCAACATAATTTCTTCTTCATATTCTGTTTAAGAGTAATTCTTACAATTCTCCATTCTAAATGAGTTTTTGTTCTATTCCCATTTTTAGCTCACCAAAGGGAGGTAAACTTATCACTTGCCGTCCGTCGTCCGTCGTCGTCGTCGTCCGTCCGGCGTCGTGAACATTTTTCAAACGACTTTTCCTCTGAAACCGCTACGTCGATTTGCTCGAAACTTGGTATGGATGTTCATTGTCATATGTCAATTCAAGTTTGTTCAAATGAAATGGACATGCCCACTTGAGGATCCATAAGTGGCATAACTCCGACAGCACCCCATGTATATTAGAGAAATTACTAAAGAATCTTCTTCTCCCGCACAAGTAGGCAGAATCATTTGATATTTGGTATACAGCATTATTCGGTGGATCTGGTTCAAGCTTGTTCAAATCGGCCCCCTGGATTCATATTTGGGCTCACTATAGAAGCCCAAATTCGAACTTAGTACATTTCAGGCAATTTTTTTTTTAAAATCTTCTTCTCCAGATCCAGCAATCAGAATCTTTTTATATTTGATATGCAACATTGTGGAGTGGATCTGATTCAAGTTTCTTCAAATCGGCCCCCTGGATTCACATTTGGGCTCAGTATATAAGCCCGAATTCGAACTTAGTGCATTTCAGGCAAATTTCTTAAAAAATCTTCTTCTCCAGATCCAGCAGGCAGAATCTTTTGATATTTGGTATGCAACATTGTGGGGTGGATCTGATTCAAGTTTGTTCAAATCGGCCCCTGGATTCACATTTGGGCTCAGTATAGAAGCCCGAATTCGAACTTAGTACATTTCAGGCAAGTTTCTTTAAAAAATCCTCTTCTCCAGATCGAGCAGGCATAATCTTTTGATATTTGGTATGCAACATTGTGGGGTGGATCTGATTCAAGTTTGTTCAAATCGGCCCCCTGGATTCATATTTGGGCTCACTATAAAAGCTCGAATTCGAACTTAGTGCATTTCAGGCAAATTTCTTCAAAAATCTTCTTCTCCAGATCCAGCAGGCAGAATCTTTTGATATTTGGTATGCAACATTGTGGGGTGGATCTGATTCAAGTTTGTTCAAATCGGCCCCCCTGGGTTCATATTTGGGATCAGTATAGGAGCCCAAATTTGATCTTAGTACATTTCGGACAAATTTCTTTAAAAATCTTCTTTTCAAAATCCAGCTGGCAGAATATTTTGATATTGAGTACGCAGCATGCTTGGGGGGGGGGAGATTCAAGTTTGTTCAAGCCAAGTCCCTGGGTTCACATTTGGGCTCATTGTGGTAGCCCGAATTATAACTTAGTTCAAAATGAGGAATTTTTTCTTTAAAAATCTTCTTCAGATCCAGCAGTCGGAATGTTTTGATATTGGGTATGCAGCATCCTTAGGGGGGAGGGGGTGGGGTGAGATTCAAGTTTGTTCAAGCCATGTCCCTAAGTCCATATTTGGGCTTACTGCGGAAGCCCGAATGATAACTTAGTTCAAAATGAGGAATTTTCTTTAAAAATCTTCTTCTTCAGATCCAGCAGTCGGAATGTTTTGATATTTGGTATGCAACATCCTCAGGGGTGGGGGGTGTCCATATTTGTGTTCACTGTGGGAGCCTGAATGATAACTTAGTTCAAAATGAGAAATTTTCTTAAAAAAATCTTCTTCTTCAGATCTAGCAGTCGGAATGTTTTGATATGTGGTGTGTAGCATCCTAAGGGGGGGGGGGGGGGGTGAGATTCAAGTTTGTTAAAGCCAAGTTCCTGAGTTCATATTTGGTCTCCCTGTGGGAGCCCGAATTATAACTTAGTCAATATGAAGATTTTTTCTTCTTCAGATTCAGATTCAGCAGTCGGAATGTTTTGATATTTGGCATGCAACATCCTTAGGGGGTGAGATTCAAGTTTGTTATTTGGGCTTACTGTGGGGGCCCGAATGATAACTTAGTTCAAAATAAGGAATTTTCTTTAAAAATCTTCTTCTTCAGATCCAGCAGATGGATGCTTTTGATTTTTGGTATGCAGCATCCTTGGGGGGGGGGGGGGGGGGGGGGGGGTAAGATTCAAGTTTGTTCAAGCCATGTCCCTAGTTCCATAAAATTTGTCTCTCATGACTTCATTCCTTTGTAGTGTTGATGAACCATGTCTAACTGAATGTGACCTCAAATACTTCTTTGAACCACTTTGGCCGGTGAGCGATTAAGGCTCCTTGGGGCCTCTTGTTCATTATCTTGAAGTACATTGTAAATCTGGAAAATGATTGTTTGGACCACCTGTGAAGAGTTTGTCTAACTTGTTTAAATTTATTAGTCACCTTTTCTTGCAAGCACATCACTTACATTATCTAATATCATGAATGAAAGTACAAAATTAGAATCTGGAAAATCATTTTAGAGTTCTGTTATATTTTTTATAGTTGAAAATATTTGTTTTAAACTGTATCCATTATCCATCAGTGATAATATTTTATCTGGAGGTGTTTACAAATATTCTGGTGGTTTGTAAATTGAAAGTTAAAAATTAGAATCTGAAACATCATTTAGAGTTTTGTTACATTTGTTAATAGTTGAAAATATTTGTTTTAAACTGTATCCATTATCCACCAGTTATAATATTTTATCTGTACATGTAGGTATTTACAAATATATCCCAGTTGTTTGTAAAATTGACAGTTTCTAATGAGTTGGATGTAAGAACAATTTGGGGAGAACTTAACATGTTCTTGTAAAGGAATATCTTTAGGTTCCCAATTCATTAAACCCTGTCCAATTTAGTAAACCTTGTCCACATACGAAAAATGTTACTTTACCATCCCTCACACAGAAACATCCAGATTTAGCTAATTCTTCTTTCTTGGATTGTAAAATAAGATTTGTAGTCATACTAAAACTCGAAAGTCTTGTAAGTTCCGATAAGTATACAGGGTATGCAGGCCTATGTGGTAAAGACATCTTTCCCATTCAATGTTTTACTCTGGGAAATTAAATGTATTGAATGCAAACAATTTAATAGTTTGCAAATCATTACATTTTATTTTCCAGTGTGATGTGGTAAATGCACAAGGTTTATTTTAATAATTACCTGAAACATTTCTCAATAGGGAAATAGGAGAGCATAAAAGACCATCGATTATGAGTTTTCCTCGCATTTGCTTTTAGGTTACCTGATTACCTGAGGATAAGACTGATTTTTAGTGTTCCAAAACAAAAATGTATAATGTTAGATATCCAAGATTATAAAAAGTAAGTGATCCAAACAGAATTTATTATATACCAAAATGGGGCAAAGTAAGAAGATTTGTCAATGAACTTTATAAGAATGGCATGTATTAAGACCTGTAATTAATGAACTTTACAATTAACCGAAAAAGTGTTATATTGATAAAGACAATAGACATCTGGCTAATACATGTCCAAATAAAGGGTCATGCCTTTACTGTCATGGGAGATGATTAATAAATGGGAATTGAACAAATTATCTTATCAACCAATGTGGGGACACCAGCTGTTGTAACACCTACTACAAGGGTTTGGCGTACATCCAGAGCAGATAGGACAAAACATTATTTCACCAGTGGATACCACAACGCCTAATAACTCACCTACAGTTACAACTAGACGTCCTGTCACGAACTGTGCGCTTATCTAGGCTTAATTGCGCGTAGGAATTGCGCGCAATTGCCATATCGAATGGCATCCATAGCACGGCAGGTTCTCTTGGTTACTCATAGCAAACACAGGCAATGTTTCTGCCAATGGACCTCCGGGTTACCCGGAGGTCCATTGGCTGAAACATTGCTTGTGCGCAGGCCACATGAACAGAATTTGATAGTCTTACTAAGGTCATAACGCGTTAATTAACGCGCAGATCGGCGTGCTATTTGTGTGCATTTCATGACAGGACTTCTAGTTTTAACTGTAAACAGAGTGTTGATAATGTGTTTTCAGAGTTTAAGGAAACATATACTTTATTATATTATATGAAGATGCCAACTGAAACAAAAACAGATGGTGAATTAGAAACACTATTTCCAGAGAAAGAGCCACCACTAACAGCCACCAATGAAAGTTTCAAGAAAACGTAAAGATATACAGTACGTGGAAAGTGTATTATCACTAAATCACCCGCAGAGTGGAGATTCCACCCGAGGAATAATTGCAAATTTGTTGTAAAGCATAACCAGCACCAGCAAAGTTTCAGCCAATGGACCTCCGGGTTAAACCCGGAGGTCCATTGGCTGAAACATTGCTTGTGTTTTTCGTCGATATGTACAAAATTTGAAAGTTATAGCTTGGGTGATAACTCCACTCCGCGGGTGATTCAGTTACAATCCACTATCCACGTACTGTAAGTAAAGTAAACCAAAGGTGTCAAAACTGGTCAAGAAACTTAAATGAACATTTAGAAAGTTACATACAAAAGTGGCATTCTTGTCTTCAAGTGAAACACAACTGAGTTGTGTTACAAAATATGAATAGGGCCTAAAAAAAATAAAGAATCTGTTTCTCGGGCCCTCCCGCGTGGTCCTTTTGGCTGCCGCATGCTCTCTTTTTATAACCAATTTAAACTTTAAAAAAATCAAAATGAAATGGTTTATGTCTGATATTTTACCCAAATTAAACAATTGATGAATTTGTCCCTTGAGTGCAAGAAGGCTTTGTAATGCTTTAGCATTGCAAAGCCTTCTTGCACTCAAGGGATGAAATACACCACCGCCGGTGCTATTCTGTAGATTATGAGGCCTAAAACTTGAACCAAGAACATGAACTTTTGATGGAAAAGAAGTAATTACTGAAATAAAAAATAAAATAAAAAACCGCTCGCCCGCATGCAATTGTACAAATAATGGCCTGAGAAACAGAAGATCTACTTTGTGTAGCCTAGAATAAAGTTTAGAAAAGGTAATTATCTTATGTTTTCTGTTCATATATTTCGCGGTTAGGATTTGTTGTTACACATGCCTGACAATTAGTTTTCAAGAAAACTATTTGTCAGGCACATACAAAAAACTACAAAAAATATTTTTTTTGTTTGCCAATTATTCTCATAAAAAAGTTTTTTTTTTTTTTTGTTTCACAAAACCAACTTGTACATAAAAATAATTTGTAAATAGAAAACAATTATCATTGTTCTGAAGTTTTAAAATATAAAACATAAAAAAAACATTTTGTCAAAAAGATTTCTTGATAAAATGTTTTTATGTTTTACGCAAACACGTTTGTTTTCTGAAAACTTAATTTGCGGTATAAAGAAAAATAGTTTCGTGTTAAAAAGAATTTGGTGTACAGTGCAAAAACGTATTTGTTCTACACATAAGTTTCTGTTTTCAGAATATATAGAGGATATGGAATGAAAGTTTTTCTCATATAATATTTATGAAACGAGTCTAAGAATTTTCCGTTTTGGCGAGCCCAAACGGAAAATTCGGACGAGTTTCATAAATATTATATGAGAAAAACACTCATTTCATATTCCATTTATCATATGACACACACACGCACAAATTAGCCACTTAGTATGACTTTTTAACCCATCACCTAACTTGAATTGCTGACGGCACTTGGAAAAAAAAAATCTCGTATAACTAAAAATTTTCATGTTTTGCTTCCAAAACATAGGTTATGAACCCTCATTGAAACGAGCTCGTCGAGCTCGTTCCAATGAGGGGTCATAACCTATGCTTTGGAAGCAAAAAGTGAAAATATAGAAAAAATGAATGGCGTTTTTCTTACACTTACAGTGGGATGGGTCAGTCCAATATCAATATAGAGGGAGGGTAAAATAATAAATGCCGTCTGTGGAATGGTATCGCCTTTGTGTACACTTAAAATGGGATGGGTCAGTCCAATATCGATATACAGGGAGTATAAAATAATAAATGCCGTCTGTGGAATGGTATCGCCTTTGTGTACACTTAAAATGGGATGGGTCAGTCCAATATCGATACACAAGGAGGATAAAATGTCGTCTGTGGAATGGTATCGCCTTTGTGTACACTTACAGTGGGATGGGTCAGTCCAATATCAATATATAGGGAGTATAAAATAATAAATGCCGTCTGTGGAATGGTATCGCCTTTGTGTACACTTAAAATGGGATGGGTCAGTCCAATATCGATACACAAGGAGGATAAAATGCCGTCTGTGGAATGATATCGCCTTTGTGTACACTTACAGTGGGATGGGTCAGTCCAATATCAATATACAGGGAGGGTAAAATGATAATGCAGTATGGAATGGTATCGCCTTTGTGTACACTTACAGTAGGATGGGTCAGTCCAATATCAATATACAGGGAGGTTAAAATGATAATGCAGTATGGAATGGTATCGCCTTTGTGTACACTTACAGTTGGATGGTTCAGACCCGTATCATTATACAAGGAGTGAAAATGATTATGCGTATGGAATGGTATTGCCTGTTTTACACTTACAGTGAGATGGGTCAGTCCAATATCGATATGCAAGGAGAATAAAATAATAATTACAGTTTGCAGTCGTCTGGCTGCAGACTACAGTTATTATTTTATCATCATACCCCGTCTACAGACCTCTTATAATTCGAAACAATTGTTGAGAAATTATGCCTTGGACAGAAAAATCGGTCTTGCGAGTTCAAAGGCTTAAGTATGGAAAACCTGAAATATAGGTATTTCGAAACCTCAGTGTAGAGGGTTAAATATACAATAAATATAGATATTTTCTTCACACATAGTAAAAACGACCAGAAACCAATTTTTTTTCCTGAAACCGAACAAGAAAAACCATAAGATTCCACCACCAGTTGTAATAATTTGTGTTTACTTCACAACAGTTGGTTAAAATAAATTGATAGGACATATTTAATCTCTTTTATTTCCACCCGTTTTGTTTCGTAAATATGAGCCAATCTCAGGGCGAGAACCATCAGCTATCTCCCAGCATCAAACAAAATGGAGACTTGATTTTTGTGAACAAATAATGCTGTGCCGTCATTGTGCTCTGAACAAACTGCAAAACGTTTTAGTTTCCACGAACACGCAGGGTATCGAGACGATAACCGCTTGGGGTGTAAACCTCATTGTCCCGACTGCGATGGCTCAAGTCCCGATAGAAAAAATATTCCATTTCCATACGCAAGGAATGTCTTCGTCAAAAGGTATGCGAAGATACTGTTTTTGAATTTTATTCCGTCGAAATTATGGTTAGAAACCTGAAGACTTCTTGAAAATTTAAGTGGAGATAAATTTATTTATTTATTTTTTATTAGGGTTTAACGACACTTTAACAGCCAAGGTCATCTCGTGTCGGTGACAGTTTTACGAGTGGAGGAAGTCGGGAGTACCCGGAGACAACCACCGAGCAACGACGAGCAGCTGCCAGGTCCCCAACATCGTAACTCAGCACTGCAGCACAGGCAGGGTTAGATTGATTGAAGACATGTGCACTATCGATGGGATACATGTATATATAATTACATTGTTAATGTAGTTATACGTTTGAGTCCAAAATACTCAATTCCCATTGGTCAGCTGCATGAAAACGTCATGACCAAATGTAATTCATTTTCCAATGAATACATTTGGTCGAACTTTGACCCGCATTTGCGGTAGAGCACAGTTGACAGAATGTAATTCGGGCGATGTTTGGGTGGGTTTTTAACTTTTAGCGCCTCTCGCAGTGATCAACTCTGCTGCTGTTTCTTTGGTGACATTTCCCAACTGTGGCATAAAGCCCGTTACTAAAATACTCGTATGCATTTCTAAAGTTGTGAAAATTAAAAATCAGAGTTGTGCGCTTTGTATTTTGTGTAAGGGTGGTTTTTCGCATCGTTCGTCCGTACATGTTTTATTTCGTCTTTGTGCTTTGTTGTTTGGTAAAAAGTAGTTTAAACAGTTGTGGAATGTAATTATAAGAATTGAATGCAATTTTTATAATCTTTATTGGAGTATGAACGTGTGGGAATGGGTACAAATTATGTATGAATCCCGTAATGTAATGACGTAAATAGATATTAAAATTCGACTGCATATACAAAATGAAGGGAGTGGATTACTATTTAATTTTAGCGCCATATATTTTCCACTGGAGAAGTATTTATAATTTTCATAACAGCACGAGAAGCACTTGCAAACTTCATCACATAGACAACCGGGTGCAACCTGGTGATCAATGTGGTGAAAGTTTATACATGATTCTAGTGTCTTATCCTCAGACATTGTAATTAATTACTGAGTGAAAAATCTATTCCACGACGATTTAGTAGTAATGTACCTGTCACATACTGTAGTCTCGATAGTTTCTTTCTGTTTGATCCGTTCAGTTCGTGATTTCACTACCGACCACGCTAATACAGTTAAAACTAGAAGTCCTGTCATGAAATGCGCACAAAGAGCACGTTGATATGCGCGTTAATGTACGCGTTATGGCCCAAGTAAACCTATCAAATTATGTACATATGGCCTGTGCACAAGCAATGTTTCAGCCAATGGACCTCCGGGTAACCCGGAGGTCCATTGGCAGAAACATTGCATGTGTTTGCTATGAGTAACCAAGAGAACCTGCCGTGCTTTGGATTCCATTCGATATGGCAATTGCGCGCAATTCCAACGCGCAATTAAGCCTTGATAAGCGCACTATTCGTGACAGGACTTCTAGTTTTAACTGTAGCGCATTAAATTTTGCATTACACAGCGCATTTTAGACTAGTTCATTACTCAGCAGTAAGGAGCGCATTCACTAATGAGCATTATCTGTGCTAATTGTGACAGGACTTCTAGTTTTCACTGTACGTGACATAAGTCAAAATAACAAATCTTGTCTCCAAAAATACCCCCAAAAACATGATTACTAGCAATAGCGAATCGGTATATAAGAATTCAGTCAAGACGGAAATGCCCAGCTTTGAAATATTATTGGAGTTATCAACCCCCTCCCTCAGTGATGCTTTCAGAAAATCAGAAGTAAAGGAACGACTCGCAAAGCGTATCATCCATAACACCGCTTGATCGCCCGTCCCGAATCGCAGCTCAACGCGCAGCAATGGCCGATGCTGGACACGTTTTTGCGGAGAGCTCAATACGGAAAAATTGCTCCTCGAAAGACTTGGGAATTGTTGCTTGGGTAGCCGAGGTTGTGTGTATAATACACGTTTACAATAGGTTTAGAACGGCTAACAAGACGAGTGAATGCTATGAATGAGTGTTCGCTGTTTTGGATATTTAAGAAATAGCTGTTGTTTTCCTGCGGTTTATGCGATATAAACCGAAACTTTTCAGCACAATCTTCTTATGATTAAGCTTGTGCTGAAAATTTTCGGTTCATATCGCATAAACCGAAGGAAAACAACAGTTATTTCTTATAATTTAATCCCGCTGTAATATTAAAATATAAAAACTACGTGTGCGTGAACGAAAAACTTTTCGCAAAAGACAACAGTCAAACTCAGGAAAGTGTGCCATAAACAGGTCACGTCAATCATTGTCAAATTGTTTGTTGTTTTGATTTTCGATCGCAGACGACAGCTATTTAGCAAGTCACGTAACAATATCATTAAAAACATTTTTTTCAAGTTCCCCCAAAATCATGTTTGGATGTATGATCTTTTTATTCGTCTCCCACTTCGGTATATTTTATTAAATTCAATTGTTCCCGAGAAATTATCATTATATTCTCGCTGACTGGAGGCGATGAAAAATCGATCATTGATCTTTGTTTACAAGCTTGTTGTCCATCTATCAGTCAGCCATCACGCCCTCACGGTGACAATTGGATTGAGTGGGTGGGGCTTCCAAAGTCTTCAAAGTTGGACCGGATGTGCGAACGTGTAGACATTCCAAATCATTACGTGATTTGGTTTATACGATTTTGACGACTTTCACGCTGTATGCTTTCAACCAATCAAACGCAGAGGCGGGGCAAATGATTAAATTATTCGTAAAGATCAGGTCATTCCAGATCTTGATATTGCAGAGGAACGACGTCTCCAGTCAGACAAAGGTGAGGGACGGATTTCACCGCGTTACTTCAGGAAAACGCCACTGCTCAATCACCTCCTAGAGTGATATCTCTACCAACACAATTTATTTCATTTGAAAAAATAATAATATTAATATATCTTATTCTTAAAATGAGAAATCAGTAACTTTACAATTTCTATTTTCAGAATAGGAACAAAAGATAGAAAGAAATGAAGATTAAATACCGTTCAGCCGTAAAACTAACCATTTTTAGTATAGCTTTGATTGTGATAAGCGAATTTTTATTACATCAAGTCAACGTATGGAAAAGTGAAATGGTTGTCAGTTGCCATTGCCCAAAGAGTTCAGATCTTGGGCAGAATGAGCACAACGATGCATTACGAAATCCCATTGGTATTCGACAAGGAGACGCGCACGATCCTAAACAGAACAATGCGTTACGAAATCCCATTGGTACACGACAAGGAGACGCGCACGATCCTAAACAGAACAATGCATTACGAAATCCCATTGGTATACGACAAGGAGACGCGCACGATCCTAAACAGAACGTGGATACCATTGATATACAACGGAATCATGACAAAGATCGATTGCGAAATATCAGTAATATATCACGGAACGACAGTCCTAAGAATTGTCCATCTCTCAAACCACCGCACCCAAAGCGTGTCCTTGGGAATTTACAAACATGGTTGCCAATAATCAATGGATCAGATGATATGTTCGGATATTCGGCATATATAGATGACATTGATACACATGCATATGTGAGACTTATCGGTCTAGCTGCTGTTTTCAAAATGCGTGCATACTGCCAGCTGTGGTACAACAACGGCATTTTGAAAATTGTAGATGGGGAATTAAGGCCAATTCCCTATACAGGTCACAAAAAGTAAGTAATACTGTTTTACAGTGCTCAAAATAACATTTTTTCTATGCGTAGCAAAATGCTACACATTTCCAAAAAAAATGAATAGCATTTTGTAAAAATTGCATAGCTATTTTTGTATACCGGAGTTATGTTATGCTGTTTTGTATTGAACTCTTCTAAGTAGATAGAATAGTTTCCATCCATTTCCAAATGATCTGCAACACATGAAACATTTACTATGTTTTTTTTAACTGAACTGCCTTTAAGGGTTGCATGGACTTGGATATTTTCAAATGACGTCGTGATTGTTTAACAGAGTTCTCAAAATGGAAGTTGGGATTTTTAATTTGATGGGCTTGAAGTTATTTTTAATGGGCATTTTATGCAAAATGTTGTAAAAACAGGAAGAATTAAAACCAATAGAATTCATCTTACATATGAAGTTGCTACTGATGCTTGATGGAGAGTTAATCTGAGTTATGCCTGGAATGTTTCACAATCAGAAGTAAAGCATCAGTGAACTAGTCTTCAAATTTGTTTGCAAATTTTCATTTACATTTTGCGGTACAAGATAATCAACTGCAGCCTAATAGGCTGCAGTTGATTATCTTGTATCGCAAGACGCTATACATAATTGAACATTGTGTAGCTTTTTGCAAGTTTTGCATAGCAAAAAGCGACGCGACACCGCTTATTTTGAGCCCTGCTGTTTTATCTAGAATGTAGGAACCTACACATACACACTGGACAAAATATAAAGAAAATCTGTGACATGGAACTATTCCACCGGGTACTTCCCTACCGCGTGTAGGAATACCAGATGTGTAGCTATAGTAAAAGACCCGTACCTAGTGATCCAGGTATGAAGGAAACCAGAGTTACATTATGAGGGGTGGGGGAACAAAAATTATTAAGAAAAACAAATAGTTCGCTTTAAACTCTCTGTCTTTCATGTCTAAAGGGGAAACATTATTATACTACTCAAAGTTTGCTGAGCACCACATATTTGACAAATCATTGTGAAATTTTCTTGTGACACATTTGCGATATTTTTGGAGTATATGATTGAGGAATCTATTGAGATCGTCCCCAGTGTTTACATTAGCTCTCTTTTGACAGGCAGACTTTTCGTGACAGTCATGAAAAGCATGGATCCCTTGATTTTCATGATGTGTTCGTGTACTGTCGACATATACATGACATGTGTAGGGCATTCAGTCTTCATTTCAACACAAACCCTTGTGATTTAATAATTGGATATGGCGAATGCAAATGTAAGAAGACATTTGTCTGAAGCAGAAATGTGGCGGGCAGTAGGGATGGGGGAACAAGGGGCTAACCATCGTCAGGTTTGTGAAGTCCTTGGCATACACCATACGGTGATCACCAGAGTCGGGGCAAGATGTCAACAGTATGGCACACCAGTCAAACGACATGGTGGTGGCAGAGACAGGGCAACATCTGCAGCTGAAGACCGGTTTTTGATCATTCTGGCCCGTAGGAACCGCTTTGACACAGCAATCCAGCTTCGTAGTGACCTTCAGAATGCATCCAGGGTAAATGTTTCGACGCAGACTATCCGGGCAAGGTTGCACGAAAGTGGTTTCCGATCGAGATGACCATGTATTCGCATTCAGCTGTCCCAGAACCACCATCAGGCACGATATGAATGGACCATGGATCACGTTGGTTGGACGAGAGAAGATTGGCGACCTGTCCATTTTTACAGATGAGTCAAAGTTCTGCCTAGACAACACAGTCCGTCCAGGCAGACATATGGGGGTTTAGGTGGCTATTTGTTGGTAGAAATGGGGGTTAGGTGACTACCGCAATTTATGTGACTAGTCACATAGTTAAATGTCATTATTCTAGGGTGGGGTTGAGAGTTGGGGTGGGGAGGGGAGGGTGGGGTTAGGGTTAGGGTCAGTAAAGGGTAGGGTTAGGGTTTGCTACTACCCCAAATATTTCTTCTCGGCTTGGGGGCGTCTTCACGGACTCCGTCATACTTGCCTCCTGTTCGGAGCTCCGGTCAGAAGAGGCCGAAGAAGTAAGAACTGGGGGTGGGGGAGTAGGGTTAGGGTCAGTAAAGGGTAGGGTCAGGGTTTGCTACCACCCCAAAAATATTCCCACAAATCACTTGTTTTAATATAATGGACATGCATTTTGTTGTAGTCCCATAAAAATAGCCACATAACTACCAATTTGTTAGGATGGCCGTTCTATGGTATGGAGAAGACCGAGAGAACGATTCCATATAGCCAACATTGCAGAGCATGGCCGCTATGGTGGAGGGTCAGTAATGGTCTGGACGGCATCAGCTGGGATGGACGTACAGATCTCTGTGTCCTTGACCGTGGTACATTGACTGCACAGCGGTATATTGATGATATCCTGGATGCCCACATCAGATTGTATGCAGGTGCCTTGGGTGATAGATTTACTCTGATGGGCGATAATGCAAGTCCTCATGTTGCCCATGCTCCCCGGGAGTACCGACAGAGGGAGGGGATTGAGCGTGTGGACTGGCCAGCAAGATCCCCTGACCTCAATCCAACCGAACATATCTGGAATGAGTTGCTGCTTGAAATTTCAGTCCGTCCAGTCCAACCAAGACGTGTTCAGGAACTTGGGGCCATGCTGATCCAATAATGGATCAACATCCCACAAAGGACCACCTGGAACCTGATTGGGAGCATGAGAAGGCGTTGTCAAGCTGTAATTAACAATAGTGGGTCTCATACTCGATATTGTACCCATATCAGTTCGCTCCGTCAACTTTTTGGCAAATTTGAAAAATTTCCTCTTTCACCAATAACATTCATTTTCCATGGTTATCGTATTCAAAAGCTAAAAAATAATGTCAAACACAAACACAATCTTAATTTCTGTGCTTACGTCATTAAAGATATAATTAAATAAAAAATATATACACTTTTCATAACAATATTTCAACTAAAACGTAAAACAGGTAGTTGGATATACTTGGTGCTAAGCAAACTTTGAGTAGTAAATATAAATTTACATCCGCACATGTATCTGTTCTTGTATCAAAGAGACGTCTGGTCCTAGCACTATATTTTGTGTTACCAGATTCAGGTAAAACTAAAATGAAAATTTCAAATCCCAACCGCAATGTAAAATATGTTTATGAAGAAAACGGTTGTATTTTAACAAATGGAATTGGATTTTATTTTTCTTAAACCTGTGGTAGTTTGTATTACTATCACTTAACTGGGCATTGTCTGTCGCATTAACATCGTTTACTGGCTCCAACAGTTTTGAGCACCGAAGGCGCGTAGGGACGGTGTGTGGGAAGCTCCTTTCGATCATCGATTACAGTATCATAGTTTTCTCCTCCATGTCCGAGCGTGGTAAAGGAAGAGAGGATGAAGGAACTCAGCAGCGCTTGTGTCGTCTGTTTTTGGGTTTTTTTTTTTTTTTTTTTTTTGGAGGAGGTGGCTTTGATGATGATACAGTTTGAGAAGTTCGTGTAGTTAGTGTTGTAGGGCAGTTGCTGTTTTCAGAGGACTGACTGGAGTTGTAGGTTCCAGACCCAGCTGCGTCGGGTGTTGCTTCTGGTGACGATAGAAGTTGTAATGCTATTTCCACATTATTTTTAAATTCCTGAGTTGGTAGCCGGTTTGTACTCTGTCTTTGTTCTTCCACTTGCTTTTGTAGAATTTCAGCATTGCTCTTTTTTCTTCTCAGCTTGGGGGCGTCTTCACGGACTCCGTCATACTTGCCTCCTGTTCGGAACTCCGGTCAGAAGAGGCCGAAGAAGTAAGAGCGGGAAGGGTGCAAGGTGCATCCGAGACAATTTCCCACACCAAAGATAAATCTCCCTTGTCCATCTCCTCTTCAAATGAAGAGACAGATGGGATGGAGTTTGATATATCTCCTGTCAACCCATTGTTGCTGCAAGGGGTGGGGGGGGGGGGGGATAGGGATGCCGGGATGGACAGAGGTTGGCCAGGGGTGATAGGTATTGACTCTTCAACGGTCTCACTTGCCTCCTTCTCTTCCTTCCCCTTCCTCTTCTTCTCCATGAGCTCCGTTATTCGACGGTCAACACGTCATCTGGATGGGTGTCCCTTCTGTTACTTCCTCTTGTTCTTTGCTTCAGTTGTTTGGATTCGACGGTTAGTGCCCTCACCCAGTTTTTTCCGGAACACTTGGAGGGTGACCAGTGTGGAACATAATCCCCCCCCCCCCCCCCCCCCCCCACACACACACACACGAAAGGTGTTATACCTCTCCAAGGACGCCTGTTCTGTTGTTCTCTCAAAATCCACTATCCATAAATTAAACCCGTGCGCACATGGACAATCCAAGTGTTAGCATGAGTCGCTTTCAATCTGACAAGCTCCATTGATTAAGTAGTTTACACTTTTTCCAAGGTGTAATAAAAATGAATGAACATTGTTCAACAGGATCAATGGTTTCGCGCACAGAAGGCGAGCAGGGACGGCAAGCCCCTTTCGACCACCTTTTACTCTATATTTGGAATTTAGCGACATGCTCGGGCGCGGAGAATGGAGGCCGGGGTCAGGTTAGTGGCGTCTGTTCTTTTTGCCCTTGTTCTAGTTTTCCGGGTGTGTACTTCTTTGTTGTGTTTATGGAAGTCCTTGTCTCTGATTTTTGAGACTTCTAGATGTCTCTCTGAATATGAAAGGAGTTGGTGTTTGTTTTCATATTATTCCTAGTGGTCTTCAATAAATTTACGGTATTGGCTGAGGGTACCGATCAAGTCGATTTTAAGAGATCCGTAGACGTTGATGGCGCGCTCATCCAGAGCTTCAATGAATTCGGTGAATAGTATCTCTTCTTCCAGGCAGTCGTTGTTTTCCTCCTCTGAGCCGTGGTTTGATTGGCCCAAGCCTATAGAAGATCCAGGTTGGGATTGATTGCCACAATCGCCTCCTCCAACTGCTTGCCCTCCGACCTCTTTGGTGAAGAGGTTGGCATAGGCATGGGAGGGGAAAGTGGTGGCGATTCGATGTTGGTCTCCCCCACCTCTTCTTTTTTCTCCGTCTCAGCTGTTCTTCTCTCTAACCAGGTTTTCAAGCGATGGACGCTCCTGCGCTTGGTGGATGGACTGGACTCTTTTTTTTTCTTTTCCTTCTCCTTTCATGGCCTTCGATTGAGGATCAGTGTGAAAGGGGGTCCTCTCATCAAAGGTACGACCTCTCCCCTTGGAAGGTGAGGCGGTGCTCTCTGTGTCAAACTCCACAGTCAGCTGGACATTCTTTCATCGAGATAATCCAGTTGATAGGACAAGAGATGTCCAGAGCTGACAGAACTTTCTTGAGTTGAATTGGGATTGCTAAGTTCTCCATAGTAAGCGACTAGCTAGTAGGCACGTTTCCACACTCTGAGGTGCGATTGAACATAATTTGGTAGAAGGAAGAACATGTCAGTCTGACATAATGAAAGGACAAGACACAAATTTTGATGATGAAGTACACAAACGTTCATGACTCATAATTATCTGCTTTCGAGCTTGCAAATCATTACAGGATTTGTTCATATGTTGGATGTGCATAGAAGTTAAGAAAGAAGAGACAGTGTATGTGGTACTTTGGGGCTCTGTCTTCCCGAGTTTTCGAGAACCTGGGCACTAGTATTTGCGTCCACATAAGGATTTATTTTGTTTTCTCCAGGTCTTCTTAAGAAAACAATGGCTTCAAAAGAGTTTGTCTTACCAATTTGGATAGACTTGTTTATCATTTTTACGGAGACCACAAAAAAAAACCAACTTGTCCTCATAAGGACGTCTAAACTGCTTAGCAAAACTGCAGTGTGTGTGAGGGTGTGTGGGTGGATGTGTGTGTGGTGGAGGGAGGGAGGCAAATGTGGGCATCAACATCTACGTGGCGATAGGGCAAATGTCCCATACTCCTCTCATACCGCCGCCACTGCATATCAGGAAGATCTTTATTTTGCTGGCAACTGTCCAATAAAGTTTCGCATTAATAACGAAACGACGACAAACTCACCATGTCATCGACTGACATAAAATTCAAGTGTATTTTTTTACAAATCCACTCCATTATAAACTAATTATGTTACGTCACCAAATATAATTATCAAACGAGGTTCAGCGGAACACATCATTCAATTTCCTACATAGCTGTAAAAAATACTATCTATTTTCAGTCTAATCGCCGTGGACTGGTCGTAACCCAAGAGTGGGCAGTGATGTTCACGCATGCGTTTACCAGAAAATACAAATCATCAGCAGCAAAATTTTAATTAATGAAGCACCGGGTTGTACCCGGTGCTTTATTAATTAAATTTTTGATGATTATTCCTATAATTAGTGTTTGGAATCAAATATTATTATTGTGCCCGTGGAAATATTGACCACACGTGGAACGTGATCAGTCCACGGCAGCTGTACTGTAACTGTGCATGCGGGCGGTGACTCAATGGTTAGGGCATTGCACTTCTAACCGCAAGGTCGACGGTTCGATACGAATCAGTGGTAACTGCGTTGTGTCCTTGGGCAAGATACCGACTTGCAGGGCTGAATTCAGAACCTCAAAATTTTCCGACATGATGAGAATTACAAACTCAGTCGGGGTAAAGCACAATTCGTCAATTACATTCCGGAAGTAGACTGCAGTGTACGCAGTTGTATACTTATGCGAAATAATAATCATTGAGAGTGACTTGGGGGTGAAAATGCAATAAAAACAGATGCGTTTGAACGGACAATACAGCAATGACGATTAATGGGAGATAACTCGCAAACAATTCCTCATTTATCGAATCAACTCAGCGATTGGAGATTGGCGATTTTTTTCTGTTTTGCGGTTCGGTTCCGGTATGTTTTAGGGATTTGACTATTTTTTTTTAGTCGAATTGGCTAATAAACGTATTCGCGACTTCCTGTTCTCACCAAATTATGTAATGGTTGCGATGTCAGGTTCAACGTTCAGAAATGGACCTGATTGCAGTGGTTTATCTTCAAGAAAAATTCATCCTCTCTCTTACTCTGGACATTGTCGGGAAAGGGCATACTGACCGATGGGTGCAACAAGGCGGCATCTGCGATGCTTTAGCATTGCAGAAGGTACCGTTATGCACTCATCGAGCGATGTATTTCAATGGATGACGCCGTGCATGTTGCAGAGAACCTGAAATTCACAGCCTTTTTCGCAGCCAAGCTTGCCTCTAGCACGCGTAAACTTTATGAATATCCCCAATTTTCAAATTCATATAATGCTGAATGTACTGCATGATAATGAGATTATAATTATAGTGATAATTATGCGAACGTTAAAGAAATCGGACGAAGATGAGCCACTGTGTGAAATACTTGACACGATTGTGGCACGGAGATGGACGAAGATGTACCATTGTGTGAAACACTTGAGACGATGGTTGGACGGAGATGGACGTTGTTCTTTGCCGTCGATTCGGTTCGATCGTATGTCCGTGAATCGGTAACGAATCGAATCGAATCGGAAGGTCAATTCGAAACCGATTCATAATTCGAATGATCGCGGGGACCAATTGCTTAACCCTCACTCCTCCCAATACCATCAAATACATATTAGACGTGTTCATTTTATCAATATTCAGCCATTGTTAGATGCTCATGGATCTGCGCACAATGCTAAAATAGCCATAGAGAATTCCTAGATTTTGTTATCCTATAAACGTAGAAATTCTGTCTGTTCGTACGGTAAACTGCACTCATAGAAATCCGCTCGAAATCTGGTTCCAGGTAGAACCAAAATCCATCGATGTACTAAAACAAATGAGTCTTCATGTGATCTAGAACTTGGCAATTTTATAGAGAGTCACCTGTCTTGCTTATATAAAAACGTGCCGTTGTTGCGCAACTGAACCATTTACCTAACAAATCGGCCATATCCCCCGCGCAATTTACAAATTAAGCAATTGACAAATATATTTTTTAAACAATTGCACCAAAACCATATCTTGTGACCACTCATTGGAACGAGCTCGTCGAGCTCGTTCCAATGATGGGTCACATGATATGGTTTTGTTGATTTTTTTTAAATCAAAAAGAATAATTAAGATAATAAATTCCGCTCTCGACATGGCTTCGTCGCCATTCTTAACATGGCTCGTCTTATAGTTTACAATTTAATTTAATTAATACAAATACCCAGAGGTCTTGACAGCCCAGTTAATGTGATACATTGAAGAACCAAAACCAAGTGTATGTTTGGTTCCCTGAAACCAAATTTGGTTCCCCTACCAGTACAAACAGTTAGTGAAGAAACAGTTGTGGTTCCCGGAGGAACCAAATTTTCTCTGTGTATATCAGAGGAAGGCCAACAAAAATTTTCAAGACGTGACGTGGGGGTGGGTGGGTCTCTTGTGTGCGCCAAAAATGTGCATTTCCAGTTTGTGCAAATTTTTGAATTTTTTTAAAAATATATCAGTATATCAGCTAATATATACCATCATTTGTGTTTGAAACCTTAAAGATGATGTTGTACATCACATTCTTAACATAAATAAAACATCAGGAGGCTTTATATGTGAGAATATTGGGCTTAAACTGGGAAAATGTCACACGTTAGTAGGGGGGTGGGTGTCTTGTTCGAAATGTAGAAAATGTGCAGTCAATATTTTGGGAACAATTCAAATGAAAATTTCTTCCCATATATGTACATCTGCTCTGGCCAAGCCTGATAATGAACAGCTTGTCACCTGTAGACTGGGGCCCACAGCAGCCCACAGAGGTTTAAATTGGTGGTACTAGTTTAACCCTTCACCTAACATGAAAAGCAGACGACACTTGCCAAAAAATGATTGAATAACTAATTTATTTCATTTTTTGTCTCAAAAACATAGGTTATGACCCCTCATTGGAACGAGCTCGACGAGCTCGTTCCAATGAGTGGTCATAACCTATGTTTTTGAGACAAAAAATTAAAAAATAATAAAAATTAATTGGCGATTTTTGAGAAGAGCACTGGCCGGTTTTGCCGTTACGTTGGGTAAAGGGTTAAGAACATTATGAAACCCTAGTAGTATATAAGGTACCCGATCGTCCCTTATTACCCGGACTTTTGCCGGTGCAACTAGTGTTAACTTCCCATAGGAACCGGACTTTTGCCGGTGCAACTTTTGCCGGTGCAAAATGTCGGCACCATACAACATCTAGATCCGCCAAGCAGTGTAGTACTGTATATATAGTATGCTATGGCATGTATAGTGATATATGTACGCATAGGGCTATAGGTATATTTTATGGGTAAATGATGGAAAGATGATGGGAAAATTGTGTTTTCTTGAAAGCTTTTCCCGTGAAACGGTTGCCGTTGCTATTGACGTCGTGACGTCATGATACGCGCGCGACGTCATAGAGATGTTGACCGCTGTTATTGTCCAGTATACAATCTGGCATAACGTTATTCGGGTCAGTGGATGTCGGGCTTCTCGTATGGGGTGGCGGCGACATGGTAGTAGTGGTATATATCCATGTTGGTATACTATTAGCCCTTGGGTCTTCATATTATGCTATGTCTGTTATAGCTAGGTCAAGCAGTATTGTGGGCATGGGGGTCATGTATGGTCGGCCAGTGCGGTATTGAAAGATAGTCCTTGGTGGTTTAAGTTGGACAGTATAGGATGAATGGTCTGTTGGCCTATTACCCCCCTTAGTACTATTAACCTAACGAATCCTTTGTATTATCTTATGGCTGGTATTGGTAGTTCGTAATGCTAGGTCAGGCAGTACCATAATCGTTTGTTTAGAAGTGGGGTATAGGATGCATTGTATATACAGCTGTAG
This sequence comes from Pictodentalium vernedei, assembly GCA_031216915.1. Classification (NCBI taxonomy): domain Eukaryota; kingdom Metazoa; phylum Mollusca; class Scaphopoda; order Dentaliida; family Dentaliidae; genus Pictodentalium; species Pictodentalium vernedei. The sequence goes on from CM062295.1 coordinate 769,449,745, forward strand.
GTCCCCTGCTAGTCCTCGGTGTTATTAACCAACCGATTGCTTTGTATTATCCTACGGCTGGTATTGGTAGTTCGTAATGCTAGGCATAGCGGTATTGTGGGTAGGGGTACTGCCTGGTAGTTTAGAACGGTACTATAGTATTGGCGGTATATACACCGCTGTAGGTCCAGTCCTCGATATTATTAACCAGCCGATTGCTTTGTATTATTCTATGGCTGATATATGTAGTACGTTATGGTAGACCTAGTGATTTTTGGGGGTTGGGGTAATTCCTGGCTGTATAGAACAGCAGTATAGTATGGACAATATATACCTCTGTGGGCCCATGCAGGGCCCATGTTAGCCCTTAGTACTATTAATCCACCTGATGCTTCATGTTATCCTATGACTGGTATAGGTAGTATGCAATGCTAGGCATAGAGGTATTGTGGGTAGGGGTACTGTCTGGCAGTTTAGAACGGTACTATAGTATGGCGGTATATACACCTATAGGCCCCTGTTAGTGCTTGGTACTATTAACCAACCGATTGCTTTGTTTTATTATATGACTGGTATATGTAGTACGTTATGGTAGACCAAGTGATTTTGTGGGGGGGGGGGGGGGGGGGGGGAGGGGTAATGCTTGGTAGTTTAGAACGGTAGTATAGCATAGGCTGTAAATATCCCTGTAGGTCTCTTGCTGGCCCTTGGTACTGCTGATCCACCAGGTGCTTCATATTATTGAGCGGTATTCTGGGGTGGGGTCAATGCCTGGTAATACAGAACGGCAGCAGAGCATGGTTGGTATATTCCCCTGTAGGTTCTATCCTAACCCTTGATAATATTAACCTACCAAATGCTTTGTATCATCCTGTTACTGGTAAGGTGGTACGTAATAGCAGTAGTTCTGACCCTATTCCAAGTATTCTTGTTGTTCCATTTATCTAGATCATTTATATAAATTATAACTAACCAGTCAGATTGTTTGATTTCCCATAATCTGTATGCAGAGTTATCTCCCTTGCGTATAATAAAAGCTTATATTCAATGGCCATATCCCCGGGCACCCCAATTTTGGCACCCCTTTTTTGAAAAACATATGGCCTTCGGCACCCCTTTTTTCTGAAATGGGGATAAGAGTCGTTCGGGGAGTCACTCGATCGAGCAATTGCTCGTTGGCTCATTTCCTCGATGGGATTCGAGTCAATCGAGCAATAGTTGCGAGTCACTCGAAATAAGACGGAATCCCACTTATGGAATCCCTTTTTAGAATCCCATTTGTGGAATCCCTTTTTCGAAAACGCCTGTGTCTATGGAATCCCTTTTTTCTGAAATGAGGATAAGAGTCGTTCGAGGAGTCACTCGATCGAGCAATTGCTCGTTGGCAAATTTGCTCGATGGGATTCGAATCATTCGAGCAATAGTTGCGAGTCACTCGACATAAGACGGAATCCCACTTTTGGAATCCCTTTTTGGAATCCCATTTGAGGAATCCCTTTTTCGAAAACGCCTGTGGCTATGGAATTCCTTTTTTCTGAAATGAGGATAAGAGTCGTTCGAGGAGTCACTCCATGAGCAATTGCTCGAACGACTCTTATCCTCATTTCAGAAAAAAGGGATTCCATAGCCACAGGCGTTTTCGAAAAAGGGATTCCACAAATGGGATTCCAAAAAGGGAATCCATAAGTGGGATTTCGTCTTATGTCGAGTGACTCGCAACTATTGCTCGAATGACTCGAATCCCATCGAGCAAATGAGCCAACGAGCAATTGCTCGATCGAGTGACTCCTCGAACGACTCTTATCCTCATTTCAGAAAAAAGGGATTCCATAGCCACAGGCGTTCTCGAAAAAGGGATTCCACAAATGGTATTCCAAAAAGGGATTCCATAAGTGGGATTCCGTCTTATTTCGAGTGACTCGCAACTATTGCTCGAATGACTCGAATCCCATCGAGCAAATGAGCCAACGAGCAAGTGCTCGATCGAGTGACTCCTCGAACGACTCTTATCCTCATTACAGAAAAAGGGGTGCCGAAGGCCATATGTTTTTCAAAAAAAGGGGTGCCAAAATTGGGGTGCCCGGGGATATGGCCATTGGATATAAGCTTTTGTTATACGCAAGGGAGATAACTCTGCATACAGATTATGGGAAATCAGACAATCTGACTGGTTAGTTATAATTTATATAAATGATCTAGATAAATGGAACAACAAGAATACTTGGAATAGGGTCAGAACTACTGCTATTACGTACCACCTTACCAGTAACAGGATGATACAAAGCATTTGGTAAGTTAATACTATCAAGGGTTAGGATTGAACCTACAGGGGAATATACCAACCATGCTCTGCTGCCGTTCTGTATTACCAGGCATTGACCCCACCCCAGAATACCGCTCAATAATATGAAGCACCTGGTGGATCAGCAGTACCAAGGGCCAGCAAGAGACCTACAGGGATATGTACAGCCTATGCTATACTACCGTTCTAAACTACCAAGCATTACCCCACCCCCACAAAATCACAAGGTCTACCATAACGTACTGCATATACCAGTCATATAATAAAACAAAGCAATCGGTTGGTTAATAGTACCAAGCACTAACAGGGGCCTATAGGTGTATATACCGCCATACTATAGTACCGTTCTAAACTACCAGACAGTACCCCTACCCACAATACCTCTATGCCTAGCATTGCATACTACCTATACCAGTCATAGGATAACATGAAGCATCAGGTGGATTAATAGTACTAAGGGCTAACATGGGCCCTGCATGGGCCCACAGAGGTATATATCGTCCATACTATACTGCTGTTCTATACTGCCAGGCATTACCCCAACCCCAAAAATAAATCACTAGGTCTACCATAACGTACTACATATATCAGCCATAGAATAATACAAAGCAATCGGCTGGTTAATAATATCGAGGACTGGACCTACAGCGGTGTATATACCGCCCATACTATAGTACCGTTCTAAACTACCAGGCAGTACCCCTACCCCCAATACCACTATGCCTAGCATTACGAACTACCAATACCAGCCATAGGATAATACAAAGCAATCGGTTGGTTAATAACACCGAGGACTAACATGGGCCTACAGCGGTATATACAATGCATCCTATACCCCACTTCTAAACACACGATTATAGTACTGCCTGACCTAGTATTACGAACTACCAATACCAGCCATAAGATAATACAAAGGATTCGTTAGTAGGTTAATAGTACTAAGGGGGTAATAGGCCAACAGACCATTCATCCTATACTGTCCAACTTAAACCACCAAGGACTATCTTTCAATACCGCACTGGCCGACCATACATGACCCCCATGCCCACAATACTGCTTGACCTAGCTATAACAGACATAGCATAATATGAAGACCCAAGGGCTAATAGTATACCAACATGGATATATACCACTACTACCATGTCGCCGCCACCCCATACGAGAAGCCCGACATCCACTGACCCGAATAACGTGTTATGCCAGATTGTATACTGGACAATAACAGCGGTCAGCATCTCTATGACGTCGCGGGCGTATGATGACGTCACGACGTCAATAGCAACGTCAACCGTTTCACGGGAAAAATTTTCAAGAAAACACAATTTTCCCATCATCTTTCCATCACTTACTCATAAAATATACCTATAGCCCGATGCGTACATATATCACTATACATGCCATAGCATACTATATATACAGTACTACACTGCTTGACGGATCTAGATGTATGGTGCCGACATTTTGCACCGGCAAAAGTTGCACCGGCGAAAGTCCGGTTCCTATGGGAATTTAACACTAGTTGCACCGGCAAAAGTCCGGGTAATAAGGGACGATCGGATACCTTATATACTACTAACCCTCCTAAAGACCGCTGTGCCTACTAAGTTTATAAGTTTATTTTGGATTTTAATGGGAGAGTGGGGGTGGGTGTCTGAAAACGATAGTAGAAAATTTGCACGTAGTGGGTAGGTGGGTGCAAAAAGGAGCCAAATAAAAATAGGACGTCACGTCTTGCAAATTTTTAGTGCCCCCCCCTCCCCCCCCCCCCCCCTTGTGTATATGACAGATTTATAGTGAGATTGGGATTACAAGGTACCAGGCCCGTCCTAAATGACCCGAATAATCCATGTGTTTCATCTCCATTACTCACAATGACAACTGGACATTGATTCCAATTGAGAAATACACAAATCCTACCACTGAGGACTGGAACTACCACCAGGCAAAATTCATCTAATCAGTATTTCCGATAGCCTACACTATATCTGCGCAATAAAAAAAATTATACGATAACATGCTTTAACACATGTTTATGTATTTAATTTTCTACCACAGACATCTCATTTTATCATTTACTTCGGGGGTGCGGTGGCGTTGCGGTAACCGGTTCTCGTCAGATCGCCGAAGTTAAGCAACGTCGAGCCCCGTTAGTCCTTGGGTGGGTGACCGTCTGAGCGATCGATTCGGACTCCCGCGTTGTGACTTTGGGCAAGGCACTTAACCCCGATTGTCCACACGGGGGTACGATAACGCCGTGCACTAAGGCGTACTGCACGTCGATGATGCGCATGACTTGCTATAGTACTAAGGGGGTACCGGGGGTGCGTTCGATTGAACAGGAGTAATGTTCTGGCTTAGAATTCTCCCAGAATCCCTTTTTGGATCCCTATCCCATGACGTTTTTCCCATTAAAAGACACGTTCCTTTGGTCATTACCCAGAATTCTCTGCTTCTATCTATATATGCAATAGTTTACGTCTATCTGGCCATGTTCCTTTGTTCTAGAGTATACTCCAGTAACGTAGAAGAGCCTATTAGTTGGAACAGCTTTGCTTATTATTACTATATTTAGCTATTCTAGTCTATTCTTGTTAGTTCTGACCCCATTCCGTGTACTCTTGTTGTTTCATTCATCTAGATGATTTATATAAATTATAACTAACCAATCAGATTGCTTGATTTCCCATAACCTGTACTTAATCGTATATAGTTATCTCCCCTTATTACAACGAAGTTGTATCCGATTCTCATCACATCTATATCCGGTGGCAATATCCCCGAGCACCCCGATTAATGCACCCCTTTTTGAAAATTAACCATTTAATTCTTAAATAGCATGTAAATAGCATTTGAATATACCAATACCAAGCACAGGGATCTTTTTCTGATTTGCGATAAATTTCCTCCCCAGCTTGTTGTTAGTACTTGACAAAAGTGGGATTTACCGATAAACCAAGACTGTTGGGGGGGGGGGGGGGAGGTGCCTAACATGAAATCGAATAAAAAACATCATCTGAAAGTACCCTCTACGCCAATAAAAATGGCACCCATTTTTTCAGTACGCCCCTCCACCCCACCCTCATTAGTATGGTTCATAATACGGTCAAAGATGATGGTTTCTCGCGCGCTTTAGACCATCACAACATAAATAACAGGAGGGAACGGATAGGGGTCGGATTTGGCGATATGCCCACGACGCCGTAAAGTAAATAAACTTTCATCAGATTTTTGTAAATTTAAAATCTCACCAAACAAGGATTTGACTACAATAATAGTTTTAAAGGTCTTCAAATGTGTTATTCTGAAAATCTACAAAAACTGATTTCACAAATAAAGAGATAATAGTTCCCTGCTCGGATTCGTGTACAATTTTTATCCTCGAGAGGGGCGAGCGGAGGATTATTTCACGAGGCGTTAGCGGCCCACGAGAGGATAAAATCACACTCGAATCCGAACAGGGAACTTTTGTATTTATTTTATTTTCTGTTTACTTTGTTTTTCAATACAACTCTTTATAATTCATTCCCTGGTTACTTTCAAAACAAGTCAAAAAATAAATTATTCCGTCATCGCTGAGAGTGGAATACCATTTTCGGCGAGTGGGAATGGGAATACGATTTGTATTGGGGGATGAGAAAAGAATGAAAATAAAATAAAACAACAATATTTCAAAAGGAAAATGGTTTCAAGATCAATAACTTCTAAAACAAATCGAATGCTATCAGGCCTTTAATCTATGTCCCCCACATTACAATAACTTCTAAAACAAATCGAATTCTATCAGGCCATTAATCTATGTCCCCCAAATTACAATAACTTCTAAAACAAATCTAATTCTATCAGGCCTTTAATCTATGTCCCCTACATTACAATAACTTCTAAAACAAATCGAATTCTATCAGGCCTTTAATCTATGTCCCCCACATTACAATAACTTCTAAAACAAATCGAATTCTATCAGGCTTTTAATCTATGTCCCCCACATTACAATAACGTCTAAAACAAATCGAATTCTATTAGGCCTTTAATTTATGTCCCCCAAATTACAATAACTTCTAAAACAAATCGAATTCTATCAGGCCTTTAATCTATGTCCCCCAAATTACAATAACTTCTAAAACAAATCGAATTCTATCAGGCCTTTAATCTATGTCCCCCACATTACAATAACTTCTAAAACAAATCGAATTCTATCGGGCCTTTAATCTATGTCCCCCACATTACAAAAACTTCTAAAACAAATCGAATTCTATCAGGCCTTTAATCTATGTCCCCCACATTACAATAACTTCTAAAACAAATCGAATTCTATCGGGCCTTTAATCTATGTCCCCCACATTACAATAACTTCCAAAACAAATCGAATTCTATCAGGCCTTTAATCTATGTCCCCCACATTACAATAACTTCTAAAACAAATCGAATTCTATCAAGCCTTTAATCTATGTCCCCCACATTACAATAACTTCTAAAACAAATCGAATTCTATCAGGCCTTTAATCTATGTCCCCACATTACAATAACTTCTAAAACAAATCGAATTCTATCAGGCCTTTAATCTATGTCCCCCAAATTACAATAACTTCTAAAACAAATCGAATTCTATCAGGCTTTTAATCTATGTCCCCCACATTACAATAACGTCTAAAACAAATCGAATTCTATTAGGCCTTTAATTTATGTCCCCCAAATTACAATAACTTCTAAAACAAATCGAATTCTATCAGGCCTTTAATCTATGTCCCCCAAATTACAATAACTTCTAAAACAAATCGAATTCTATCAGGCCTTTAATCTATGTCCCCACATTACAATAACTTCTAAAACAAATCGAATTCTATCAGGCCTTTAATCTATGTCCCCCACATTACAATAACTTCTAAAACAAATCGAATTCTATCAGGCCTTTAATCTATGTCCCCCACATTACAATAACTTCTAAAACAAATCGAATTCTATCGGGCCTTTAATCTATGTCCCCCACATTACAATAACTTCCAAAACAAATCGAATTCTATCAGGCCTTTAATCTATGTCCCCCACATTACAATAACTTCTAAAACAAATCGAATTCTATCAGGCCTTTAATCTATGTCCCCCACATTACAATAACTTCTAAAACAAATCGAATTCTATCAGGCCTTTAATCTATGTCCCCCACATTACAATAACTTCTAAAACAAATCGAATTCTATCAGGCCTTTAATCTATGTCCCCCAAATTACAATAACTTCTAAAACAAATCAAATTCTATCAGGCTTTTAATCTATGTCCCCCACATTACAATAACGTCTAAAACAAATCGAATTCTATTAGGCCTTTAATTTATGTCCCCCAAATTACAATAACTTCTAAAACAAATCGAATTCTATCAGGCCTTTAATCTATGTCCCCCAAATTACAATAACTTCTAAAACAAATCGAATTCTATCAGGCCTTTAATCTATGTCCCCACATTACAATAACTTCTAAAACAAATCGAATTCTATCAGGCCTTTAATCTATGTCCCCCACATTACAATAACTTCTAAAACAAATCGAATTCTATCAGGCCTTTAATCTATGTCCCCCACATTACAATAACTTCTAAAACAAATCGAATTCTATCGGGCCTTTAATCTATGTCCCCCACATTACAATAACTTCCAAAACAAATCGAATTCTATCAGGCCTTTAATCTATGTCCCCCACATTACAATAACTTCTAAAACAAATCGAATTCTATCAGGCCTTTAATCTATGTCCCCCACATTACAATAACTTCTAAAACAAATCGAATTCTATCAGGCCTTTAATCTATGTCCCCCACATTACAATAACTTCTAAAACAAATCGAATTCTATCAGGCCTTTAATCTATGTCCCCCAAATTACAATAACTTCTAAAACAAATCGAATTCTATCAGGCCTTTAATCTATGTCCCCCAAATTACAATAACTTCTAAAACAAATCGAATTCTATCAGGCCTTTAATCTATGTCCCCCAATTTACACTAACTTCTAAAACAAATCGAATTATATCAGGCCTTTAATCTATGTCCCCCCAAATTACAAAAGTTTTCCCAAATTAGAGAAGATAACAGATAAGTATGGTTTATTTTTTTTTCTGTTTTTTTTTATCAACTTCATAAAGGAAGCTTTAACCCTAGGATGGCTACACATTGTAGCTACTCGTTGATATTCTACACCACGTTACTGCTGTCGTTTCTAGGAAAGTCTTGGCTGCCTATATAGGCAGCCCACACCTGTATAGAAACAACTGAATCTGAATGCAGATCTCAATGTACAACTGTCAAATCTGAATGAAGATCTCAATGTACAACTGTCAAATCTGAATGCAGATCTCAATGTACAACTGTCAAATCTGAATGCAGATCTCAATGTACAACTGTCAAATCTGAATGCAGATCTCAATGTACAACTGTCAAATCTAAATGCAGATCTCAATGTACAACTGTCAAATCTGAATGCAGATCTCAATGTACAACTGTCAAATCTGAATGCAGATCTCAATGTACAACTGTCAAATCTGAATGAAGATCTCAATGCACAACTGTCAAATCTGAATGCAGATCTCAATGTACAACTGTCAAATCTGAATGCAGATCTCAATGTACAACTGTCAAATCTAAATGCAGATCTCAATGCACAACTGTCAAATCTGAATGCAGATCTCAATGTACAACTGTCAAATCTGAATGCAGATATCAATGTACAACTGTCAAATCTAAATGCAGATCTCAATGCACAGCTGAAGCTGAATATAGATTTTTTTTGTCCAAATTAAGGAGACTATTTGCTATTTGCTCTCAACAGAAAGAAAAACCGCAGCAAACCTAGGCTTTTTCCTGAAACTGAACCTCAATCGAAACCTAATGGGAAAAAATAAAAACCACAACGCGATATCCATCGTTTCAGTATCCTAAGTTAACAATTACCTAACATGAAAAGCAGACGACACTTACAAACAAAAATCCTTGAATAACTATTTTTTTCATTTTTTGTCTCAAAAACATAGGTTATGACCCCTGTTTGGAACGAGCTCGACGAGAAAGAAAGGTCCTAACCTATGTTTTTGAGACAAAAAATGAAAAAAAAACAAAGAAAATTACTTGTCGATTTTTGTGAATATCGATGTCCGGTTTTTGCCGTTACGTTGGTAAAGGGTTAAAAAGGTGTGGTTGTTTTTGACTGATATGTAAAGTTTCTCTATAAAACATTTTGTCTGAGTGGATCATGGAAGTAAGTGGATCATGTAAAGTGACTGAATAGTTGTGCATGTCTATAGGCGTTGCACAGCGATGAATCATGAATAATAATATTTAAAATTTTATTATCGGAAACTGAAAAGGGTGAGATACGGTTGGTTTCAACACAAGTCTACGCATCTTTATAAAAATGGTTGATTTTCAAAGCCATGTAAGAACATTAACTCCAAAATGCTTGCTTAATCCCGCCATCTATATACATGTGCCACACCAGATAAGCAGAACTGATGTTTTAATGTTGTAATGTTGCATTAACAAAAGCTCAAATGTTGAATCAAATGAGGATACGTTCTCATAAACAAATGATAAACTTGTCCATTCGTTCCATCCCAGTAACTCACAGCAATATGAAGCCTTCGCCCATTTTTATACATATAACACACCAGTGAAGTAGTAATAAATGTTGTAGGGTTTCATTAACCTGAACTAAAATATATAGGAGGAGTTTATTTTCTCTCAACGTCCGGAAACAAAATGCTAAATCCTCATAAAAATTGCTATTTTTCTCAATCCATTCAATATAGCACAGTAACTCCGGAATAAAAAGTAGAACAACCCTGTCATCAATGTTCCTGTACGTGCTTCACATCACTGAACCGTCAGTCTAATATTAACTTAAAACTAGAACAACCCTGTCATCAATGTACCTGTACGTGCTTCACATCACTGAACCATCAGTCTAATATTAACTGTAAAACTAGAACAACCCTGTCATCAATGTACCTGTACGTGCTTCACATCACTGAACCATCAGTCTAATATTAACTGTAAAACTAGAACAACCCTGTCATCAATGTTCCTGTACGTGCTTCACATCACTGAACCATCAGTCTAATATTAACTTAAAACTAGAACAACCCTGTCATCAATGTACCTGTACGTGCTTCACATCACTGAACCATCAGTCTAATATTAACTGTAAAACTAGAACAACCCTGTCATCAATGTACCTGTACGTGCTTCACATCACTGAACCATCAGTCTAATATTAACTTAAAACTAGAACAACCCTGTCATCAATGTACCTGTACGTGCTTCACATCACTGAACCGTCAGTCTAATATTAACTTAAAACTAGAACAACCCTGTCATCAATGTACCTGTACGTGCTTCACATCACTGAACCGTCAGTCTAATATTAACTTAAAACTAGAACAACCCTGTCATCAATGTACCTGTACGTGCTTCACATCACTGAACCGTCAGTCTAATATTAACTTAAAACTAGAACAACCCTGTCATCAGTGTACCTGTACGTGCTTCACATCACTGAACCATCAGTCTAATATTAACTTAAAACTAGAACAACCCTGTCATCAATGTTCCTGTACGTGCTTCACATCACTGAACCATCAGTCTAATATTAACTGTAAAACTAGAACAACCCTGTCATCAATGTTCCTTTACGTGCTTCACATCACTGAACCATCAGTCTAATATTAACTTAAAACTAGAACAACCCTGTCATCAGTGTACCTGTACGTGCTTCACATCACTGAACCATCAGTCTAATATTAACTTAAAACTAGAATAACCCTGTCATCAATGTAGCTGTATGTGCTTCACATCACTGAACCATCAGTCTAATATTAACTTAAAACTAGAACAACCCTGTCATCAATGTACCTGTACGTGCTTCACATCACTGAACCATCAGTCTAATATTAACTTAAAACTAGAACAACCCTGCCATCAATGTACCTGTACGTGCTTCACATCACTGAACCATCAGTCTAATATTAACTGTAAAACTAGAACAACCCTGTCATCAATGTTCCTGTACGTGCTTCACATCACTGAACCATCAGTCTAATATTAACTGTAAAACTAGAACAACCCTGTCATCAATGTACCTGTACGTGCTTCACATCACTGAACCATCAGTCTAATATTAACTTAAAACTAGAACAACCCTGTCATCAGTGTATACGTACGTGCTTCACATCACTGAACCATCAGTCTAATATTAACTGTAAAACTAGAACAACCATGTCATCAATGTTCCTGTACGTGCTTCACATCACTGAACCATCAGTCTAATAGTAACTGTAAAACTAGAACAACCCTGTCATCAATGTACCTGTACGTGCTTCACATCACTGAACCATCAGTCTAATATTAACTGTAAAACCAGAACAACCCTGTCATCAATGTACCTGTACGTGCTTCACATCACTGAACCATCAGTCTAATATTAACTTAAAACTAGAACAATCCTGTCATCAATGTAGCTGTACGAGCTTCACATCACTGAACCATCAGTCTAATATTAACTTAAAACCAGAAAAAACCCTGTCATCAATGTACCTGTACGTGCTTCACATCACTGAACCATCAGTCTAATATTAACCTAAAACTAGAACAATCCTGTCATCAATCTACCTGTACGAGCTTCACATCACTGAACCATCAGTCTAATATTAACTTAAAACTAGAACAGCCCTGTCATCAATGTACCTGTACGTGCTTCACATCACTGAACCATCAGTCTAATATTAACTGTAAAACTAGAACAACCCTGTCATCAATGTACCTGTACGTGCTTCACATCACTGAACCATCAGTCTAATATTAACTTAAAACTAGAACAATCCTGTCATCAATGTAGCTGTACGAGCTTCACATCACTGAACCATCAGTCTAATATTAACTTAAAACTAGAACAATACTGTCATCAATGTACCTGTACGTGATTCACATCACTGAACCATCAGTCTAATATTAACTTAAAACTAGAACAACCCTACCATCAATGTTCCTGTACGTGATTCACATCACTGAACCATCAGTCTAATACTAACTGTAAAACTAGAACAACCCTGTCATCAATGTACCTGTACGTGCTTCACATCACTGAACCATCAGTCTAATATTAACTGTAAAACTGGAACAACCCTGTCATCAATGTACCTGTACGTGATTCACATCACTGAACCATCAGTCTAATATTAACTGTAAAACTAGAACAACCCTGTCATCAATGTACCTGTACGTGCTTCATATCACTGAACCATCAGTCTAATATTAACTTAAAACTAGAACAATCCTGTCATCAATGTAGCTGTACGAGCTTCACATCACTGAACCATCAGTCTAATATTAACTTAAAACTAGAACAACCCTGTCATCAATGTAGCTGTACGAGCTTCACATCACTGAACCATCAGTCTAATATTAACTGTAAAACTAGAACAATCCTGTCATCAATGTAGCTGTACGAGCTTCACATCACTGAACCATCAGTCTAATATTAACTTAAAACTAGAACAACCCTGTCATCAATGTAGCTGTACGAGCTTCACATCACTGAACCCTCAGTCTAATATTATCTGTAAAACTAGAACAATCCTGTCATCAATGTAGCTGTACGAGCTTCACATCACTGAACCATCAGTCTAATATTAACTGTAAAACTAGAACAATCCTGTCATCAATGTAGCTGTACGAGCTTCACATCACTGAACCATCAGTCTAATATTAACTGTAAATTACATGGAAACAAATTCATTTGCCGACTAGCAAGCCATGCCGCAATGGATGACGGTGACTTTATTGTGTGTTCGATATCTCAACTTGTACATACATGTAGGGGAGCGCGGTGGCTCAGTACATAGAGGTGCAGGCTGCAAGTCGAGGTGCAGCCGAGGGGTCCTCGGTTCGAATCCCACCTGCGGCAACCGCGTTGTGTCCTTGGGCAAGATACTTCATCTCCTTTGCCCGCGTGGGGGCACGATGACGCCGTGTACTAAGGCGTACTGCACGTCGATGGTGTGCATGTCTTCAACCAATCTAACCCTGCTTGTGCTGCAGTGCGGAGTTACGATGCTGGGGAGCTAGCAGCTGCTCGTCGTTGCTCGGTGGTTCTCTCCGGGTACTCCGTCTTCCTCCACCTGTAAAACTGTCGCGGTCATGATTAGCCATTGTGCATAAATATATGACCTTAAACACCAATAACTAAATAATAAATATACATACATGTAACAAGACAATAAATACATTTCTACAATGAGCTCTCTGTCAAGGACGACTGAACCAGTCAGGAAAGACCAGAAATAAAAATATCTGAAAAATTCACTCTCGAAACCTGTATCCGAAGCTATGTTGCGATAAGAGTCGTATGAGGGATTTTTAATACGACTCTTATCCTCATTTCAGAAAAAGGGGTGCCGAAGGCCATATGCTTTTCAAAAAAGGGGTGCCGAAATTGGGGTGCCGGGGATATTGCCATTGATATAGGTTTTTATTATACAGAAGGGAGATAACCCTGCATACAGGTTATGGGAAATCAAGCAATCTAATTGGTTAATTATAATTTATATAAATGATCTAGATAAATGAAACAACAAGAGTACTCGGAATGAGGTAGGAACTACTGGTATTACGTACCACCTTACCAGTAACAGGATGATACAAAGCGTTTGGCAGGTTAATACTATGAACGGTTAGGATGGGACCTATAGGGGAATATACCAACCATACTCTGCTACTGTTCTGTATTACCGGGCATTGTCCCCACCCCAGAATACCGCTCAATAATATGAAGCATCTGGTGGATCAGTAGTACCAAGGGCCAGCAAGAGACCTACAGCGATATGTACAGCCTATGCTATACTACCGTTCTAAACTACCAAGCATTACCCCAACCCCCACAAAATCACTAGGTCTACCATAAGTACTACATATACCAGCCACATAATAAAACAAAGCAATCGGTTGGTTAATAGCACCAAGCACTAACAGGGGCCTATAGGTGTATATACCGCCATACTATAGTACCGTTCTAAACTACCAGGCAGTACCCCTACCCACAATACCCCTATGCCTAGCATTGCATACTACCTATACCAGCCGTAGGATAACATAAAGCATCAGGTGGATTAATAGTACTAAGGGCCAGACCTACAGGGATATGTACAGCCTATATAGTATCCTCAGATAAGTATCCTATAAAAGGTATCCTCGATAGGTATCCTGGATAGGTATCCTCGAATAATACAATACCAGGCCATAGGTATCCTCAAATACTGAAATGAGGCTAAGAGTCGTAGTAAATTATACCTCATTGAGGGAATTTTAATGGTCGTCATAACCTCAAAATTCAATGAGGCTATGAGGCATAATAAATGAGGACTCATTGAGGGCTTTTACATAGCCCTCATGGGCTCATACGACAAAAAAAGGGATTCCACAGTCACAGGCGTTTTCCAAAATGGGATTCCATAGGATATACCTGTTAAATACTGAAATGAGGGTAAGAGTCGTAGTAAATTATACCTCATTGAGGGATTTTTCTAGGTCCTCATAACCTCAAAATTCAATGAGGGTATGAGGGATAATAAATGAGGACTCATTGAGGGCTTTTACATAGCCCTCATGACCTCATACGACAAAAAAGGGATTCCATAGCCACAGGTGTTTTGCAAAAAATGGGATTCCATGGGATATGGCCATTGGATATAGTCTCTTGTTATACACAAGGGAGATAACCCTGCATACAGATTATGGGAAATCAAGCAATCTGATTGGTTAGTTATAATCTAGATAAATGAAACAACAAGAGTACTTAGAATAGAGTCAGAACTAACAAGAATAGACCAGAAATTGCTAAATATAGCAATAATAAGGAAAACTGTTCCAGTTGATAGGCTCTTCTACGCTACTGGAGTATACTCCAGGACAAAGGAACATGGTCAGATATACGAAAACTATTGCATATTTAGATAGAAGCAGAGAATTCTGGAAGAATTCGAAATTATACAAGTTGTCGGGTTGTTTGTGGTAATTATCCAGGGAAGTCGTTCCAGAAAATACTCCGATTCAATCGAACATACCCTCCGAACATACCCCTGTCCTATTGTAGGCCTTAGGTAACATAGCAATCACGTGCTACCATAGAAACCAAGATGTCGGCCTCCAGTATACAAAATGGACGACGGAAACACGTATCATCCTAACAACACGCGCTGCGCATGCGCACTCACATCACGTATCACTATGGAGATGACGTCACAAGATGTCCGCTCACGCGGGTTACCATGACAACACAACATGGCGCCACTACGTCACGTGACATGGCGTCACTTCCGAGATCCGGCATAGAGGTCCGGCAACTAACCCCTGAAACGTGCAGCACTACTACTCATGTCGCTCAAGAGCAGAAATTCACAGAATACCATCACCCATATATAGTTTGCCATGTTCTCAGAGCGCCAGTCTAATTGTGTAAGGAATTCGATTCTGTTGTGGTGTGGAACCAGTCTATCTCTTAAATAGTCCATGATCCATCGCCTGTATTTACATGCAGATTCAGTCGTCTAAAATGTTTCACTTGGTCGGAAAAGCGAATCAGCGGTTCACTTTCCCGACCAACTGATATATTCCAGAAGAATCATTCTAAAAAATATTATAAATATTAATTTATGTGAATCAGCGCCAGAAATGTTGCTTAATTGAGACCTGATTTGTCGGATTTTTTTACATTGCCATTTGGAATAAAGACCCATCACATACAGTACGTGGAGAGTGTATTATCACTAAATCACCCACAGAGTGAGGATTCCACCCGAGCAATAATTGCAAATTTGTTGCAAAGCATAACCAGCACCAGCAAAGTTTCAGCCAATGGACCTCCGGGTTAAACCCGGAGGTCCATTGGCTGAAACATTGCTTGTGTTTATTGTCGATATACACAAAATTTGAAAGTTATAGCTTGGGTGATGACTCCACTCCGCGGGTGATTTAGTTACAATCCACTCTCCACGTACTGTACATAGTTTTACGATTATTATCATCCTTTCAGTGTGTTAAAATCTTGATGGTTTGAAGATGAATTAAATACTTATTGGTTGGAATATCTATAATTAGGGCAAGAAAGAATATATGTATTTCCCTGTGAGTGAACATTATATTACATCTACGGTAGTGTACCCACATACTCCACGTACAGTGGGTAAACAAACAGTCCGGAGTAGCGATGATTTTCACACGGATTTGGACTGATTACGAACTTGATATTTTGCATATCAGTAGATCCGTCAGCAATAATTATATAATGTGTTAACGTTCTAAATTGCAAGGCATGGGGGAGTTGATTTCATACCTAGAATACCTCTTTTTCATAGAAACAGCAAAAACAGCCTCCATTTTTCAAGCTATAACTGTTTGATCTGTTTCACCTGTTGCAAACTTGTGCACTTTGATGCAATGTTCAAAAAGCTTGCCCCCAAATTTGAACTCTCTGAGTATTTTCAAGATACGTTTAATCAAATCTAGTTATGGCTGCTGTAAAGCAGGCATGACTAGATTTGATGAAAGAATCATCTAAAATTAATTCATTGGTGAAAAAATCCATTCAATGTACCGGCGGAAAATAATGTGCCCATATTTTTCGTATTTTATTTGCATGTTAAACTCGATCCTGGACAGAAATATCCGCCACCTGCATGCAAGGAATTAAACCTGTAACCTTAGTAATATCCGCCACCAGCATGCAAGGAATTAAACCTGTAACCTTAGTAATATCCGCCACCAGCATGCAAGGAATTAAACCTGTAACCTTAGTAATATCCGCCACCAGCATGCAAGGAATTAAACCTGTAACCTTAGTAATATCCGCCACCAGCATGCAAGGAATTAAACTTGTAACTTTAGTAATATCCGCCACCAGCATGCAAGGAGTTAAACCTGTAACCTTAGTAATATCCGCCACCAGCATGCAAGGAATTAAACCTGTAACCTTAGTAATATCCGCCACCAGCATGCAAGGAATTAAACCTGTAACCTTAGTAATATCCGCCACCAGCATGCAAGGAATTAAACCTGTAACCTTAGTAATATCCGCCACCAGCATGCAAGGAATTAAACCTGTAACCTTAGTAATATCCGCCACCAGCATGCAAGGAATTAAACCTGTAACCTTAGTAATATCCGCCACCAGCATGCAAGGAGTTAAACCTGTAACCTTAGTAATATCCGCCACCAGCATGCAAGGAATTAAACCTGTAACTTTAGTAATATCCGCCACCAGCATGCAAGGAATTAAACCTGTAACCTTAGTAATTTTGGAGAAATCAGTGCAGACGCACGGACCCGCGATACTACGGTCGGATGGACAAAGGTAATTTTTGGAGCCCGTTAATGTTTTCTCATCATTGAAGAATACAGTAAAATGTTTTTACGAAAAGTTTCGGAAAGTACACACTTTTTTATTTGGGCGTTACTCATTTGATACTTTGATATTTTGTAGATATGGCGCCATCTATTGGGTGTGTCCATTGCCGACTCAAGATACACCTTATGCGGTATCCATTGTAACCACAGCATGCCAATATACAAGTTCCGTCTTCGCTGTTCAGCATTCTGTCAAGAGTAGTCGTAAGTTTACAGTCTGTGTGACTCCTCTCCATCAGTACAATAACACAAACCAGTTAGTGGAAATGGTGGAGGCCAACCGTCTGATGGGAGCTGAATATTTTGTTTTTTATAAATTCAGCACAAAACCAAACGTCGATATGATTTTAAAACAGTATTCAAGAGAAGGTATTGCTGAAGTGATCGAATGGCATTTACCAAAGGCTACATCTTCTAAAGTTCATTACTACGGGCAAACGGCACAACTAAGCGACTGTTTGTATAGGAATCGGTATCGCAGTCAGTACTTGGTAATGACCGATATGGACGAACTGATTGTGCCACGCGTTCACAGTAATTGGTCGCACATGATTGACAGTTTGCCTAATTCCGCAGTATATATGTTTCGATGTGCTATATTTGGAAAAGACTGGCCAAATACAGATGACGAATTTGCCGAGAAGGAATTGGCAGTAAAATACAACGTACAATCTGTCTTGAAGCAAGCAAGGTCGGCATATATTCACAACTATTCTGACAGGTCCAAATATTTTGTTAAACCTGATTGTGTAGAAACTGTTGGTATCCATGTTGTATGGAAATTACGCAAAGGAAAATTATTATCGAATGTTAAAAGTTCAGTTGCCTTACTCCATCACTACAGAGTCGCCGAGAAGACCAAATTCAACCAAACTCGAATTAAGGACAGTAGAATTGCATACTTTCAGAAAAAGTTGTTATCCAGAATAGACAAGAGGTGGAAAATCATTAACGGCTTATCTAGTCCGAACCACTAATCCTTGTACAATTGGATTGCTAGGATACTCTTTGGTTACATACAGAAAAGTGTCTCATTTACCGTCATCTTAGTCTAGGTGTGTTGTGTGTGGAAGGGTGGCGGGGGTGGGGGTGGGTAGGGTTATTTTCGTTATGCAGTTGAAACCAGAAGTTATGTCTTTGTACTGTACACTGTTCTGGGGTAATCGCTCAGTAACTGCACTTTCTGTCCTTACCAAACTGAAACTGCCCAATTAACTAACATAACTCAATTCCTGTAGATAAACAGTGTGCACAACAATTCTATACTAGTAAATAGAGATTGTTAACATCATTCGTAACCTCTACTGGGATACATGAAAATGTAATGCTGTAAATAGATGTTAAAATTCAACTGCATGTACAGAATGAAGAGAGTGGATTACTACTTAATCGCAGCGCCATATAGTCTCCACTCGAAAGATATTTATAATTGTTCATAACAGCAGGAGAAACACCTGCAAACTTTTATGAAAGTTAGCAAGTGCTTCTTGTGTCATATCCTCAGAAATTGTAAATATTTACTGAGTGAAAAATCTATCCCACAGCGATTTACTAGTAATCAACCCGCCACATACTGCGTGGTGTCAATATTTTCTTTCTGCTTCATCGGTTCAGTTCCTGATTTTACTACCGATCTCTCTATTAGTATATTATATTTTGCATTGCACAGCCCAAATGCTCTTGTGTTTTCCAGACCACTTCATTTATCTGCAGTGAGGAGCAAATTAACTTAGGAGCATTTTCTGCGTTCATTATGACAGGACGTCTAGTTTCAACTGTAAATGAATAAATACCAACAACAACAACAACAGCACATAACTCGAAGGATTCAGTTTTAGTTTTTCGACACCTCGCAATCGCTGATTGCATTTAAAAAAATGTTGATATGTGCATACTACAAATGTTAAGGTATTGCATATTACATATTTAGAATATATTTTATTACTTGACTTCTCCGTTTTCTCGGCTTATTATCGTTTCATATTTTTAAATAAATATTAATTAGTACTCCATAACACCTTCAGTTGATTTGATTGGTCAGTTTTAAAAGAACGCTTTCTGATTGGTTATCACCGAAAAGATCTGTGCCAAATTAATCTGGTTATCACTTATGACTGCGTACGACTGTTACGCGTCTTTGTAGCATGCATGACGTTCAAGGTAAAATTCCATCCTTTAACCCATCTTTTCTATCTAAAAGATGTGATTTTGGTAACTATGGTGTCATATGATAAACAGAATATGAAATTCCTGTTTTGGTCACACGATATTTATGAAACTCGTCTACGAATTTTCCGGTTTACCGAGCCAGAGGAAAATTCTTAGACTCGTTTCATAAATATCGTATGACCAGAAACCTCATTCCATATCCTATATTTATTTACTATATTTATTTAATATTGACAAAAAATAACAAACATCGATATTGGAAGGTTGTTGCTGTGTTGCTGGTTTCCATGCTAGATAATCAGCACGCTATTTGATGATGTGACAGCTGTTATGCTGTGACTGCAGTCCCATCCTATCAGCTTTCACGTCATCACACGTCGTCGTTTGGATGAGATACCACGTTGATTTGGTTTGTGGGCGAGGGCGTGAGGGGCAGATTCAAGTTGCGGCGTTTATCGCTGATGTCGCAGCAATCCAGTTGTATAGAGATTAGTGATCGTCACACCTGAATGTGGAAGTTCGTTAATGATTACTGTTGCCGCCATGGAGACATAAATAAAATGCGGGGCGTTGTTTTGAAGATTGTTGATTTCTCTCATATTCTCGAAACGCGTAGCACCTATTATGTTTTCAATCGAGACACAACGTCGTTATTTATTTGAATAAAATATCTGCACTTCATTCGCTATACTGGAAGCATACCACCTTGGTTTCATTTAGCAACGATCATAGCTTCCCATATGAAATGTGAGCGTTGTGGAGAGTGCGATAAGACATAATAATTCAACACATGGCTCACCGAATATTCGTGTTTCGGATATTCGCTGAGACATGTGTTGAGGATTGCTTAAAGCATATTAGCGAATCGCATTCCGTTTCGATTCGATTCTTGTCAATCTCGATTCAGGTGTATCGAATGTTCATTCTGGACCTACAAAGGTAAATAGAATCGGCGCGCGGGGATGTGTGCTGAATATTTTCTCTAAATACCGAACGTTTCACACTATTTGTAGATCGGTGAGAACATTTGTTGTATCACCGATCGGATTCCCTAAATTATAACATAATTTAATCGGGGTCTTGATAACCGTTACTTATTCCAGGCTCCTTATTCGACATTCGTTATCAACCGATAAAATCGGTTGATAACGAATGTAGATTAAGGAACTGGGAATACGCAACGGTTGTCACGTCCGCAATTTTATCCAGGTACAACTCCAATATGAAACGAATTTGATTTTCACTTAGCAGGAATTAGCCATTGATTTGCTAAGGGGGACAGTGGCGGCGCCAGAAATTTTTTCGTGGGGGGCAAGTAGGGGGGCAGACTCCCCATGAAGGGGGGCAAATACGTAAAGGATCATATCATTACTTTATTATGAGGTAGTCGAAACTTGGACACAAAGTCCGTAATATAAGTTTTTGGTTTGGTACGTCCTGTGGACGTACCAAACCAAAAAATGATATTACGGACTTTGGGTTCAAGTTTCGACTAAATGTAATGGTAATTAGCGCTTCTCCTTTCAAAAAATCCTGGATCCGCGTCTAGAGAGAGAGAAGCCAGAGATAGAGAGAGGGATAGAGAGAGGGAGGGAAGGAGAGAGAGAGAGAGAGATGGAGGGGGATAGAGAGAGAGAGGAGAGATAGAGAGAGGGAGGGGCAGAGAGAGGGATGGAGGGAGGGAGGGAGGGAGGGAGAGAGAGTGTGTGTGTTTGTGTGTTTGGATGGATGTGTGTGTGGTGGGTGGGGGCAAGTGGGGGGCAGAGCCCACGTTTGGGGGGGCAAATGCCCCCCGTGCCCCCCTGTAGCGCCGCCACTGAAGGGGGATCTAGCTAATGTTAACTTTTCGAAATTTGTATTATTTATTTATTTATTTATTGGTGTTTAAGGTCACATACTTATGCACAATGGCTAATCGTGACCGTGACAGTTTTACGGGTGGAGGAAGCCGGAGTACCCTTAGAGAACCACCGAGCAACGACGAGCAGCTGTCAGCTCTCCAACATCGTAACTCTGAACTCTGCACCGCAGAATTATTGTCAATGTCAGTATTTATTTTACATGTGTAAAGTTGTTCACATCCTATATTATAGAATAAAACAATGTTATGGAATTGAACAATATTATAACTATGCCTAGTGTTCTAGTTACAACAATTTAAGGTAATGTAGTTGTTGTTTTCTGTGTTCATGATGACATTGAACACAAAAAACAGGGGGTAATGTGATGTTTGGTGTAATTTCCCAAATGCATTTTTGCCCAGATATTTTTGAGAGCTGTATTAATCTTCAGCTACGGTAACGTCCATCATTATTATTAGTAAAACGGGTAGATTCGGCTACATAACTTTGGATGCGATACGAATCATCTTGTATTTACGAAGGAAAACACCTTGTTGATTTTGCTGGGACTAACCCAGAATTAGGAAACATATTTATTTATTATTTATTTATTGGTGTTTAAGGTCACATATTTCTGCACAATGGCTAATCATGACCGTGACAGTTTTACGGGTGGAGGAAGCCGGAGTATCCGGAGAGAACCAACGAGCAACGGCGAGCAACTGTCAGCTCCCCAACATACTAACTCCACGCAAGCGCAGGGTTAGCATTGGCTGAAGACAAGTGCACCATCGACGTGCAGTACGTCTTAGTACACAACGCCACCGTGGCCCCGCGCGGGCAATAGAGATGAAGTGTCTTGCCCAAGGACACAATGCGGTTGCCGTAGGTGGGATTCGAACCGAGGACCTCTCGGCTTGCAGCCTGCACTTCTACCTACTGAGCCACCGCGCTCCCCGAAATTTGTATAACCTTAAATCCTCGCCAATTTGTCTGTGTAAATATGTGTGAATTTTTGTTTTGAATGCTTTTATTATTTATTTTTGTTCTCTGATATAATCCTTTAGATAACCAAAAACTGCCATATTAACTGAGCTGTTTGGGTTCAATAGAGATGAGGTATGTGTACTAAACCATATGTTTCGCTGAGAGCATCTATTTGCAATCTTAATTGGTCATGTTTGTTTTTGGGTTTTTTTGTTTTATTTCTTTTAGAATTTTTGGTTTATTTTTATGTCTTGTAAATCAATGCACATGAGACAGTGTGGTCGGTTAAAAAGTGGGACTAGGTACAGAGATAGTGTCTGTGTAGCTTCTCATTTGTGTCTTGAAGTTTTTGCATTGCCCGTTTTACTAGACGGGGTTCAAGGCTTTTTCGATGCCAAAGTGGCTATGGTTAGCGCTTGTTTAGAGCCGTTTGCTGAAGTACATCTTTTTCCAGATATGAAGTATGGAATGATAATTGTCAGTGGGGCACATTCTTTTGCATTGACAGATTTTAATCATGGCATAGGGCTGTATTTCACTGTCGGATCTTTAAGAGATCTATTTTATCATACGAGCCCGCACAAAATTATATCATTTCTGAAGGTAATCAACTATTTCAATAAATTTTAAATTGATTTTATTATTTTAATATAGATTCGCCAAGTCATAACTCATCAGATTGGTTTTATTCACTTCTCTTGTACACTGCAAAAAATATAGGTTTTCTTTAGAATCAAAACTGGTTCTAATCTTGTCCCTGAGATGGAACCAGTTCTGTTTAAACAGTATTTATTTCAAATTAAATAAATTTATAAAGATGAGCATTCAATTTTGGTTTCTAACATTGGACAAAGTATTTAAATGACCAACTGCTGGAAATCGCTCTTACATCCCAGTAACAGTTGTCACACAACAGCATTTTAGAAGCTACAGTAAGCGCACACGATTAAAGCCACGGGACAGAATAGATGTATTTGAAGCAACTTGATCAGTGGTATTGGCTCAGATTTAGAATACGTTCGTTACAACATATCTTTCTAGAATACAAATGGTTTGTCGTGTCTTTTTTTTAATTAAAATGAACCTTTTGTTATCTAGCACTAATCACTGAGATTACCAGACATTGTATTGAACAGGTGGTCTGTTGGGACGTTGTTATCTCACACTAATCATTGAGATAACCAGACATTGTATTGAACAGGTGGTCTGTTGGGACGTTGTTATCTCACACTAATCATTGAGATTACCAGACATTGTATTGAACAGGTGGTCTGTTGGGACGTTGTTATCTAACACTAATCATTGAGATTACCAGACATTGTATTGAACAGGTGGCCTGTTGGGACGTTGTTATCTAACACTAATCATTGAGATTATCAGACATTGTATTGAACAGGTGGTCTGTTGGGACGTTGTTATCTAACACTAATCATTGAGATTACCAGACATTGTATTGAACAGGTGGTCTGTTGGGACGTGGGCGAAAAACGTTGCAAATCGATATGCTTCTCCCAAGATGGCGTCACGTTAATCAACGCAATTTGTACCCATAATCCATGACGTTTGATGACGCGAAATGTGTTACTCTGTGACTGCAGTCACAGTGTAAGAATTTTTATTTCATCAAACGTCATGGTAGATACCAAGCACAAAATTAGTAATACTGTCACAACTTTCCAATCTCGGCACTTGCTTCTTTAGTCTTCTTTCTTTCAACCCTTTGAACCCCCGCGGTCGCATTTCCGGCCAGGAACATGATACGTCATAACGTCATTATATAGGATGGCTGTTCAGAAAATATTAGTGGGAAGCCCAATCAGTATTTTCAACGTGCAGCCCGTGGCTGCACGTTGAAAATACTGATTGGTCTACCCCAAATAATGAATATGGACTCTTCTAATTGCTGCCATTGAACTGGCATGGGAGATACCACTAGAGTCCATAGGGTTAATAACTAAGATATGTTGTAAATATTCAATTTGTATTGCCGCGAAAAATATGCACAGCATCATCATATTCATTTTTCAGCGACAACAAAGTACAGTTTTGAAAAACGATCGACGGTTGTCAGGTGTCCGAAAATTTAATATATTTCGGGAATTTTATGTTTTGTTGAGCATAATTTATGTATAGCATCCCCACCCCAAGATTGAGGAAGTTGAAACACTTTTTCTATATGTGAGCAACGAGCGTTCGAGCAATCCGGTTGTATAGAAATCAGTAATTTCTGGCAGTCTACAATTTGAGATAATGATAATAAATATATAAATAATAGCCATTTATATAGCGCACATATCACAAGACTGGAAGGCTCCATGGCGCTGTACAAAGATTGTGGTGGAATATTACACAATATAATAACGCCATAGTTATTGATAATAGGATTGGTGGTAACACTGTTTAAAAAGACAGGCTTTCAACCTGGGTTTAAATAAACTCCATGACTGTGCAAACTACTTATAACGAGGCAGTCTATTGAAGAATCTAGGAGCACAGCAGGCAAATAAACGACCTCCGTATGAGGAGAGTGAGACAGTACTTTCCTCTTGGCGGTTCTGGCAAGAAGATCGTAAAGTTCGGCCTGGTTGGTGCTCAGTCACTTGGTCTGAAATAATGGATGGGCTTATAACACCTTTGACCTTAGAGGAACTTGTCAACTAACTAGAAACAGCATATACCCACAAGTCAGAAATGTCGAATTTATGTAACCTATCGGGTCCTTAATGCCAGATACAGAATTTTATGGCATGTAGGCTAGATAAGATAAGATGCAATTTATTTAGGAAATACCCCAGAACAAGGGCAGATTGGTTTGTACAAAAACATTCAACACAGAAAGAAACATATGAAAAACAAAACTAATTCTAAATGACAGACGTAAATATTAAGTGTTATATATATATATAACATATAATATAATCTTAATATAACCTCTTGGTCTCATTTTGAAAGAACTTGTTCTCGTTGTTTCAGGAATTGCTGGATCATGTGACAAATCATACTGCATAGCTGTGGCACATTGTTTCTCATCAAGAATATGAATCTCTCGGGAGGTATCCATCTCAACAAACTCTTGGTATTCACGTTGAATTCCCCTAGAGATGCATATTCACTGCACTCAGTAGCAAAGCGCTATTCTTTTACCTCTGCACCCGAGCCTCACATCGCGCATAAACGTTCGCTTACGGGGGTGGGTGGTAGAATATGCCCCCCCCCCCCCCCCCGCCCTTCTATCATAAACTTGTGGTTGCTTACACGCAAACGCGTAAATATGTTTCTGGCCTCAGGGGATGCTGTATAGATCAGATAAGGCTCCAAGTGATATTTGTTCTTAAATTCTCGATAAGTTCTCACACACTAAACACTAAAGTGTTAAAACTAACACTTTCAAGGTGTTAAACACATTCTAACTCTTAGGGTTTGATTTTAACACTCAAAGTGCAATGCTTTAAGCACTTAGACATTACAATCGTCAGACAACTGAAACTTGAATAGATGGCACGTTCCATTTGTCTAGCATTGGTGGTTCTTCCAGAATCGTCCATGATTTGACAATTAAAAGGACACAGCGCAGATGACGCGGATCAGGCTCGAGAGTTCGAGCCTGATCAGCTTCATCTGCGTTGTTTCCTTTTATCGCGACATTACACTTGTCAAGTGGTATTATTGTAACACCTGTCAAGTTCTGGGATATCTGCACTTGAACAAAGTGCAAGTTCAGCACTAAGTAAGTGTTAAATACAGCACTTCAAGTGTAGTTTTTAACACTTTAGTTTTTAGCGTGCAGTTTATTTTTTCAGTTCTCCAGTTCTCATCAAATATAGTATTATCAAAATTATTTAAATGGGTCTCCTTCAGACAATCAACGACTCATTCTCAAATGTAAGCTTGGTTGCAGTCACCTTAACTGTAAGTAGTGGGGTTGGATTTTGTTATCAGGAGTGAGGCACCCCCATCTTTGCTAATGGATATATCTAGCCTGGCCTTGTTACAGTAACTGAAGCCTATATATTGGGTGTGACACACATCTCCTGGATGGAGACGGTGGCTCTTGACTCACGTTTTGTACTGTCGGCAACGAGAGTTAGAAGTCTCGAATTGAATAAAGCAGATATGGCATCTTACTCTTGATTCATATATCCGTACACTAAAAGTAGATCCAGTGTGTCAACATGACTGGCTTTACGCGGCACGATATTAAGAACGGTCCACTTTGTTACCTTGTGAAACAACATCGAATCATTATGATGTCGATAACACTGATACTTCTATCAAAATATCAATCAATGAAAACATGAGTATTTATAACGTTAAACTATAAATAGAGAGTAATCAATTTGTTTTGAGCGTTACGGTAAATAATTCATCGAGAGACGGGACGTAGCCCGAGTGATTTACGAAACAGTCCCGTCTCGAGATGAATTATTTACCGTAACGCTCAAAACAAATTTATTACTCTGTTTATTACATGACATTTAGAATAAAGAGGTCTTTTACTATAATAATTCAACCCAAACTATTGTCAGATATAATCCAATTTAGTGTAAACACGGAAACATTTCTAAAATTAGCAGGAAGGAAATACGAAATAGTCCTGTCTCGAGGCGAATTATATACCGTAACTTGCCGTAAGAATAGGTCACTCTCTTTAGTAAATGACATTTTAGACCAAAATGTCTTTCATCAAAAATAATTCAACACAAAATATTCTCAAATGCAACTCTGAAATACTTCTGAAATTAGCGCGTATGAATACATCACTTTCTGTGGCAAATCTTCGATTGGAAATGGCCCCGTTTTATTTTTGTGACTTTCGTTCGATATTTTACTATTTTATGTGGCGTTCCAGCATTTGGGGAATGGCATTCAGCCATAAGATAAAACATTTCTATTTGGATTTTGTCAACTGTGCTAACGAACCTGTTCATAGAGGAAAGAAAGGATTTTTAAAAATATTCAGAAGGAAAATTCATTTTAATTAACTGATGTGGAACTGGAAAACAAAACATCAACAAATCGGTGGGGGCGTGGCTTATATACGTCAGTCGTTCCAAAGTTACTATTGAAGTGACATAATTCACTCGTGACATTACAACTTTTTAATCAACATTAAATTCAATGCAAAACGAACTGAGGAATGTAATAAACTAATTTAATGCATCTTTGTGATTTTAAAGTCCGAGTTAACCATTTAGATCTCGAGATATAAAAATTTGTTTTAATTACGATTTTTAAATTTAAAACAATCAACAAAACCATTATCATGTAATACCTCAAATCAGGTGTCGTATTATACGATTTTGTTTAAATTTTTTGGAAAAAAAATATTTTCTTCAACTGCTCAATTTGTTAAATACATCGGTGGATACGATCGATAATATTAATTTATAAAATATCTTCGCTCACTTCTGAATTGATTTAATGAACTGCATATCATCGAAGTCTTTAAACTAGAAATGTCGCTATCCATTATCGACCATCGTTTTGGCGATATCGGCATTATACCGATATCAGCCTTATTGGCCGTGGCCCGTTATAGGAAATCGGTTGATCACTTCAAAATGGTCACATGAATCACAAGTTAACTCAAACAGGCTGCAGTGCAGAGTTACGATGTTGGGGAGCTGGCAGCTGCTCGTCGTTGCTCGGTGGTTCTCTCCTGGTACTCCGGCTTCCTCCACACGTAAAACTGTCACGGTCATGATTAGCCATTGTGCATAAACATGTGACCTTAAACATCAATAAATAAATAAATAACTCAAACAGGGAGAGTTATATCTGGTTGAGACATCACTTCTCCACTGAGGCTGTTGCATTACAAAGCGATCTGACCAAGGATATTATGGCCTGGCGACACTTTTACCCAGCAATGATTTTACTATAAAAAATGCAAGGGTTGAAACTTCATCTCACTTCAATATATATACTGTAAATATAACAATAACATGTTCTTTTGAGGGCGTTATGGTTCATTAATGGCCCTAGAAAAATGATTAACAGCCCGAGGGCCACTTAAAGTCCCGAGACGAAGTCGAGGGCCGTTAATGATCCCGAGGGCTGTTAATCATTTTTCGAGGGCCGTTAATGTTCCATGACGCCCGAAAAGGAATATGTTATTACTATTATTACCACTTACCAAAGAACGCCATTTCAAGCCACTGCAGACATTTTTGATTTAGAAATAGAAGAACGCCATTTCAAGCCACTGAGACATTTTTGATTTAAAAATAGAAAAATCAGATTGTCGTCTGTTTATTTACAAACAAAGGTCAAAGTTCAAAGTTGAGTCCAATTTATTTGAATGACTCGAAAATAGGATTGCTGGAATTTGGCTGAAGCGCTTTAACTACAAACTCACGCCGTTATTTACAAAATGAGATTATTTATCGTATCAACACCCACCACCACTTTTAAATCATAAATGAAGTTAATAATCCGAAATATATCATGGTTTAATCCGTTTTGTTGGAATAAATGGACAACAAAATTTCGAGCACATTAGTGTCATTTTTTCCGGAATATAAATTACCCACAATTCTGGGCTAGCGGGACGTTTTCATTATTAACGCTA
Source organism: Pictodentalium vernedei (assembly GCA_031216915.1). Lineage (NCBI taxonomy): Eukaryota > Metazoa > Mollusca > Scaphopoda > Dentaliida > Dentaliidae > Pictodentalium > Pictodentalium vernedei. Next base: position 769,479,030 of record CM062295.1, read on the forward strand.
TTTTTGCGGGCTGTCATTGAGTCTTATCGTCCACCTCAGATCATTTTAATAACCCAAGGAGCGCCCTATAAAGTGGTAATAACTGATGTTATTTAATTTGTTTATGTTATAGTTATTGTACATTTTTTAAAGCTTTCGAAAAGGTTTTATTTTCATTAGGTATTGATATTGATCTAAACGTTTTTATTTTTTATTGTTCAGGCATGAATATCCTGTTAACCCTTTACACAACGTAACGGCACAAAACGGCCAACGCTATTCTCGAAAATCGCCAATTAATTTTCATTATTTTTTCATTTTTTGTCTCAAAAACATAGGTTATGACCCCTCATTGGAACGAGCTCGTCGAGCTCGTTCCAATGAGGGGTCATAACCTATGTTTTTGAGACAAAAAATGAAAAAAAAATTAGTTATTCAATCATTTTTTGGCAAGTGTCGTCTGCTTTTCATGTTAGGTAAAGGGTTAAACTGGTACCACCAATTTAAACCTCTGTGGGCTGCTGTGGGCCCCAAACTACAAATGACAAGCTGTTCATTATCAGGCTTGACCAGAGCAGGTGTACATATACGGGAACAAATTTTCATTTGAATTGTTCTGTCAGTATTCTCAGGTGTTGCTACTTTCGTCTTCTATCCATACAAATTCTATTAATAAATAAATAACGTGGGTTGAATTTAGTGCATCAGAGACAATTTTCCCAAAATATTGTCTGCGCATTTTCTACATTTCGAACAAGACACCCACCCCCCACTAACGTGTGACATTTTCTCAGTTTAAGCCCAATATTCTCACATATAAAGCCTCCTGGTGTTGTGTTTATGTTAAGAGTGTGATGTACAACATCATCTTTAAAGTTTGAAACACAAATGATGGTATATATTAGCTGATATATTGATATATTTTTAAAAAATTCAAAAAATTGCACAAGTTGGAAACGCACATTTTTGACGCACTCAAGAGACCCACCCACATTTCGAGGGGTTTATATTGTCTAAACCCTCTACCTAACGTAACGGCCAAAACTGGCTAGCGGTATTCACAAAAATCGCCAATTAATTTTCATTATTTTTTCATTTTTTGTCTCAAAAACATAGGTTATGAACCCTCATTAGAACGAGTTCGTCGAGCTCGTTCCAATGAAGGGCCATAACCTATGTTTTTGAGACAAAAAATGAAAAAAAATAGTTATTCAATAATTTGTTTTTTAAGTGTCGTCTGCTTTTCATGTTAGGTAAAGGGTTAATAAAAAAAACTGCTTTGTTTACATAAAATGGGCGAAATAGTGTTGACTGAGACAGACAATAGCCCGCTACGTAAGGCAACCCATGGCTGGTGATAACTTAAAGAATGTAGTCCTCGAGGCGTTACGCCACCAGTCACATTTTGTAAGGACTTCGACACAGCAATGACCTGGAACCAGTCTAGCCCATAAATGGTACGCCAATGTTTAGATTCAATGAGCTGGAATATTTCAGATTGTCGAAAAAAAGAACCTACATTTCGCTTTTCCGACCAACTGACACATCTATGCATTGAATCTAAAACAATGCCGCAAACATTACTTTTCTCTGAATCGACGCGAGAAATGTTGCTTCATCGAGATTTGATTTTACCAAATATTTAACCCTTTACCTAACGTAACAGTCAAAACCGGCAAGCTCTATGAACAAAAGTCGCCAATTAGTTTCATTATTTTTTTTATTTTTCGTCTCAAAAACATAGGTTGTGACCCCTCTTTGGAACGAGCTCGTGGAGCTCGTTCCAATGAGGGGTCACAGCCTATGTTTTTGAAACAAAAAATAGTTATTTAAGAATTTTGTTTGCAAGTGTCGTCTGCTTTTCATGTTAGGTAAAGGGTTAATAGAATTACCAATTACTATTACATATGTTTGTAGAATAAGCAATTATGAATGAATACTCATTACGGCTGTAGTTTTATGATCAAGCAGCGTACATCCACCAGTTTGTTAATATCTTCTTATTGTCAAGGTGAAATAAATACTTAATAATTAGAACATCTATAACTGGAGCTCGGGTGCATATCTGCACATCTCTGTGAGAGAAGTGACATTCCATTAAAACAACGGTAGTCAGCGCGTAAACTTCACAAACGTCATAACAGCGTCGGAGTCTCTACAGAATTTGAGTGGAGAGCTGACAGCTTTATGGACTCCATGTAAAACTCTATGTGGTTTGTGTTCCTAGCTTCCAAACCCGAACAGAGAAAACCTGACAATGAAACATCTTTGCGCATGATGGTACACACTTGCACTTATCAACACATACTTCCAAACTTAATTGACTGCATGGGTGGAGGGCTAAGTAATTGGTAAGAACCAGCCACCAATATTCACAAAAAGCCATTCAAATTTTGCCATGTTCTCTGGTTTGCCTCAGAGACATATCTTACAATCCTTCCGATGGGGGTCGCGAGCTGCGTTTTTGAGACACAGAAATAATTTTTTTCAGTTATTCAAGAAATGCTCTTGCATCTGTCGTCTGCCACTCACAGCTGGTAAAATGTTAAGCAACTGCTCAAAGGGTTAAGTAACTAGTCACAACAGGTCAAGAATATTCACAAAATGTCAATTCTAATTTTATTATGTTCCCAATATTACCACAGATACATAGCTTGTGTCCCCTCATTGAAATGATCCCAATGAGCTCGTTCCAATGAGGGGACATGAGCTGTGTTTTGCGACACAGAATGCATTTCCTCAGTTACCCAAGAAATGATTTTTGCAACTATCGTCTTCCACTCGCAGTGGGTAAAGAGCTATGTAAAAGGCCAGAACCAGCCAGTAATATTCACAAAAATGCCATTCAAATTGTATTATGTTCTCAGTGTTGCTTCACAGACATATCTTATGATGTCTCATTGGAATGCGCCCCCCCCCCCTCCCCCCGTCGGTGGGAACCCCGTGAAGAGAACTAGTGCTTGCTGACTGAGGTAAACAAGTTCTGTTGTACAGGTAAATTAGGACCCGGGACCAACGCGTTTCAGTGTGTGTGTTTTTTCAAATGACACAATCATGTTTTAGAGGAATTTTGAATGTTGGTTTCTGATCCCCCGCCGGGATTCGAACCCTCGGCAACACCGCCTGGCAATCAGGAGTCCAGCGTCTAAACCACTAGACCATTGCACACCGCCAAAAAACGATGGCTGGAATCTAGCTTTTTAGATGAAGTCCTCATGATTACTTGGTTCATCTTCCTTTCGGCAGCAGCATGAAAGTGTGGAACGCGCTGGCTACAGTACGACGAAAGTGCTGTGGATGGCCTCAGACGAAGACTGGCACGGGCTTGTGTGTGTTTTTTCAAATGACACAATCATGTTTTAAAGGAATTTTGAATGTTGGTTTCTGATCCCCCGCCGGGATTCGAACCCTCGGCAACACCGCCTGGCAATCAGGAGTCCAGCGTCTAAACCACTAGACCATTGCACACCGTCAAAAAACGATGGCTGGAATCTAGCTTTTTAGATGAAGTCCTCATGATTACTTGGTTCATCTTCCTTTTGGCAGCAGCATGAAAGTGTGGAACGCGCTGGCTACAGTACGACGAAAGTGTTGTGGATGGCCTCAGACGAAGACTGGCACGGCCTTGTGTGTGTTTTTTCAAATGACACAATCATGTTTTAGAGGAATTTTGAATGTTGGTTTCTGATCCCCCGCCGGGATTCGAACCCTCGGCAACACCGCCTGGCAATCAGGAGTCCAGCGTCTAAACCACTAGACCATTGCACACCGTCAAAAAACGATGGCTGGAATCTAGCTTTTTAGATGAAGTCCTCATGATTACTTGGTTCATCTTCCTTTCGGCAGCAGCATGAAAGTGTGGAACGCGCTGGCTACAGTACGACGAAAGTGCTGTGGATGGCCTCAGACGAAGACTGGCACGGGCTTGTGTGTGTTTTTTTCAAATGACACAATCATGTTTTAGAGGAATTTTGAATGTTGGTTTCTGATCCCCCGTCGGGATTCGAACCCTCGGCAACACCGCCTGGCAATCAGGAGTCCAGCGTCTAAACCACTAGACCATTGCACACCGTCAAAACACGATGGCTGGAATCCAGCTTTTTAGAAGAAGTCCTCATGATTACTTAGTTCATCTTCTTTTCGGCAGCAGCATGAAAGTGTGGAACGCGCTGGCTACAGTACGACGAAAGTGCTGTGGATGGCCTCAGCCGAAGACTGGTACGGGCTTGTGTGTGTTTTTTCAAATGACACAATCATGTTTTAGAGGAATTTTGAATGTTGGTTTCTGATCCCCCGCCGGGATTCGACCCTCGGCAACACCGCCTGGCAATCAGGAGTCCAGCGTCTAAACCACTAGACCATTGCACACCGTCAAAAAACGATGGCTGGAATCTAGCTTTTTAGATGAAGTCCTCATGATTACTTGGTTCATCTTCCTTTCAGCAGCAGCATGAAAGTGTGGAACGCGCTGGCTACAGTACGACGAAAGTGCTGTGGATGGCCTCAGACGAAGACTGGCACGGGCTTGTGGGTGTTTTTTCAAATGACACAATCATGTTTTAGAGGAATTTTGAATGTTGGTTTCTGATCCCCCGCCGGGATTCGAACCCCCGGCAACACCTCCTGGCAATCAGGAGTCCAGCGTCTAAACGACTAGACCATTGCACACCGTCAAAAAACGATGGCTGGAATCTAGCTTTTTAGATGAAGTCCTCATGATTACTTGGTTCATCTTCCTTTCGGCAGCAGCATGAAAGTGTGGAACGCGCTGGCTACAGTACGACGAAAGTGCTGTGGATGGCCTCAGATGAAGACTGGCACGGGCTTGTGTGTGTTTTTTCATATGACACAATCATGTTTTAGAGGAATTTTGAATGTTGGTTTCTGATCCCCCGCCGGGATTCGAACCCTCGGCAACACCGCCTGGCAATCAGGAGTCCAGCGTCTAAACCACTAGACCATTGCACACCGTCAAAAAACGATGGCTGGAATCTAGCTTTTTAGATGAAGTCCTCATGATTACTTGGTTCATCTTCCTTTCGGCAGCAGCATGAAAGTGTGAAACGCGCTGGCTACAGAACGACGAAAGTGCTGTGGATGGCCTCAGACGAAGACTGGCACGGGCTTGTGTGTGTTTTTTCAAATGACACAATCATGTTTTAGAGCAATTTTGAATGTTGGTTTCTGATCCCCCGCCGCGATTCGAACCCTCGGCAACACCGCCTGGCAATCAGGAGTCCAACGTCTAAACCACTAGACCATTGCACACCATCAAAAAACGATGGCTGGAATCTAGCTTTTTAGGTGAAGTCCTCATGATTACTTGGTTCATCTTCCTTTCGGCAGCAGCATGAAAGTGTGGAACGCGCTGGCTACAGTACGACGAAAGTGCTGTGGATGGCCTCAGACGAAGACTGGCACGGGCTTGTGTGTGTTTTTTTCAAATGACACAATCATATTTTAGAGGAATTTTGAATGTTGGTTTCTGATCCCCCGCCGGGATTCGAACCCTCGGCAACACCTATGGCCTGGCGACACTTTTTCGCAGCAATGATTTTACTATAAAAAATGCAAGGGTTGAAACTTCATCTCACTTCAATATATGTACTGTAAATATAACAATAGCATGTTCTTTTGAGGGCGTTATGGTTCATTAATGGCCCTAGAAAAATGATTAACAGCCCGAGGGCCACTTAAAGGCCCGAGACGAAATCGAGGGCCGTTAATGATCCCGAGGGCTGTTAATCATTTTTCGAGGGCCGTTAATGTTCCATGACGCCCGAAAAGGAATATGTTATTACTATTATTACCACTTACCAAAGAACGCCATTTCAAGCCACTGCAGACATTTTTGATTTAGAAATAGAAGAACGCCATTTCAAGCCACTGAGACATTTTTGATTTAAAAATAGAAAAATCAGATTGTCGTCTGTTTATTTACAAAGGTCAAAGTTCAAAGTTGAGTACAATTTATTTGAATTACTCGAAAATAGGATTGCTGGAATTTGGCTGAAGCGCTTCAACTACAAACTCACGCCGTTATTTACAAAATGAGATTATTTATCGTATCAACACCCACCACCACCTAAATGAAGTTAATAATCCGAAATATATCATGGTTTAATCCGTTTTGTTGGAATAAATGGACAACAAAATTTCGAGCACATTGGTGTTATTTTTCCGGAACATTAATTACCCACAATTCTGGGCTAGCGGGACGTTTTCATTATTAACGCTATTTTTGCGGGCTGTCATTGAGTCTTATCGTCCACCTCAGATCATTTTAATAACCCAAGGAGCGCCCTATAAAGTGGTAATAATTGATGTTATTTAATTTGTTTATGTTAAAGTTATTATACATTTTTTAAAGCTTTCGAAAAGGTTTTATTTTCATTAGGTATTGATATTGATATAAACGTTTTTATTCTTTACTGTTCAGGCATGAATATCCTGTTAACCCTTTACACAACGTAACGGCACAAAACGGCCAACGCTATTCTCGAAAATCGCCAATTAATCTTCATTATTTTTTCATTTTTTGTCTCAAAAACATAGGTTATGACACCTCATTGAAACGAGCTCATCGAGCTCGTTCCAATGAAGGGCCATAATCTATGTTTTTGAGACAAAAATGAAAAAAATTAGTTATTCAATAATTTGTTTTACAAGTGTCGTCTGCTTTTCATGTTACATGTAGGTAAAGGGTTAATAAAAAACTGCTTTGTGTACATAAAATGGGCGAAATAGTGTTGACTGAGACAGACAATAGCCCGCTACGTAAGGCAACCCATGGCTGGTGGTAACTTAAAGAATGTAGTCCTCGAGGCTTTACGCCACCAGTCACATTTCGTAAGGACTTCGACACAGCAATGACCTGGAACCAGTCTAGCCCATAAATAGTACGCCAATGTTTAGATTCAATGAGCTGGAATATTTCAAACTGTCGAAAAAAAGAACCTACGTTTCGCTTTTCCGACCAACTGACACATTCTATGCATTGAATCTAAAACAATGCCGCAAACATTACTTTTCTCTGAATCGACACGAGAAATGTTGCTTCGTCGAGATTTGATTTTACCGAATCTTTAACCCTTTACCTAACGTAACGGTCAAAACCGGCAAGCTCTATGAACAAAAGTCGCCAATTAGTTTCATTATTTTTTTAATTTTTTGTCTCAAAAACATAAGTTGTGACCCCTCTTTGGAACGAGCTCGTGGAGCTCGTTCCAATGAGGGGTCACAGCCTATGTTTTTGAAACAAAAAATAGTTATTTAAGAATTTTGTTTACAAGTGTCGTCTGCTTTTCATGTTAGGTAAAGGGTTAATAACATTACCATTTACTATTACATATGTTTGTATAATAAGCAATTATGAATGAATACTCATTACGGCTGCAGTTTTATGATCAAGCAGCGTACATCCACCAGTTTGTTAATATCTTCTTATTGTCAAGGTGAAATAAATACTTAATAATTAGAATATCTATAACAGGAGCTCGGGTGCATATCTGCACATCTCTGTGAGAGAAGCGACATTCCATTAAAACAACGGTAGTCAGCGCGTAAACTTCACAAACGTCATAACAGCGTCGGAGTCTCTACAGAATTTGAGTGGGGAAAGGGCTATGTAAATGGCCAGAATCTGCCAGCAATATTCACAAAAATGCCATTCAAATTGTATTATGTTCTCAGTGTTGCCACACAGATATATCTTGTGACGCCTCATTGGAATGAGCTCCCCAGTGGGAACCCCGTGAAGTGAAACAGTGCTTGTTTACTGGGGTAAACAAGTTCTGTTTTACTGGTAAATGGGATCCGGTTACCAATGCTTGGGGTGGAAACTCTCTAAAATGAGCACCATCGGGAATATAAACAATTGACTTGACTTTACATTTTATCGTTGCTGCGGTCAGAATTAGCTATCGTGCACAAATATGTCACATTAAATACCAATACATAATAAATAATTGGAATGAGTTTAATGAGCTAGTTCCGGTGTGAGGTCGTGGAATATGTCTTTCAAGCACATAATGAACTTTTCCAGTTATTTAAAAAGTGTTCTTGTAACTGTCATCTGCCATTCATAGTGCATATCGGGTTAAGTAACTAGCCAAATGGTTAAGTAATTGGCCAAACCCGGCCAGCGATTTCCACAATAAATGCCAATCAAATATTATTACGTTCTCAAGTTTAACTCAGAGACATAGCTTGTGTCCCCTCGTTGGAATGGGCTCAGCGGGTTTGTTCCAGTGATTGGTCGTGAGCTGAGTTTTGGGACATGGAATGAATTTATCAGTTATCCAACAAGAACTGTTTGTGCAACGGTTGTCGGCCACTCTCATTGAATAGAGGGGGGTTAAGTAACTAACCAAAACCGACCAGCGACATTGACAAAAAGGCCATTCAAATTTTACTATGTTCTTAGTTTTACCTCAAAGACCTGGTTTGTGACCCCTCATTGGAATGATCGCAACGAGCTCGTTCCAATGAGGGATCATGAGCTGTGTTTTGAGACACCGAATCAATTTCCCAGTTGCTCAAGAAAGGTTTTTGCAACTGACGTCTTCCACTTGCAGGAGGTAAACGACCAAGTAACTGACCAGAACTAGCCAGCAATATTCACAAAAATGCCATTCAAATTTTACTATGTTCTCTGGTTTGCCTCGCAGACATATCGTCGCCTGAGTGCTAGAATGTTATATGTCCCATAGAGGACAGAATACTTCCATAGGGGACATAGAACATTCTAGCACTCATGCGACGATATCCTATAACCCCTCATTGGGATGAGCTCAACGAGCCCGTTCCGACGGGGAGGTGGGGTTGTGAGCTGTGTTTTGAGACGCAGAAATAATTTTTTCAGTTATTCCAGAAATGCTCTTGCAACTGTCGTCTGCCACTCACAGCTGGTAGAGGGGTAAGCAAATCGTCAAAGGGTTATGTAACTAGTCAAAATAGGTCAAGAATATTCACACAATGCCATTCCAATTTTATTATGTTCCCAATTTTACCACAGATACATAGCTTGTAGCCCCTCATTGAAATGATCTCAAAGCGCTCGTTCCAATGAGGGGACATGAGCTGTGTTTTGTGACACAGAATGCATTTTCACAGTTACCCAAGAAATGTTTTTTGCAACTATCGTCTTCCACTCGCAGTGGGTAAAGGGCTATGTAAATGGCCAGAACCAGCCATCAATATTCACAAAAATGCCATACAAATTGTATTATGTTCTCAGTGTAGCTTCACAGACATATCTTATGATGTCTCATTGGAATGCGCCCCCCTCCCCCCCCCCCCCCCCCCCCCACTCGGTGGGAAACCCGTGAAGAGAACTAGTGCTTGCTGACTGAGGTAAACAAGTTCTGTTGTACAGGTAAATTAGGACCCGGGACCAACGCGTTTCAGGTGGGGGGGGGGGGGGGGGGTCACGCGCTGTGTTTTGGGACAAGAAATAATTTTGTTAGCCATTCGAGAATTGCTTATCCAACTGTCGTCTGCTATTTGTTGTGGTTAAATGGTTAAGTAACTAGTCAAAACCGCCCAGCGATATTAGCAAAGATGCTTGTCAAATTTTATTATGATCTCGCTTTTTGGCCCCTCTTTCTGTACCACAAACTTGAAGAAATCTCATTTTCTCGGTTTATAATTGGATTCGTAGTGTTTATTGGATTTTTAAAATAGATTCCTCAGTCCTCGTTCTGCGCCTCCCGCCTCTCCAGTCTCCACACCCCTCTACTCCCTAACTACTTAAACATTAAATATCCCACTACCTAGATACTAAACGAAGTTGTGTGCTCATCCCTGTTATGCACAACATCCAAACACCAAAACTTCTTCCCTGTCACATCAACAATTAGATATTATTACGCGGTACAGGCAATATGTCAAAATATTATTGTTTGCCAACGGATTTATCTGCTAGCTCAGGTTGTTCTGTGTGAGTTCTTTTTCCCAGTCATCTTAATTCACTGGAACCTGTATTCCTTTGGTGATGAAGGACACACACTCACTCAGTATAAACCCGTCCCTGATAATCACCGGAGATTTGAATATCAACCTTCTTAACCCTTCTAGTCGTTTAAACGAAATTATAAATTACTAGAACCTCCATAACGCCATCAAAGAACCGACTCGTGTGACACCAACCTCACGTGCTTTATTGGACCATATAATAGTAAGTGATGGTGTTGTGGTTTTAAACCCAGAAGTCCACGAACTTGGTATCTCCGACCATAAGGCTCTATCAGCAGCTATAGAGACTGGCATAACACAGAACGAAACGAAAATTCGACAGATCTGGAATTACAACAGGGCTGACTTCCCCAAAATGAACACTCTAATATCCGAAACAGATTGGTCTTTTATTTCCGACACTGCTACACTTGATGGGGAAACCCTTAGACATAGACGCCATCTCCATACAATGATTACATTTTTTCAAAATTGTAAATAACCAGGCACCCAGATACCTCTCGGACTTATTACTCCGAATGTTGGAGGACAGTTCCCCGTGTAGCACCCGGTTCCATTCCAATTTCCAGCTACCACTTACACACACGGAATTATTTAAGCGGTCATTTATTCCCTCCTGCATTTCCGAATGGAATGCACTACCTCTAGAAGTTAGTCAATCTGATTCACTGAATAACTTTGTTAAATATTGCAATACAGGCGTGTGTAGACCACCTAAGTACTTCAACAATGGCGATAGGGCGGTTAATATAATACATTGCAAGCTGCGAAATTCCTGTAACGACCTAAATCTTGATAAATACTTTAACTATATTCAAAATACACATAACTGTTCATGTGGTTATGAGACCGAAGACGCGAACCATTACTTCTTCAACTGCAGTAACTACTCAGACGAAAGTCTTGTCCTACAGAGAAATCTTATGCACCTGCCAATAAGAACGGCCAATAATCTTCTTTCTGGTATTCCAAACTTACCGGGTTCCGTCAATCTTCACAAAATTTTCATAAATGCCACGACGCGGATTTAATACTAGACCGCTAGATGAGCACAGGTGTCTAAAAGCATTCTTTTCCTATTCTGTTGACCTTTAAAGTCAGTGGTCATCTCTGTTTACCTCACACATGGCTCACTTTCATTCGCTTGTTTGTCCTGTCTGTCCTGGCTATAGTAGTGGTGTGGACTCCGTCGAAGTCGCGGTAGTGCCGAAATGTGGCCCATATGCTTGATGAGCCAAGCCAGCTGTGTTGTGTTGTGTCATTTCATTTTTCTCTCCCCCCCCCCCCCCACCCCATCACTTCTCTGTTCTGTCTCTTGCAAAGTTGAGTACCCATCAGCTTTCTTCTCTAACTTTGTACATATACAAAATTGTTTCAATATATACATACGTTTTGTTTCGCAATTACAAAAATATTCATGTACATGTAACTACTTGTAAACATGTCATAATTTGTAATTGTAAACGTATTCAAGGAATGGATATAATCTAAGTGCTGGGCACTTGTTATCCAATCCTTTTTGTTGATTATAAACAAATAAATCTAATCCTATCTAATTGACTGCATAAAAAATATAATTTCTGTTAAATATTTATTAAAATATTTTTTGGAAGCCATAACCCATCCCAATCCATGAGGTTTGCTGGCGTGAAATCTGTTAAGCTGTGACTGTATTTGGTTCTGATCCCCTGCAGGAAGTCGAACCCTCGACAACCCCGCCAGTAGACCAACACCTAAAAAATAGACCACTGCAATACGTCAAAAACGATGGCTAGAATCTAGCGTTTTAGATGAAGTCCTCATGATTACTTAACAGGTTGAAGATTTAAAAGTTCTTTGAAAGTAGATTTGGTTAAATTGAATTCATCTTTCACTATTTTTGATATTTCGATTTCATCTTGTTGAAAATTGGAAGAAATGGTGGACCTCCTTTAGCATTCTCCCTCTGATAATATGTTCAAACCAAATGGCCAGAGCGTTTGAAGTGTATTGATCCAAAAAAGCTTCTTTGTTTTTTTTCTCTGTTTTTTGTTGTTCTGTCTGTTTTTTTTGGGTTTTTTTTTTTAACCGATGTGTTTCTTCTCATGTGTCCTTAACTAATGGTTGTTCAGTAAGATTGATTGTGAAATTGCCCAAAGAATGGGCAGGAAGGTCAACGTGTTATGCTACTGGGGCGTCGGCATTTTGTTTTATAACCTGTTTGTGTCAAGTAGAATGCATTCGGGCAGAATTATGAGTTTGACTTACATACTGCTTCCTACAACGTTTACAAGTAATAAGGTGAATGACATTGGATGAATCATAATGGAGGGAGTTTCGGATCTGATAATGATCCATTTCAAGAGAATAAAATATTGTTTAACCCTTTACCTAACGTAACGGCCAAAAACGGCCAGCGCTATTCTCAAAAATCGCCAATTAATTTTCATAATTTTTTGTCTCAAAAACATAGGTTATGACCCCTCGTTGGAACGAGCTCGTTCCAACGAGGGGTCATAACCTATGTTTTTGAGACAAAAAATGAAAACAAAATAGTTATTCAAGAATTATTTTTGCAAGTGTCGTCTGCTTTTCAGGTTAGGTAAAGGGTTAAAAAAAAAGAAATATGCAATCTACAACGAGGTATTTCGTACTTCAATAACGTGCCACTACAAGATTGCAGCGGTCTCTTGTGTTCAGGGTTTAGTGGTTCTAAATCAGTAATTTTTGCAGGAGTTTCCAGTTTTTCAGCGTGTGAGATTTGAGTCTACATAAAAAGGGCAGTAAGTGCAGCCTCGATCTGAGGGCGCCAAATGGGATAGACCGGGCCTCGTCGAAATTTACCTTATCACACGAATTGCGGTGGAAACGAATGTGCTATTATTTGATGCTACCTTTAAATGTATATGGTCGATGGAATGATTTTATGTGCAACAATTGAAGCAAATTAGTTAGCTTAAAATACGCCTTATAAACTAAATGATCGGATGCTTGGAATTATGTGCATTTATACACGGACACATCGAGAAAATCACCAGAATCTTTGTTGGTGGTAGCTTTGAATTTGAGGTTGGGATCATGCTGGTTTAAAATTTCTAAACAATCATCAAAATCTTCTTTTGAATGCTCCCAAATGAAAAAAAGTGTCATCAAAGCATCTGCGATATACGAGAGGATGCTTTGCATATTTCATTGAGGGAATCATAGGATCGAAATTTCAAAGTGATTCCAGAAGATCGATTTTGGAGTCAAGTGTTAGCTATTGATGAGTGTACTAACATACAGTACGTGGAGAGTGTATTATCAATATCACTAAATCACCCACAGAGTGGAGATTCCACCCAGGCAATAATTGCGAATTTGTTGCAAAGCACAACCAGTAGCTGCAATGTTTCAGCCAATGGACCTCCGGGTTAAACCCGGAGGTCCATTGGCTGAAACATTGCTTGTGTTTTTGTCGATATGAACAAAATTTGAAAGCTATAGCTTGGATGATAACCCCACTCCGCGGGTGATTTACTTACAATCCACTCTCCACGTACTGTATCACGAACTGTTTGTGGATGTATTACTGCATGAACGTATACAGAGAGGCATAACTCGTGCCTGCCGCGCATACAATGAAATGTAAACATCCAGTGAAAAAAGAGTGTCCCATGGATACAATGTGGTCTCCATCTTCACGCATTCCTTCACTTTATATCAACCACACGGTCAAGATGGTATTCAGTGTAAGTTGACGGATCAAAACGCACAGGGAGAAACTTGTACAGATACCGTGTTGAAAAATATGTCGCTAATAGAACTGGGGGACTCATCAGAACATGAAATAGACATTATGGACCATAGTGTTAGTACGCAGGCAATGATAAGATATCAAAGCACAATAATGCAATCATTGACAAGAGACAAAGACACAATGACCGAACCATTGACAAGAGACCAAGGCACAATGACCGAACCATTTACAAGAGACAAAGGCACAATGGCCGAACCATTGACAAGAGTCCAAGGCACAATGACCGAACCATTGACAAGAGACAAAGACACAATGACCGAACCATTGACAAGAGACAAAGGCACAATGACCGAACCATTGACAAGAGACCAGGGCACAATGACCGAACCATTGACAAGAGACCAAGGCAGAATGATCGAACCATTTATAAGAGACAAAGGCACAATGACCGAACCATTGACAAGAGACCAAGGCACAATGACCGAACCACTGACAAGAGACAAAGACACAATGACCGAACCATTGACAAGAGACAAAGGCACAATGACCGAACCATTGACAAGAGACCAGGGCACAATGACCGAACCATTTACAAGAGACCAAGACACAATGACCGAACCATTGACAAGAGACCAAGGCACAATGACCGAACCATTGACAAGAGACAAAGGCACAACGATCGAACCATTGACAAGAGACCAAGGCACAATGACCGAACCATTGACAAGAGACCAAGGCACAATGACCGAACCATTGACAAGAGACCAAGGCAGAATGGCCGAACCATTGACAAGAAACCAAGGCACAATGACCGAACCGTTGACAAGAGACAAAGGCACAATGATCGAACCATTGACAAGAGACCAAGGCATAATGACCGAATCATTGACAAGAGACCAAGGCACAATGGCCGAACCATTACAAAAGACCAAGGCAGAATGGCCGAACCATTGACAAGAGACCAAGGCACAATGACCGAACCATTGACAAGAGACCATGGCACAATGACCGAACCATTGATAAGAGACAAAGGTACAACGATGGAACCATTGACAACGAGACCAAGGCACAACGGTCGAACCATTGACAAGAGACCAATGCACAATGGCCGAACCATTGACAGGAGACCAAGGCGCAATGACCGAACCATTGACAAGAGACCAAGGCACAATGATCGAACCATTAACAAGAGACCAAGGCACAATAATCGAACCATTGACAAGAGACCAGGGCACAATGACCGAACCATTGACAAGAGACCAAGGCACAATGATCGAACCATTAACAAGAGACCAAGGCACAATAATCGAACCATTGACAAGAGACCAAGGCACACTGACCGAACCATTGACAAGAGACCAAGGCACAATAATCGAACCATTGACAAGAGACCAAGGCACAATGACCGAACCATTGACAAGAGACCAAGGCACAATGATCGAACCATTGACAAGAGACCAAGGCACAATGACCGAACCATTGACAAGAGACCAAGGCACAATGATCGAACCATTAACAAGAGATCAAGGCACAATAATCGAACCATTGACAAGAGACCAAGGCACACCGACCGAACCATTGACAAGAGACCAAGGCACAATGATCGAACCATTGACAAGAGACAAAGGCACAATGATCGAACCATTGACAAGAGACCAAGGACAATGACAGAACCATTGACAAGAGACCAAGGCACAATGACCGAACCATTGACAAGAGACCAAGGCACAATGGCCGAACAATCGACAAGAAACCAAGGCACAATGATCGAACCATTGACAAGAGACCAAGGAACAATGACCGAACCATTGACAAGAGACCAAGGCACAGTGGTCGAACCATCGACAAGAGACCAAGGCACACTGATAGAATCATTGACAAGAGACCAAGGCACAATGACAGAACCATTGACAAGAGACCAAGGCACAATGACCGAACCATTGACAAGAGACCAAGGCACAATGATAGAACCATTGACAAGAGACCAAGGCACAATGACCGAACCATTGACAAGAGACCAAGGCACAATGATCGAATCATTGATAAGAGATCATGGCACAATGACCGAACCATTAACTGGAGATAAAGTCACAATGATTGGTAAAATACAAACGAATTATCTGGAAAGTGACCAACAGACCCGTATAAAATAATGTCAATGTCCTATAGATAACATGAATAAATCGCAAAGAAAAGGCTCATTGCTTTTTAACATTACTACGAGTTTTCAAAACCGTTTCTAAAACCACATTTTCAACCCACTGTTATTCTTATGATACCTCGTTAATAATGACAACAACTTGTCTCAGACAGTAACACAATGTATATGTGTGACAACCCCCCCCCCCCCCCCCCCACACACACACACACACATCCGTAATACAACCCCCGCGCCAGCTGACACACGCATAACTATACAAACGTACAGTACGTGGAGAGTGTATTAGCACTAAATCACCTGCAGAGTGGAGATTCCACCCGAGGAATAATTGCGAATTTGTTGCAAAGCATAACCAGCACAGCAAAGTTTCAGCCAATGGACCTCCGGGTTAAACCCGGAGGTCCATTGGCTGAAACATTGCTTGTGTTTTTTGTCGATATGTACAAAATTTGAAAGTTATAGCTTGGGTGATAACTCCACTCCGCGGGTGATTCAGTTACAATCCACTCTCCGCGTACTGTATGTGGAGAAACTATGGTGGTTATGTTGATATGTTGAGACCATTTAGTTTGTTTCATTTTATGAAAAGCGAATAAACATTTTTTACGCTTCATACCATCAAACGATGTTACGCCTCGATTTTGGGAACCGAGGAGTGTTTTTGACCATTGAAGAGTGGAATTTTCTCAAAAACAGCATTACATATATAGACTGCGAAATTGATCGAAGTAAAGAGAAGAACATAACTATTCGAATGAATGGTGACGACATGTTTAAACGAGAGTTTTTCGTCGCATACTTTAAGTGTATCTTACGCGCCACTGATAAATGAATACTGGGGGGCGCGGTGACTCAGTTGGTAGAGGTGCAGGCTGCAAGCCGAGAGGTCCTCAGTTCGAATCCCACCTGCGGCAACCGAGTTGTGTCCTTGGGCAAGACACTCCACCCCGATTGCCTACATGGGGGCAAGATGACGCTGTGTATTGAAGCGTACTGCACGTCGATGGTGCACATGCCTTCAACCAATCTAACCCTGCCTGTGCTGCGGTGCAGAGTTCAGAGTTACGATGTTGGAGAGCTGACAGCTGCTCGTCGTTGCTCGGTGGTTCTCTCCGGGTACTCCGGCTTCCTCCACCCGTAAAACTGTCACGGTCACGATTAGCCATTGTGTATAAGTATGTGACCTTAAACACCAATAAATAATAAATAATAAATGAATACTAGACAATGCTCCTCATGCATCAATGAGAAGTATGATAGAGAAATATTTCGGGTGAAGCTTTGGCCGAAGTTAAAATGGAAACTATTTTATTCGAACTACCCGAGAAAATGCGACAGATAAATCTTTTTCCCCGTATAATATACAGTACGTGGAGAGTGGATTGTAACTAAATCACCCGCGGAGTTGAGTTATCACCCTTGCTATAACTTTCAAATTTTGTACATATCGACAAAAAACACAAGCAATGTTTCAGCCAATGGACCTCCGGGTTTAACCCGGAGGTCCATTGGCTGAAACTTTGCTTGTGCTGGTTATGCTTTGCAACAAATTTGCAATTATTGCTTGGGTGGATTCTCCATTCTGTGGGTGATTTAGTGATAATACACTTTCCACGTACTGTATGAAGACTTTGACACCTATAAAAAGTCTTGGCAAAAATTATGAGTCACCTGCCTAATGTCAATACGATTATTAATTTTGGCGTATGGATTGCCCAGATCTTTCTTTATTTGTATGGCCACTGGATCAGCGTCTTCAAAGTGAGTATGGCTTAATAATCGCGTTTTTAATGCAACAACATACAAATCGCTCAAAAAATATTTTATGCAACTAAAGCGCATTTAGAAACCACTTCGGAGCTATTGTCTTCCTAATCAAGAGCTCTCCGGGCATAACAAACGTGTTCTTATTTACAGGCTTGCTGGAGGGTCTTCTGATGGCACCCAATCGGCCCTTGTAGCGAGGATTTTTTTTACTTTAGTGCGCATGACAATGGTGGGTATAAAAGGGTTGGCGAGTCGAGAAACGTTCAAAATATGTTGGACATCATGGAGCCGGTCGATGTGAGGACATGCAGCCCCCCATACCACTGAGTGAAAGATTATGTCGCGTTTGCTCAACGGGAGATGTTGAAAGTGAAAAACACTTCCTCATTGACTGTCCAGCATACGAATCAGAGAGAAAGCAACTGTTTGATATTGTATCGAATGCCCGGCCGGAGTTCTATGCCTTGAACAGCTTAGACAACTTTCAAGTGATCATGAAAAATGACAATCCCTCAACATGTGCTGCCGTCTGTAACATAATCCAGTTGTTGTTTATAAAGCGTAACTTTTTAATCGGTAATTAGAATATCCATGAACATGAATACATGAATCCATGAATACAATATCATTTTAAGCTCAGGGTTCAATTCATAGGCAAGCATTCAGTCCTGACTAAGAGCATAATTATCAAGCTACATATGTTTACATGTTGTGGAGGCATATTTTCACGCAGATAGTATTGTGTTCTCTGTAAATATTTGTATTTGTATTTATTTCTTGAAATTTCCGTTTCATTTCCAACAGTCTTCACATTTGTATGAAGGTACAAAGATTGTATTGTAATTTCAGTTACAAATTTATTCATAACTTACTTGTGTGCAATCTGCCTCATCGAAGGTGTTTTTTGCAATAAATCTAATCTAATCTAATCTAATCTGCTCCTGGGGGTAATGATAAAAGGGTTATTGAACCATTTTATCCAAAATTTGAAAAGTACGAAGACCGACTCAATACATTTCGCAATACCGACAATCACCCTATCCACCCAGAGAGAGATTGACAGAAACTGATCTATTCAACACTGACATGGGTGATATTGTATTACGTTATCATTGTTGCGTATTCTTACATAGCGGGCAAGAGGACGAAGAGTCCATCCAGGCAACATGGGAAACACATCCGGGTGTAAATACATAGAAGAATAGGGGGGGGGGGGGGGTGAGGGGGGATAGACAGACTTTTTATGTGTTTCATAATAAAACTTATCAAAATTTAATTGATGTTTTGAATTCTTCGGAAAAAGACTCAACGCCCTCAACATGTCCGTGACACCCACAAAAATAAGAAAAATGCGTGTCTTCCGAGTGTGGTGACCATATGGAGTATTTATGAGACAAAAATGCAGAAAGCTGACAAATACCACTTACCTTTCTATAAGGGAAGCCATCAGTCAGAAGTGTTGTGCAGAGTAGAATTCACAAATTTCGCCGAGATAATTGATTAAAAAGAGACAACACTTTTAAATAATAGAGGACAAAATTACCACACGCGAGACATTTTATTTCTATAAATTTAACACACGGAATTGTATTTAGAACCATTTTTGTAAAAATTTATAGAAAATAAAATTCCATAAACTTTTGGTTCCTCAAAAATCGGATAATAGCTCTCTCATATCTAATAACTTTGGAAACAATTTACCATTTAACACCGTGGGTGGTGAAATGAAAACATACTTAAAAATAAATAAAGAGTGGGAATAAATGTACCTTTTTTCGGGGGGGGGGGGGGCGTCGGTCTGTCATGTGGTGGTTATTTTAAACAGACCAGTTCCAATGCAATTGTGTGGTGGTTATAGAACTAAAGAAAAAAAAAGATTCACACAGTTAAGTATCCACCCCCCTCTCCCGCCGATCTGCATAAGTACAATGAACTATATGTTACTGGAGGTTATATTGGATACCGTTAATGTTATCGCGTCATCATTGAGGTTTTTCAAATGAAGCAAAAAGGAGGAGGGGGCTCTCAACATACGGGACATTATGAAGGAAAATTTGATGATTATTTTTCAAGTTATCGGAATGCACAATAGGAGATAACTCTACATCAATGTTCAGCAGCGTTTCCAACCGCTCATCCAAGTTCACGCGATAACTTCAGCAATAGATAACGGATATGTCCATGGACCACGTGGTACCTTTCAGTTCATTGGCAAATTCACGGTTTTTCACTTCATAAATCAAATGGCAAGATGTGAATTTCTGATAGAAGCAAATCACAGATCACTGGGTAAAAGTAATTTTCAGTTCCTGGACAACACGACAAAGGCAAATTATCATTCACGTACGGCAGACAAGTTTTCAGTTCACAGGTTAAAGTTTTCTACTCATGGACCAGAAGCAAATTTTCAGTTCACAGACAGAGGTCAGAATCAGATTTTCAGACAGCGGGTTATAATACCCCTGGTCTATGAACTGAAATTTCGCTCCTTGTCCTCTGGTTTATGAACTAAAAATTTAGCTTCTGCCCTCTGATCTATGGACTTCAAATTTGATTTTGGTCCGCGTACTGAACATTTGCTTGTTCCCTTTGATCTGAGAACTGAAATTTGTTTCTACCCATTGGTCTGCGAAAATCTTCCACACGCTGACCTGTGAATTACTTCAACCCTCGGACCTGATTTTATTTCTTCTTCCCTGTGGTCGGTGAACTGAAAATCTCATTCTAAGCTGTGGTTTGATAATTGACGTCTACCATGTGGTCAGCTCTGACACTGCCCTGTTGTCAGGCCAATGCGAAGCAACATGCACAATAGTATTGCTCACTTTTCAAGTTCGTCGCCTGATTGCTAGAATGTTCTATGTCCCATAGGGGAGATAATATATAGTCCCATAGGGGACATAGACCTTTCTAGCACTCAGGCGACGAGTTATCTGAAAATGATCAAAAATTATATCGAACGAATTTATGTTTAATATTTCTCTAACACCGAAGAAGATTTATCGGACATCATTTCAAACCAAAACAAACCATCGTCGATTTTTTCCCGTAGTTGAAATGTCATCGAGAATTGAAAGGAATGATTTCGCGCGCAAAAGGCGCGCAGGGACGGTATGGAGGACAAGCCCCTTTCGACCCTCGTTGACTGTAGGTGATTCGTTCTCACATGTCTAGGCGTGTTGAAGGAGGAACTGCTTCGGGTACTCGGCCGGTGTCACCAGTTGCGTCGTGATGGTCTCTTGGCCGATGTCGGTTGAACCCTTGGGTGAGGACCAGTGTGAGAGGTTGGGTCCTCTCACAAAGATACTACCTCTCCCCGAGGGTGCAGTCGATCTGGATTTTCGGGCAAGTATAGTCTGCCGCTTCGAGGATGATTATGAGTGATGGCCATCACTGGCAAGTATAATCTGCCCCAGGCTGTCTCTGTTTGGTTGGACTCTTTGGACGAAAACAACAACGACCCCTTTCGGGGACCACCAAGAAGAAGAAGACCCGAACTTCCCTGGTTCGGGGGCAGGCCTGCATTGTAATCCTATTGGGTGGGACAAAAAGATGCGCAATGCGCTTACAAAAAGGGGCAGAGGCGGGACGCAGGACCAACGCTCGCCTCCCTTAAAGTGGTTGACCACTTTTAGGGATGGAGCGGAGGATGTTCAGGAACCATGGGGGTGACTGTTTCCATAACGGTTAGACTGTCTGTAGCGGTTATTGGGGTGCTGGCCAAAAAACATCTTCTGTGTATCTGCTTAAAAGAAGAAGGTAGAATTAGTTTTCATTAGAATATGTAAACTGTAAAGATAAAAGTAGTACCTCTTTAGTTGCGTGTCCTTGTGGTATCTGCTGTGTGTGTGGGGGAGAGTATGGAATGCACGAGTCTTTACATTCGTAAGAGCAGTAACATACTCTCGAGTGATATTGTGCTGTGTGTGTGCTTGTCGCTATGGGGGAGAGTATGAAATGCACGAATCTTTACATTCGTAAGAGCAGTAACATACTCTCGTGCTTGGGACCCCAATCGTTCCCTGTTTATTATTTAGTTTTAAGGTGCCGGGAATCGCGAGCGTTTTAAGTGGGCTGAGCTTCCTAGTTTGCGAGTGAGTTTGCAGCGGGACGGTAACAGGTCTAGCACACTAGACCACACCCGAGGGTGTTTCTTTCCTGTTGTGTCCTTCGCTGGAAGTGGCTTTATTTAGGTTAGTTTAAGTTTATTTGAAGTTGAGGGTGCCGGGGATCGCGATCGTTTAATGTCATCGAGGCGATTTTCTTTCGAATTTAAAGCCATTCGATATCACGTGACCTGGTCACGTGATCTTTGAAAAAAATGGACTATTATTATTATTATTATTATTATTATTATTATTATTATTATTATTATTATTATTATTATTATTATTATTATTATTATTATTATTATTCATAGATCTTGTTGTTGTCAAATATGTTTTTTATATCAAAATGCATAGAATTATATTTTGGACAAATTTCTTTTCAATATTTCCCACAGTTCACCGGACTTCCAACCGACAGATCCACCAAAATCTACCATGTGTCAACTGAATATATCTTCTTCTTCCCGTGAACTGAAATTTACCGGTTCTCCTGAACACTGATGGTCACCAGTGACCACTGATGGCCACCGATGGCAACCCTATTTAACTACAATTATCATAATATAATTCCAATTAAATAATTATTATTTGATGTGGAGCGACCGCTTCCAACAATTAGTTTTGTAAATTAATTGCTTTCTGTCAGCATTATAATAGGTCAAGTCCATCTCCACAACGAGTGCAAGAAAGCGTTCGTCACCGCTTGCTACTCACCTCAAGGCATATCAAACATATATCCCGACTGTAAGAGTTCACATTAATTTTCTGCATTTCGAGTGAAGTGATCGTCTTCAACAATTGGTTTGGGAAATTAATTGATTTTTTTATCCGAAACCTTATAATTGGTAAAAATCCAGTTTTTCCATTGAGTGAGTGAAAGCTATCGTCATCGATGGATGACCAATCAACTTAACTAATTCCCATTAATTTATCTTACATAAGTTTTGGACAATAATCTTCAGTAATCTGGTGAATAAATATTCGACGATTTCTAAAATGACAATAATCTTTTAATATCAGTCAGACGGGATTATTAGATTTCGACTGAATGATGGCCACCAAAGAATGGCTAACCGTCACTGATTCTAGTTGTCATTACTTTTGACAACATGGTAATTGCTTCCACGTGTAAATAATAACTCAATCAGAACAAAAGATGGAAGGATTATTATATTATTGTCAGGTAACGGATTATCATGATAATGTCATTTAACGGATTATCATGCTAATGTCAGTTAACGGATTATAATAATGTCAGTTAACGGAGGATAAAAAACAAGCCAAGGGTGGAAATACTATCATAATAATGCCAGTTAAAGGAGGAAAAAAAAACAAGCCAAGATGGAAAGACTATCATAATAATGTCAGTTAACGGAGGGAAAAAAACCAAGCCAAGGATGGAAAGGCTATCATAATAATGTCAGTTAACGGACTATTGTAATAATGTCAGTTAACGGACTATCATAATAATGTCAGTTAACAGATTATCATAATAATGTCAGATAACGGACTATCATAATAATGTCAGTTAACGGACTATCATAATAATGTCAGTTAACGGACTATCATAATAATGCCAGTTAACGGATTATCATAATAATGCCAGTTAACGGATGAAAAAAAACTAAGCCAAGGCTGGAAAGGCTATCATAATGATGTCAGTTAACGGACTATCATAATAATGTCAGATAACGGATTATCATAATAATGTCAGATAACGGACTATCATAATAATGTCAGTTAACGGACTATCATAATAATGTCAGATAACGGTCTATCATAATAATGTCAGATAACGGACTATCATAATAATCTCAGTTAACAGACTATCATAATAATGTCAGTTAACGGACCATCATAATAATGTCAGTTAACGGACCATCATAATAATGTCAGTTAACGGACTATCATAATAATGTCAGTTAACGGATGAAAAAAACTAAGCCAAGGATGGAAAGGCTATCATAATAATGTCAGTTAACGGACTATCATAATAATGTCAGATAACGGACTATCATAATAATGTCAGATAACGGACTATCATAATAATGTCAGTTAACGGACCATCATAATAATGTCAGATAACGGACTATCATAAAAATGTCAGATAATGGACCATCATAATAATGTCAGTTAATGGACTATCATAATAATGTCAGTTAACGGACTATCATAATAATGTCAGATAACGGACTATCATTATACTGTCAGATAACGGACTATCATAATAATGTCAGTTAACGGACTATCATAATAATGTAAGTTAACGGACCATCATAATAATGTCAGTTAACGGACTATCATAATAATGCCAGATAACGGACTATCATAATAATGTCAGTTAACGGACTGTCATAATAATGTCAGTTAATGGACAATCATAACAATGTCAGTTAACGGACTATCATAATAATGCCAGTTAACGGATGAAAAAAACTAAGCCAGGGCTGGAAAGGCTATCATAATAATGTCAGATAACGGACTATCATAATAATGTCAGTTAACGGACTATCATAATAATGTCAGATAACGGACTATCATAATAATGTCAGTTAACGGACTATCATAATAATGTCAGTTAAAGGACTATCATAATAATGTCAGTTAACGGGCTATCATAATAATGCCAGATAACGGACTAGCATAATAATGTCAGTTAACGGACTATCATAATAATCTCAGTTAACGGACTATCATAATATTGTCAGTTAACTGACTATCATAATAATGTCAGATAACAGACTATCATAGTATTGTCAGATAACGGTCTATCATAATAATGTCACTTAACTTAGAAAAGACCAAGCCAAGGATGGAAAGACTATCTTAATAATGTCAGTTAACTTATGAAAAACCAAACCAAGGATGGAAAGACTATCATAATATAGCAGTTAAAGACTATCATAATAAATTCAGTTAACAGACTATCATAATAATATGAGGTTAATGAAGAAAAAAACAAGTCAAAGAAAAGGAAGACACGCGGCAAAAACTTCCACGTATAAGGTAATAAACGTACATGTAGATGCTAAAATCAATGTAATTAGTTTTGGAATAATAGTAGCAATTCCCCTTCCCCCATCCCACGCCAACACATAGTAATTTCCCTTCCCGCATCCCACGCCAACACATAATAATTCCCCTTCCCCCATCCCACGTCAACACATAGTAATTCCCCTTCCCCCATCCCACCCAACACATAGTAATTCCCCTTCCCGCATCCCACGCCAACACATAATAATTCCCCTTCCCCATCCCACGTCAACACATAGAAATTCCCCTTCCCGCATCCCTCGCCAACACATAATAATTCCCCTTCCCCATCCCACGCCAACACATAGTAATTCCCCTTCCCCATCCCACGCCAACACATAGTAATTCCCCTTCCCCATCCCACCCCAACACATAGTAATTCCCCTTCCCCAATCCCACGCCAACACATAGTAATGTAAAGAGATTTCATCGTTGAATAATTTCCGTAACTGTACAGTGCTATGGGACTTACTGAAACTGGTCATATATTTATTTGTAAAATATATATCTATGAATATGGCGATGATTGTTGTGTGTTATTGTGAGCACAATATTCGTTGCCGTTGTTTTCCGTTTTTCATTTTTTTATGTAAGTGCTAATTTCATTTGGATTTGAAATTAAAAATCAGCCTCTCTCCACGTTTTGAGAACCTAGCTTATACCTCCTCATTGATACGAGTCCAATGAACTTGTTCTCGTTATGTATCATAAGCTATGTTTCTGAAGCAAAACATGAAAATGGTCTCCCATTTACCAACGAGTACTTCAAACTTTGTTCATGTTTATAAAGAATTCAGTTTTATTTTTCTGTAGTCCTTGTTTCTGAAGGCGCTACTTGCTATTTTGTGGGAAAACAGTGTTTACAAACTTTGTGTAGCACAGTGTGAAAAAATATAAATTTCGATCTTGCCTTGTTTGTTGTTGTTACACAGCCCACCCCACACCCCACCAGATAAAGAAACCTCAATACATTGCTAAAGTATTCACCCATCCTCACACTGCAAAAAAAGGTTTTAATCACAACTTAAATCTTGTTCGACTTGTCTTTGTCTTTGCACAGATGGACTTTCCAAATATACAGGGTGGAAGCTAGCTTGTGACTGCTTGTCCGACATAGAGGGTCGAAGAGGTAATACATTCTTACAGGCTTATTAAAATAATCTACCGAAATAACATCACCTTAGTACCTTTGTCGGAAATGTAGAAATAGCAGACATACATCATTTACCTAACCTTAGTAGCAGACGGCACTCCGTAAAACTTTTCTCGTAACACTGAAGAATTCCATATTTTCCTTCAAAAACATAGCTCATGACCGCTCATTGGAACGTGCTCGTACCATTGGTGTGTTCTCAAAACGTCGAAAAACTAAAATTCCCACCTCGTTAACCCTTTACCTCACGAATCGCCCGCATCCGCCCGCGTAATATGCAAATTGAGCAGTTGAAAAAATTAAATGTTTCAAAATATTTCAACAAAACCATATCATGTGACCACTCATTGGAACGAGCTCATTGAGCTCGTTCCAATGAGGGAGTCACATGATATGATTTTGTTGAAATGTTTTGAAAATTTTTTTTAAAAATATATTTAAAATAATAAATTTTGAAATCGTCTGCGTTTGGTAAAGGGCTAAGTTTCTTTTGAAAGTGATATACAGTACGTGGAGATTGGATTGTGACTAAATCACCCGCGGAGTGGAGTTATCACCCATGCTATAACTTTCAAATTTTGTACATATCGACAAAAAACACAAGCAATGTTTCAGCCAATGGACCTCCGGGTTTAACCCGGAGGTCCATTGGCTGAAACTTTGCTTGTGCTGGTTATGCTTTGCAACAAATTTGCAATTATTGCTTGGGTTGATTCTCCACTCTGCGGGTGATTTAGTGATAATACACTCTCCACGTACTGTATAGCTTATATCTAATTAGTGATCATTCGTGAGATGTTTTTGGGTTCAGATATCAATCAGAGATACGCTTTTACCAGAACAATAGTGGTTGGGTAGACAGGAAGACCCTGGTTTTCTGTGTTCGGTGAACTGAGTTTACTGATCAGTTTACTGAGTTGTATAAGATATATATATACGTACATGTCACTGGTAAGTATATCTGGGATCCCGTTGAAATTCTTACTGGCCAAAAGACCAAAAGTGCCAATAATAATGCGTTGAAGACAAGCGACGGAATTATTGCCATGGACGACAAGGCAAAAGCCAGCGCCGACCTTTTAAAGAAAGCACATCGCCCCCAAGATGGGAGTATATATGACAACGATTTTAAGGTAAAAATAAATACATTTGTCCAAGGTAACAACTCCAGTGAACCGAACTTCGACCAAAGGCATGAAGACTGGGACGACCATGAATTAACCGAACCAATAAGCGTAGAAGAGGTCATGGGTATAATTCGAAAATGCAAGTCGTATTCATCCCCAGGAGACGACGAATCTCTTACAAAATAGTGCACTAACATCTTCTACTGCAGACTTACCAAACTCCTAAACTGCTGTCTCTCCTGTGGGTACTTCCCAAAATGCTTGAAAGTGGCCTCAAGGGTCATGATACCTAAACCCGACAAAGACCTTATCAACCCTTCTAACTACCGTCCAATTAGCTTGCTTAGCTGAGTTGGAAAATATTTGACCGTATTCTCATCATGAGACTTCGCAGCTATCTTGAATCAAGCAACTTTTTCAACAAATGGCATAGAGCGTATAGAAGTCAGAAAGAGAGAATCGAACACGTATATGGACTGATCGATTATATGAAAAGCATTTAGTCAAAACGTAATCGGAACAGTGCTTTTCTTGGATGTAGAAAAAGCGTTCGACTCGATATGGCTCAATGGCATGAGATGTAAACTAGCGAAAATGGGATTACCGACTAAAATCCTGAGGATCATATCATTTCTAACTGACCGAAAAATCAAGGTGAGAGTTAACCGCAAAGTGTCAGATGAAGTAATACTCGAAGCGGAAATACCACAAGAATCGGTTCTAAAACCCCCTTCTTTTAATAATATATGTGAATGACATAGAAAAAATAGGAAAAAACAGTGTTGAACTATCGCATTTCTCAGGCGATAAAGGTATGTGGACGGCTGGCTAGTTTCGACACATAATTAAAAATCGTCTACAGGATACCATTCGCGATCTTGAGAGCCGGCGCGCCCTACGGCGGATCAAGCTCAATGCCGCTAAAACTCAAACAGTTACGTTTTTCACGGAGCAAAGAAAGAAACCAATCCCCAGTATAGATCTCCAGTTATGCGATCACAAATTAGAAGCAAGCAACGAGGCCAGTATTTTTGATTTATCCTAGATAGCTACCTCAGTCTAAACAGTCACGTAAACTCCATTACGTTAGAGCCACTAAACATATCAATTTTCTGAAGATGATCAGAGGAAAAAATTGGGGAGCAAACAAAGATGTGCTTCTCAAACTCTACAAATCATTTATATTCCCGGTACTAGAATATGGTGCCATAATAACAAGTGACCTCAGCAAAGCAACATTCAGAAGCTATAGAGGCTTCAAAATCATGCCCCGCGTGTGGCACCATGCAAATCCAAATGGTCACCGATAAAGGAACTACACGAGCTAGCAGAAATAGCAACTATTGGTACGCGGTACTGACAGTCAACGGAAGAAAACAACAAGCCAAGGATGGAAAGACTATCATAATAATGTCAGTCAACGGAAGAAAAAAACAAGCCAAGGATGAAAAGACTATCATACTAATGTCAGTCAACGGAAGAAAAAAACAAGCCAAGGATGGAAAGTCTATCATAATAATGTCAGTTAACGGAGGAAAAAAACCGAGCCAAGGATGGAAAGTCTATCATAATAGTGTCAGTTAACGGAGGAAAAAAAAACAAGACAAGGATGGAAAGACTATCATAATAATGTCAGTCAACGGAGGAAAAAACCAAGCCAAGGATGGAAAGACTATCATAATAATGCCAGTTAACGGAGGAAAAAAAACAAGCCAAGGATGGAAAGACTAATATAATAATGTCAGTTAACGGAGGAAAAAAACCAAGCCAAGGATGGAAAGACTATCATAATAATAATGTCAGTTAAAGGAGGCAAAAAACAAGTTAAGGATGGAAAGACTATCATAATAATGTCAGTGAACGGAGGAAAAAAAACAAGCCAAGAATGGAAAGACTATCATAATAATGTCAGTCAACGGAGGAAAAAAAACAAGCCAATGATGGAAAGACTATCATAATAAGGTCAGTCAACGGAGGAAAAAAACCATGCCAAGAATGGAAAGACTATCATAATAATGTCAGTCAACGGAGGAAGAAACAAGCCAAGGATGGAAAGACTATCATAATAATGTCAGTTAAAGGAGGAAAAAAAACAAGCCAAGGATGGAAAGACTATCATAATAATGTCAGTCAACGGAGGAAAAAAACAAGCCAAGGATGGAAACACCATCATAATAATGTCAGTCCACGGAGGAAAAAACCAAGCCAAGGATGGAAACACTATCATAATAATGTCAGTTAAAGGAGGGACAAAAACAAGCCAAGGATGGAAATACTATCATAATAATATCAGTTAACTTAGAAAACACCAAGTCAAGGATGGAAAGACTATCATAATAATGTCAGTTAACTTAGGAAAAACCAAGCCAAGGATGGAAAGACTATCATAATATAGCAGTTAAAGACTATCATAATAATTTCAGTTAACGGACTATCATAATAATATGAGGTTAATGGAGAAAAAAAACAAGTCAAAGAAAAGGAAGACACGCGGCAAAAACTTCCACGTATAAGGTAATAAACGTACATGTAGATGCTAAAATCAATGTAATTAGTTTTGGAATAATAGTAGTAATTCCCCTTCCCCCAACCCACGCCAACACATAGTAATTCCCCTTCCCCCAACCCACGCCAACACATAGTAATGTAAACAGATTTGATCGTTGAATAATTTCCGTAACTGTTCAGTGATATGGGACTTACTGAATCTGGTCATATATTTATTTGTAAAATATATATCTATGAATTGGGAGATGATTGCTGTGTGTTATTGTGAGCACAATATTCGTTGCCGATGTTTTCCGTTTTTCATTTTTTTATGTTAGTGCTAATTTCATTTTGATTTGAAATTAAAAATCAGCCTCTCTCCACGTTTTGAGAACCTAGCTTATACCTCCTCATTGATACGAGTCCAATGAACTTTTTCTCGTTATGTATCATAAGCTATGTTTCTGAAGCAAAACATGAAAATGTTCTCCCATTTACCAACGAGTACTTCAAACTTTGTTCATGTTTATAAAGAATTCAGTTTTATTTTTCTGTAGTCCTTGTTTCTGAAGGCGCTACTTGTTATTTTGTGGGAAAACAGTGTTTACAAACTTTGTGTAGCACAGTGTGAAAAAATATAAATTTCGATCTTGCCTTGTTTGTTGTTGTTACACAGCCCACCCCACACCCCACCAGCTAAAGAAACCTCAATACATTGCTAAAGTATCCACCCATCCTCACACTGCAAAAAAGGTTTTAATCACAACTTAAATCTTGTTTGACTTGTCTTTGTCTTTGCACAGATGGACTTTCCAAAAATACAGGGTGGAAGCTAGCTTGTGACTGATTGGCCGACATAGAGGGTCGAAGAGGTAATACATTCTTACAGGCTTATTAAAATAATCTACCGAAATAACATCACCTTAGTACCTTTGTCGGAAATGTAGAAATAGTAGACGTATATCATTTATCTAACCTTAGTAGCAGATGGCACTCCGTAAAACTTTTCTCGTAACACTGTAGAAGTCCATATTTTCCTTCAAAAACATAGCTCATGGCCGCTCATTGGAACGTGATCGTACCGTTGGTGTGTTCTCAAAACGTAGAAAAACTAAAATTCCCACCTCGTTAACCCTTTACCTAACGAATCGCCCGCATCCGCCCGCGTAATATGCAAATTGAGCAGTTGAAAAAATTAAATGTTTCAAAATATTTCAACAAAACCATATCATGTGACCCCCTCATTGGAACGAGCTCATTGAGCTCGTTCCAATGAGGGGGGGGGGGGGGGGTCACATGATATGGTTTTGTTGAAAATGTTCTGAAAAAGTTTAAAAAAAATATATTTAAAATAATAAATTTTGAAATCGTCTGCGTTGGGTAAAGGGCTAAGTTTCTTTTGAAAGTGATATACAGTACGTGGAGAGTGGATTGTGACTAAATCACCCGCGGAGTGGAGTTTTCACCCATGCTATAACTTTCAAATTGTGTACATATCGACAAAAAACACAAGCAATGTTTCAGCCAATGGACCTCCGGGTTTAACCCGGAGGTCCATTGGCTGAAACTTTGCTTGTGCTGGTTATGCTTTGCAACAAATTTGCAATTATTGCTTGGGTGGATTCTCCACTCTGCGGGTGATTTAGTGATAATACACTCTCCACGTACTGTATAGCTTATATCTAATTAGTGATCATTCGTGAGATGTTTTTGGGTTCAGATATCAATCAGAGATACGCTTTTACCAGAACAATAGCGGTTGGGTAGACAAGAAGACCCTGGTTTTCTGTGTTCGGTGAACTGAGTTTACTGATCAGTTTACTGAGTTGTATAAGATATATATATACGTACATGTCACTGGTATGTATATCTGGGATCCCGTTAAAACTCCTACTGGCCAAAAGAGCAAACGTGCCAATAATAATGCGCTGAAGACTATCGACGGAATTATTGCCATGGACGACAAGGCAAAAGACAGCGCCGAACTTTTAAAGAAAGCACATCGCCTCCAAGAAGGGAATAGATATGACAACGATTTTAAGGTAAAAATAAATACATTTGTCCAAGGTAACAACTCAGTTTCCAATGAACCAAACTTCGACCAAAGGCATGAAGACTGGGACGACGATGAATTAACCGAACCAATAAGCGTAGAAGAGGTCATGGGTATAATTCGAAAATGCAAGAGATCCGTGAAATTAGCTCGGTGTTCAGTGTTCAACATTCGTTCAACATTCGTTCAACATTCGTGTGAAGTTAGCTCAGTATTCAGCGTTCAACATTCGTTCAACACTCGTGATTGCTGCGCTTACACTATACGAAGGTTATTCGAATGTTGAACGATGAGCTGGGATGCACGACGCCCTCAATTAATGCTGCTATAGGCGGGAGGGGTCGCCTATTTATTATTACATCGATTGTTTAAGTGCATCGATTGCATTAATACACCCACCACTGGCTGGAAAAGTTCCTGTCCCAACGTAAGATGAGGATAATGGTTGACGGAAGCTATTCAGAACATGTCCCGGTTGAATCAGGAGTCCCACAGGATATGTAGCCCTATGACCGAGCTTGTTCTCAGTAATGCCACATTACCGACCTGCAGTGCCTGACAGCGTTAAATCAACAGTTTGTCTCTACGATGGGGACTGCCTTCTAATTAGAGAGACCAAAGCATTAAGTGGAACGCCTAGGTTTGAGTTTTGTTATAATTATGTTGGATACTCGGACAGTCGTTTGCATGAGGGTTGCCCCTCCCGGCGATGATTGCACCGATCCCACTTATTATCTATGGTTGTGTTCTCTTCAAACTCCAGATATTGCCGAATACCAAACGCTGAATGCTGCGCACACTCCACACGAAGGATAATCGAATGTTGAACGCTGAACTGGAATACTAAAATATCGCTTCAGGCGAGAGGGGGTCCCCCAGATATGATTGTTCTTAGAAGTAGACGATGGGCAGTCGGTCCCATGAAGGCTATATCTCGGATGAAAGCACAGATTCGGAGCTGGCACACTGAATTTTGACGAATGCTGAACGCTGAGCTAACTTCACACGAATATAGGTCGAATGTTGAACGCTGAACTGGAGTAGTAAAAGTCACTAATATCACTTCAGGTGAGAATGGTCGCCCAGATATGAGTGTTGTTGAAGTAAACGGTGGGCAGTCGGTCGCATAAAGGATAAACTTCGGGGGAAAGCTCAGATTCGACATATGGCACACTGAATTTTGGGGAATGTTGAACGCTGAACGCTGAGCTAACTTCACACGAATGTTGAACGAATGTTGAACGCTGAACACTGAGCTAACTCCACGGACCTAAATGCAAGTCATATTCATCCCCAGGCGAAGACGAAGTCTCTTACAAAATAGTGCACTAACATCTTCTACTGCAGACTTACCCAACTCCTAAACTGCTGTCTCTCCTGTGGATACTTCCCAAAATGCTTGAAAGTGGCCACAAGGGTCATGATACCTAAACCCGACAAAGACCTTACCAACCCTTCTAACTACCGCCCAATTAGCTTGCTTAACTGAGTTGAAAAATATTTGACCGTATTCTCACCATGAAACTTCGCAGCTATCTTGAATCAAGCAACTTTTTCAACAAATGGCAAAGAGCGTATAGAAGTCAGAAAGAGGAAATCGAACACGTACACTGATCGATTATATGAAAACAGCATTTAGTCAAAACGTAATCGGAATAGTGCTTTTCTTGGATGCATAAAAAGCGTTCGACTCGGTATGGCTCAATGGCATGAGATGTAAACTAGCGAAAATGGGATTACCGACTAAAATCCTGAGGATCATATCATTTCTGGCCGAAAAATCAAGGTGGGAGTTAACCGCGAAGTGTCAGATGAAGTAATACTCGAAGCAGGAATACCACAAGAATCGGTTCTAAGCCCACTTCTTTTAATAATATACGTGAATGACATAGAAAAAGAAGGAAAAAATAGTGTTGAACTATCGCATTTCTCAGGCGATAAAGGTATGTGGACGGCTAGCTAGTTTCGAAACATAATTAAAAATCGTCTACGGGATAGCATTAGCGATCTTGAGAGCTGGTGCGCCCTATGGCGGATCCAGTTATGCGATCACAAATTAGAAGCAAGCAACGAGGCCAATATTTTTGGATTTGTACTTGATAGCTACCTCAGTCTAAACAGTCACGTAAACTCCATTACGGTTAGAGCTACTAAACGTATCAATTTTCTGAAGATGATCAGAGGTAGAAATTGGGGAGCAAACAAAGCTGTGCTTATCAAGCTCTACAAATCAGTTATACGTCCGGTACGAGAATACAGTGCCATAATAACAAGTGACTTGAGCAAAACTAACATTCAGAAGCTATAGAGGGTTCAAAATCATGACCTGCATGCGGCACTATGCAAACCCAAATGGACACTGATAAAGGGACTTCACTAGCTAGCAAAAATAGAAACTATTGATACGCGGTTAAAAGACCTACAAAGAAAATCCCTCAACATACTCCTAGCTATGGTTGAGCTGAACGAACACTGAGACCTCAACAGAAAAATAAAATAAGTTTTCAGAGAATAAAAATTATACAATCGAATTAAATTGCGTGGAGTCAATGAGGATTACCTCGCTACTCATTGAGAACTTTGGGATTGAGTCCACGAGGACTGCCTCGAAACTCTGTTGAAGCGCGATTGAAACGCGTTTAATAAGACTTAATAACAAAACCCTCCACAGACTCCAGGATAGCGAATCAATGGTTGAGCTTGACGAACACCAAACCCTTAACAGAAAAAAAACAAAATAAGTCAAAATAAATTAAAATTATACAATAGAATTAAACTGCGTGTAGTCAGTGAGAATTGCCTCGCTAGTCATTGAGAACTTAAGGATTGAGTCAATGAGGATTGCCTCGCTAATCATTGAGAACTTTAGGATTGAGTCCGTGAGGACTGCCTCGCAACTCTGCTATCGCGCGATTGAAACGCGTTTAATAAAACCTAATAACAAAACCCTCCACAGACTCCAGGATAGTGAATCAATGGTAGAGCTGAACGAACACCGAACCCTAAACAGAAAAACAAAATAAGTCACAGCAAATTAAAATTACTCAATAGAATTAAACTGCGTGGAGTCAGTGAGAATTGCCTCGCTACTCACTGAGAACTTTAGGATTGAGTCTGTGAGGATTGCCTCGCAACTCTGCGAGTGGAGAGTGGTCTCCGAAGAAACCCACCCCTCACCCCATCCATAACAACAATCACACAACAGTCACAGTATACAATAGTGCAGTTCTATCTTTCTCTAATAATGGAATGGAGTAGTAGAGTCAGTGAGGATTGCCTCGCTACTCATCAGGAATTCTAGGGTCGAGTCTGTGAGGACTGCCTCGCAACTCCGCGCGTTGAGAGGCTGAGAGCGGGCTCCGAAGAAACCCACCCCTTACCCCATCCACAGCAACAATCAAACAACAGTCACAATATACAATAGCGGATACTTATCTTTCTCTCTACCTATAACTTTTCTAATTAAACATTCTCAATTTTTTTTGCAACACCCTTATCAAGAAGACGCATGGAAATAGTAGACGAAGAGTAGGAGCCATTAGTACAACCTACCTTTCTGATAACATACACAGGAAACCGCGCAAACATCAGGCAAGGATCGAAACAAGCTTGCCTGGCTGGGACGAGTATACATGTTAAATAAATAAACATTTGAATAAAGATTTAACAGCCCTTTAAGGGCTTTCGGGTGTGTGTCTGTGCGTCGGTGTGTGCGGGGTTTTTTTTTTTTGGGGGGGGGGGGGGCGGGGGGTTGGGTTTTTTTCCTTCCATCACCCCCGTCACCTCTTCTCCCCGAAGGCAGACCAGATGGTCAAGGCTCGAAATCCACTCTCCCTTTTTTTTACCTTTTGTAACCGTTATCGATAACATACTGGGGCTGCTCCCAAACCAGCGACTGTTTGGGTTTCTTTTTTGTTTTTGTTTTTCTTTTCTAAAACGACCAACAAACGGCGGTGCGGTTTCAGTATTACCATAAATATGCCCACGTCTCTAAGCAAACACAGAGCAGAATTCTTGTAGTTGTTCCGAGTCATCTTCCAGTTCGGGGTTCTCGAAGATCTGCACCCACAATCCTACTGCCAGTGCGCACACTCAAACCAAATAAGATTATCGGTTCTCGCTTCCGACTCTCGTGGATACGTCACCAAATGAAGTCATAAAAGAAATAAAGTCATTCGAGTCGCAAGGGATTTAAATCCCACATCGTCCCTATGCGCCTTCGGCGCGCTGAAACGTTTCATTGCATTCGGTATGCATATAAGAATTCTGGCTCTCGTGTTTTCATAAGCAAATAAAGTTATTTGAGTCACAAGGCATTTCATTCCAGCATCGACCTTGTGTGCCTTTGCGCGCTGACAATTTTTCATGCATCTATCCATATCAACTAAATCAGATTATTGGGCCTCGCTTCCGACTCTCGTGAGTTCACAAGCAAATAAAGTTATTCGGGTCGCAAGGGATTATTAAATTCAATGTCGTCTCTGTGAGCCTTTGGAGCACTGAAACTTTTCATTCATTTATCCATATCAGCCGTCAAAAGACTCCAATATAGAGAAATTAATGGTAGAGCTAAAATAGCACCGAACCCTTAACAGAAAAAGTAAATGACAAGCGCAAGACGAGAATATAGCTAGTTGTCATAATTGAAGTCGCATGATTAAGCAAAATCTGCGGATCTTTCAAACTACTACAATTGAGATAAAAGCCAGATTGGTTTACATCGCAAGTCAAACAAATTTTAAGGACGTAGTTAGGAGGGATGCCTTACTGATCAACGTGTTATACATTACCATAGCGCGTTTGGAAGGGCCAGGTGGACCGGCAGCAGGTGACGATACGCACAAAGCTGCCCGGAATAAGAGCTTCAAACAGCGGTAAATGTCCACCTGCTGTTGCGTTTTCCATCCCCGGAGTATTAATTTCGGGGTTGGGAGACTGCCCCCCCCCCCCCCCCCCCCATACTCCGCGTGAAACTTGCCGTTCACCACGGAAAGTGTACTTAGAAGGCAGGTTCGTCTTCTACCCTTATAAGTTACAAAAATATACAACAGACTCAAAGTGCGTGGAGTCAGTGAGGATTCTTTCGCTTCACTTTGGGTCAATCGGGTACATACTATACTACCCCTGCTAAACCTTCCAAGCAGCAGATGGTGTAAAACGATCTTTAACCATTTATGGGACTATAACATTTAAGCAGAATTGATAAAGCATGCGAGGGAGCTAATGGAGAACTGCTCTATAGAGACTGAAGATCTAGAAGAGGGACTGCAACAGGAGAGGAGCTTAAAAAAGGAAAGGATGCTTGAGGATTATAATAGGATTGTAATAGAAACTGATGAGCTGGAATCAGGACCAAGAGTTCTTTAGACGAGTTATATAAAAAAGGATGCTCCCGCCTTTAAGGCTTACCTGGATGGATCGTTGGGTGTGTGGGGGAGGGGGGTTGGGGGCAGTTCGAGGTTCTAAGGTGTCTGACCCCAGTACCCTACTGCTAGTACGCACATTTAAGATCAAATAAGATTACTGACCCTCGCTTTCGTATGTTGTGGATTCATAAGCAAATAAACTGTATATCAGTGTGTCAAAAATCAGCGAGATAGAACAATTCGCCCTGCGAGTTATCGTGCATACAAAGAAGTGGGGAGAAGACAAAAGACAGAAGAAGAAAAAAGCTGCACTAAATGAAACATGTGTGAGCCTAGTGAACTGAACACAAAGTATTAACTTCCAATGTGTTTTGACTCATTTGGTGTTGGTCCATATCGTCGCCTGAGTGCTAGAATGTTCTATGTCCCGTAGGGGACATAGAACATTCTAGCACTCAGGCGACGATATATCATCAATTGCTTGAGATATATACATGACCGAATTTCAAACTGGCTGAGATATGAGTGAGACCAAACTTCAAATTTGTGCCTCCCCGCCCCTCCTTTCCCTGCCAAATGTTTTGAGAATAAAAGTACATGTATGACCTGCAGCAATGTATTAGATAAAAAAAAATGTGATTTCCAGCAATTCTAAAAAAATGCACTCAGTGACCCCTGTATGACCTCTCTTTTCTTTGACCATATTTTTTTAACCTCCCTCCTTTGAGCTTAGGCTCATTTGGGGTTGGTTCCAAGTCCATATGCCATACAATGTTTGAGATTTTAGCATGACACAATTTCAAACTTTTTGGCCAGGCCCACTTCTTTAGATGTAAAAATGCACTGGGGTCAAAAAAGTGATTCCCAGCATTTCTGAAAAATGGACTCAGCGATTCCTGGTGACCTCAGTGACCATAACTCATATCTGGAACCTCCAATGAGTTTCGATTTGGTGTTGTTCCTGGTCCATACATCACACCCTGGTTGACCCACTTTCAAAATGTTTGGCCACGCCACTTTTTGAGTGTAGAAATGCAACTTTGGGGATGTATTTGTGGGGCCAAAAAAACGTGATTTCCAGTAATTATGAAAAATGCGCTCAAAGACCCCCAGTGACCTCGGTGACCTTGCCCATATTTTGAACTTCCATTGAGTTTTGACTCATTTGGTGTTGGTCCCAGGACCATGCTTGAGATATCAGCGTGACCCACTTTTCAAAATATTTGGCCATTCCTACGTAGTTGTTTCGTGTAAAAATGGATGTATGAACTTCGAGAATGCATTGGGGATAAAAATGCGCTCAATGACCCATGTGTGACCTTAGTGGCCTTCACCCATATTTTGAACTTGTTTTACTTGATGGCCCTTTATAGCCTAAACCGTCCAGTTCATTTAATTCTTTGATTCCGAACGACCGCTTTTCCGGTTCAGGATTGCGATATAACTTGACTTCATTAAGTAGATAGCTGCTGGAGGAATTTGTACGGTTGACAAATCAAGATTTTCAACGTGCAGCCCCAAGGCTGCTCGTTGAAAATATTGATTGGTCTTCCCCAGGTAACGAATATAGACTCTTTCAATTGATGACACTGAACTGGCGTGGAAGATACCACCAGCATCTAAAGGGTTAAATCGTTCTTCTATGTATCGGCCTTGAAGTGGTGATGACTCTTTGTTGGGAGATACATTAACTCTTTACCTAACATGAAAAGCAGACGACACTTTCTTGAATAACTATTTTTTTTTTTTCATTTTTTGTCCAAAAACGTAGGTTATGACCCCTCATTGGAACTAGCTCGAATGAAAAGATAATGAAATTTAATTGAAAATAGCGCTGGCTGGTTTTGGTCGTTACGTTGGGTAAAGTGTTAAATCAAGCAGTTAAATGATTCGATTTGGGCGCAATGTTTATTCTCAAGTGGAATGAAATGAAATAAAATGAAATCTTTTATTCGCAGTATATCAATTACATTGAAAATACAATAATTGAAATAAAAATCCTTAAACCTTATTCTGATACACTGCAAGGAAGCGACACAGCAAAGTTAGCTGTCATCCTGTCGCTCCTTAGAGAAAAACAAAATTCCCCAACATCAGACTGGCTTCTTTGTGTGTGTGTGGGGGGGGGGGGGAACAAGGTTTCCGTCTTATAATAATACAGCCACGCCCGGCGGTCGAGAACTCCTTTCAAAAAGGTGTAACTGCACTTAATTGCTGTCTGGGTACATCCTGGAGCAGATGATAATCGAATCAAGAGAAAGCAAGTGAGCAGGATTCCATAGAGGACATGGTATGCTATCAAGTCACTTGGCTACACGCAGAAGGGTATGAGGATCCAGAGTGAACAAATAAGACTTTCATTTCATATCCGAACTGAACTGAACTGAAGTGGGAGGTGGGGTTAGATGCGTTATAGAAAAGCCGATGTTGGCATTGTTATCATTTTTCTCACCTTTAAGCCTCTAGAGCCCCCGTTCACTTAGCACAGTCAGGGCAGTTTCGGAAGGTACAACGAACATTCTCTGAATATGTACTGAGAGACAAGTCTGTTACAACCCACTTTGCAATGAAAGTTGCAAAATGTAATAATTATTACAAAATGCAACTACTTGGACGGAAAAAAGTTGCAAAATGTAATAATTATTACAAAATGCAACTACTTGGATGGGAAAAACGTTGCATTGTGTAATAATTATTACAAAATGCAACTACATGGACGGAAAAACGTTGCAAAATGTAATAAAATATTTTCAAGCAGAGCAATCAAACTAATTTATTGTAATAATAATAATAATAACTCTTTGGCCAGCCGCTGATTTGTCGCGGTCCTCATAAGAGAAGGCCATCATTCCCCCTGCACCCCACCCCCTCTTCCCCTCCTCTCCTCCCAGCACTCAGATATAAACTGCTTAATAGTGTCCCTCACTTCCTCTTTTTCAATTTCTTCAATAAGCATTCCTACCCTCTCCCTCGTGTCCCCCTTCAGCCATCTATCCTTTGTTTCTTCACCCCACTTTTGCATTATTCTTCCAGTAAATTTTATTCTATGAGGTATATACTGTGGGCATTCCAAGAGAAAATGTTCCAGGGTCTCCACTACTCCAGAGTGGCACATTTGGCATCCCTTTTCCCCATCTCTCCCAATTTTTCCCCGAAGCTCCAGTGATCTTGATCTCAGTTTGAACAGCAGTGACCCTCCAAAGGTGCCATCTAGGTACTTCTCAAAAGCTGGCTTTTCTTTATATTGTAACCCCTGCAGTGATCTTTTCACGCTAACCCCTGCTCGCCAGTTTCGATTGCAATCTTCCATGACTCTCTCTTTGACAAACCTTTTGCCTTCTTTCATTCCTACTTCTATGTTAGTGACCTCTATAGAGTAATTGTCCATTAGTTCCCTCACATGTTTTGACCACCCCGTTTCTATATTAGAATTCCAAATGGTATCGAGCATCAATTTGCACCACCGGTTGTCAGGCAGGTTTCTCAAGTAGTTAAAGTAACACAGTTTTCCCAAATCTACCCTGTCCTTGATTTTCATCCACCCAAGCTCCCCCCTTACTGCTTCCAAAGCTGCAGCATTACTCGACCCTGTTATCCATCTGCCGGCATCATTTTGAGTATTTTCCAACTTCTTAGTAACGGTTTGGTTTAATGGAATCACGTCCGTGCCATACGTTATACTTGGTAAACCCACCCTCTCCCACAGCGTTTTCCCCACAAAGACCTTGTTGAAACTATTTTTCCCTAAAAGTTTTAGTTGGTTCAGAATTCTTTTCCCCTTTAGAATCAGTTTGGCTGAGTAATTTCTGTACACCCCTCTTCCCGTTATATTTATGCTTACCCCTAGATACTCATACTCTCCCGTTTCTCCTACAGTGATTTGTTTGCTTTCCCCTTCGGGGATTGAGAACTCCCCCACTCTCCATCTCTTCGTCATATCTACCTTGCGTCCAACGGGTATTACCTTGCTTTTATTTTCATTTAGTTCGAGTCGCCAAGTGTTCCCATATCTACCAACAATTTCCAGCAGTTTCTCTAGCCCCTGTTCAGTTCTAGACATTAACACCATGTCGTCCGCAAAGAATAAGCCTGGTATCTTTATGTCTCCAACATTTACCCCCTCCGCACTCTGAATTAGTTCGTCCCCTAAATCTTTAACATACAATGCAAACAAAATCGGTGAAAAGATACACCCCTGCTTGAGGCCTATATCCATAGGGACTCGTTTTGTAGTGATACTCCCTAGACTGAGTTGGCTTTGCACATCTGTATACAGTGCTTTCATGATTCCCACAAAGTCACCCCCCAGTCCGATGCCCTCGAGCTTTCGCCACATACCTTCCCTCCACACTCGGTCGTACGCTTTTTTCACATCTAGAAATGCCAGAAACATCTTTTTCTTTTCAGCCTTTGTTGATTCTATCAGTTGGGTGAGTGTAAATAGGTGATCAGTGACTCTTCGTCCTTTC
Organism: Pictodentalium vernedei; assembly: GCA_031216915.1. NCBI lineage: Eukaryota > Metazoa > Mollusca > Scaphopoda > Dentaliida > Dentaliidae > Pictodentalium > Pictodentalium vernedei. The sequence continues at coordinate 769,520,427 of CM062295.1, forward strand.
CTGAAACCATTTTGAATTTCTCCTAAAAAACCTTTCTCTTCTATAACTTCCTCTAGTCTACCGTATATGACCTTACAGAATACTTTTCCGATGTTACTACTAACTGATATCCCCCTATAGTTATCTAGAATTTCCTTATCCCCCTTTTTGTGTATGAACGACACCTTACTTTCCCTCCACTCTCTGGGGACCTCTTGCTTTCGCAGAGCCAGGTTGAAAAGGTTTGTCAGGACTTCAATAAGTGCCTCCCCTCCATTTTTGAGGAATTCGTTCGGAATTTCATCAGTCCCTCCCGCTTTACCATTTTTTAATTTCGAGACCACGTTCCGCACTTCTTCTGCCGTTATTTCGCTACATACACGATTGGATAGGTTCTCCTCCACCAGTGTATTTCTTTTTGGTGGGGACCCACTGCCCCATCGCCTATCGTTTATCTTTTCCCAGTGCTTGACTAACTCTGAAGCGATACGGCCTTTATCTTCTGTACTTTCCCCATCCACTTTGATACTCTGCACACTACTTTTCCCCCGTTTATTTACCCAGTTCCAAAATACGTTTGAGCTCGAACCCCCCGTTTTCTTTATTGTTCTGGCAAGACTGCAATTGCGCTCCTTCCTATTATTATCCTTTATCTCATTCACCTTTTTCCGTGCCAGTTCATATTCTCCTTTCATTAGTCTCGTGTCATTGTTATCCACCCCTTTAAGCTTCCTACTTCTTCTGTAAGCAGCGCATTTTACCTTCCTTTCTTTTATAGCCTTTTTCAGTCCCTCGTTAACCCTGTATCCAAGCTCTCTCGTTGGGACCCTCACCCTTCCTATACACTCCTTCCCTGCCTCTGTTAGGCTATTTACTATGCCATCTGAAATACTCTGGACATTTGCATCCCTAGGTATACATTCAAGATTTGGTTTTAGTTTTTCCCGAAACTGCTTCCAGTCGGCTCCTTGTTTTAGTCCCCAAACTTCCTTGAAGGTATTTCTGTCTCTATTCGTCTTTTTGCCCATAATCTTAACTGTTATCAGGTTGTGATCACTACCCAAGTCATTTTTTCCCTCGTCATCTATTTCTACATCTATAACCTCCCTCCATACGCTAATGTCAGTGAGTATATAATCAATTATTGTTTTCTTATCGTTCCTCTCCCAGGTCCATTTACCCTTACATTTCGCATCCCTGTTCAGGATCTTTAAACCAAGCTCTTTTGATAGGTCCAACATCTTCCTCCCATTCGTGTTAATTTTCCTATCACCTCCCTGTATGCCCTCCTCCTTATCCCCGATGTGCCCATTGAAGTCCCCCATTAGGACAATACTGAACCCTCTGCTCCCAAGCTCTGTGATATTCGATCTAAGAGTTGTATATATTGAGTCATTCCACTCGGGCTTACTTCCCTCCACTGCTAAGTATACAACACCAACGGCAACACTCCTGCTTCCTAACTTGATTTTTGCCCAGACTATTTCGTTGGATACTGGAATCTGAGTCCTTGCTTCTGTGAGATCTGTAATCAATGAGGGCTGTAATTCCTCTTTAGCGTAGATGCCAACACCCCCACCCCGTTTCTGACCCTCAGTTCGCCCAGCTCCTATCCACACGCAACCCTTCATCTGATCAACCCGCTCATCCCGTCGTATCCACGTCTCACTTAGACCCATTATATCGAAGTCTCCTTCGTCCATCATTGTTGATATTTCGCTTACTTTCTTGTGCAGACCCTGGATGTTGCAGTACCCAAACTTAATGAATCTTTGTTTTTTTGTCATCACTGGCACATTATTATAACCCTGGTATGTCCCTGTATTGTGCATGTTTGTTGTTCTTCCTATGTTCCCAGCATTTGTGCCACTCTGGGTTACCGGCTGTGGTCCCCTACCCCCCTTTTCTCCAAAAAAGGCCCAGCCACCTGTAAGATTTTTTGGCCCAACAGGTCTGTACCCATCCTACTTAAATGCAATCCGTCTCGCCCATACAACTCTCCTTGTCCCCAGAATGAATCCCAGTGGTCAATGAAATGTACTCCCAAGTCTTTGCAGTGCTCTCCCAGCTCCTCGTTTAGTGCCATAATCCGCGAGTTCCTCTCATTCCCACCACCCATAACGGGGAGCACCCCTGAAACGATGATCCGAGCATTCCTGCTAAGTAGCTTACTAATTAGGTCCTTGTATGTGTCCACCAAACGAACTGATTTCCTCTCCCTGATGTTATTGGACCCCACATGTAATACCACTACCGGATCAGGCCCCGACCCAGCTACAATACCGTCCACTCTATCCCTCAGGTCCTCCACTTTAGCCCCCGGAAAGCACAGAACTGTTCTATTTTTACTGTCCGGACCACAGACAACCTTGTCGATCCCCCGAACTATACTACTTCCCGCAACCACCAACTTACTTTTGGACCTCGCCCTATTTATCTCCTCTAGTCTCCTATTGTTTACAGCGTCCTCTTCCTCTCCAACAGCCCCACTCGGAATCAATATCGGTATCGGTATCTTTGACCTAGGATTACTCCTATCCTTGTCCCTCCGTCTCTTTCCAGGCCCTGAGCTACCTGGACTACTCCCCTGGTCTTCCCCCGGATCCCTCCTCCTTTTTCCTGGCCTAGACCCCAAGCTACTATCTGTTGCAACTACCTCCATCTCCTCCTCTGTCTCTTCCGAATCGAGCACATCAAATCTGTTTCTGGTGCTGCACTCCCCACTGCCTTTGGACTTTACACCCCTATCTACCTGCTTCTCTGGCCCCCCTTTCCTACCACTTTTGATAGTCCACGCCAAACGCTTTACAGCATTGCTCCGGCCTGGGCCCCCCTCATCTGTCCTACGTACTTTTCTAGCAGTCCCCACCTCATCACCTACCTCATTCACATCAAAGGTTCTACCCCCATGTTTCCTCTTGGAACCACCGACAACCTTCCATCCTTCTCGGAAAGCCACTTTCACAGGCGTAACTCCAGACAGCCCCGCCCTACCAAGTTTTCCCTTCAGCTCAGCAATCTCCCCCTCAAACTTAACAATTGTCTCAAGTAGGCGGAGGATTTCCTGACAGTTTGCACATACCTCTCCATATCCCATCGAGCGACAGTCCCCATACATCATAGAACACTGTTTACAAACTTCAAGCCCAATATCGCCATCGGTGGCCCCACCAACCCGGCTCTGACCAACACCCCCAGTGACCTCTGTCTGCACACCAATACCTACTCCGTTGGCACCGTTGACCTGGATTTATTATACGTATAATTATCGGTATCCCCCCATTAGTAAGACACGCCAGTTGTCAGACAGTTTATAATCACAGATTATTGGGTTGTTTGAACAGCTAATCCATTACTTATCACCTTCAGAATAAAGTGGGATAAGCCAATAAGTCAGACACAAAAGAAACAATTAATTAACTTTTAGCGATTTATTTAATAATAATTCTTTATTTCAGTCACAGTGGTCCATAGAACACACAAAAGAACATAAAAAAGTTTTTAGTGATAATTAAACAGAAAATCATATGTTATGAAGGTGTCGTCTCGTTATGCCGATGTAATTAAATAAACAAACCGAGATCGGGATTAGTGAAAGGTGCTAATTACTTTTACTGGTCACTTTTACCCAGGATTTTAGATGAGAAAAAATTACAAAAAAATTACAAATAACGAACATTAAACATTGCATGAAACATGGGCATTAATTAAATACTCTCAAAAAGGACTGGCCTTAGCCACGGCATCTAAAAATTGTAAAATGTTCATTCTACTTTCTCTGTATTCTCTTTGGTAATGCCGGATGAAATGTTCAATTTTTCGGTACTTTTTTCGTCGTGGGCAAACTTTACCACCGGCACGGAGTTGAAGTATTGTTGCTTCTGTGTAAGCCTGTTCCTGTTGAATAAAACTCACAACAGAGTACAAATTTGGATTACTTCCGTTGATTATTTTCTTCAATTTAGAATGCCATCCCTCCACGTGGTTTGTTGTTCTTGGGCCATTTGTCTCAGAATGATTCCATATATTTTGATTAACTCCTTCAACCCAGAATGAAGTTACATAGTCTGTGAACTTTACCACTCGCTGGTCAACATCCCTAGTATTTAATTCTTCTTCCCATGAACTCAGTACTTCAAACCAAGCATCGCTGACTTTTGGCACTGCCACAAATGGAAGAGCTATGGCTCGTCGAACTAATGTTCTGACTGCTGTGTCGTCTTTGTATTCATTTCTAAGGCTGCACTTATCTGATGCGAAGCGATAAACCGCTTGACTGTAGTGGAAGTAACATCCCTTTACCGTTGTTGTTGGAAAGATGAGCTGCGCAGCATTCTGAGCAGCAATTTCAAAATCCATAAAAATCTGAGAAGGCTGGAGGGTCACACCTGCATCTTGACATTTATTTGAGATAAGTTCAAAGAATCTAACGTAAGTTGACTGCTGCTTGTCTGGTAGAAATCCATACACAAGTGGGAACATTTTATTGTCAACAAAAGCATGCACTGAATATAACTGGAAGAAGAGTTTAGGCGACTTCTCAAATGTTCCATCACAATATAATGCTGCCGCTTCACTGAGTAGTTGAAGATTTGCTGTGGTCGCAAAGATCATTATTTTCTTTTCTTCGCCATCAGAAGCAAGAAGAAAGTTGTCCCCTGCTGTTGTTTTCTGGAACATTTCTGGTAGAAGTATATCAGAATGAGATTTTGGAAGAGCTGGCTTTGTTTTTGCTCGGGATCGGTAAAGAGCTGATCGTACACTGTAGAAAGTTGGAATTTTAGCAATGATCACTGGGTCAGTTTCATCTCCTCTTAAAGATCCAACTAGGTCCTGGTAGATAGATGATACAGATTTAGAATCACGACGAACTGTTTTCTTCAGATCTGCTAACACGGCATCTGCACAGATTTTTGGTAAGTCCGGAAGATGATTATGTGTGCCCATAGGCGAACTAATAATGTCATCTCTTGTGTTTATTGTGGCTCCGCAACCGCGTTCACTACACACCCAGTGGATATTTGGTGGCTTCTGTGACTTTATTCGGAACTTAAAGTCATTGTAAACTAGATTTCCACCTCCTCTGTTATTAGGAATGAACATAACTGAAACTTGTTGACTTGCCATGGCTGCGAGAACTATGTATGAGAGGGACTATGGAGATGTTCCTTTTTAAACCTTTTCCATGATCCCTGTTCACCCTGACGGGTATTAACGTCCCGTATTCAACAATATGGAGATGTTCTTTTTTAAACCGCCTCCATGACCCCTGTTCACCCTGACATGTATTCACATAATAATAATAATAACTCTTTGGCCAGCCGCTGATTTGTCGCGGTCCTCATAAGAGAAGGCCATCATTCCCCCTGCACCCCACCCCCTCTTCCCCTCCTCTCCTCCCAGCATTCAGATATAAACTGCTTAATAGTGTCCCTCACTTCCTCTTTTTCAATTTCTTCAATAAGCATTCCTACCCTCTCCCTCGTGTCCCCCTTCAGCCATCTATCCTTTGTTTCTTCACCCCACTTCTGCATTATTCTTCCAGTAAATTTTATTCTATGAGGTATATACTGTGGGCATTCCAAGAGAAAATGTTCCAGGGTCTCCACTACTCCAGAGTGGCACATTTGGCATCCCTTTTCTCCATCTCTCCCAATTTTTCCCCGAAGCTCCAGTGATCTTGATCTCAGTTTGAACAGCAGTGACCCTCCAAAGGTGCCATCTAGGTACTTCTCAAAAGCTGGCTTTTCTTTATATTGTAACCCCTGCAGTGATCTTTTCACGCTAACCCCTGCTCTCCAGTTTCGATTGCAATCTTCCATGACTCTCTCTTTGACAAACCTTTTGCCTTCTTTCATTCCTACTTCTAAGTTTGTGACCTCTATAGAGTAATTGTCCATTACATCCCGTATTCACTAAGAAAAAAAAAACGACTACAATTCTGGGTAAAAGTGACCAGTAAAAGTAATTAGCACCTCTCACTAATCTCGCTCTCGGTATGTTTATTTAAGCACATCGGCATAACGAGACTAAACCGTTATGAAACAAAGAAAATAAGTAGGAAATATATCAAAATAAAAAAAAAATATGAAATACAACAAGAAAAGATTTCTAGACATGAATAATCATACAAATAGTTTTTTGTGTTAAATAAACAGAAAAAACAATAAAATGAAAAATCTGAAGAACAATAAAGAAAATATTTAGACTTGTTTTATAGTAAATAAATAAAAATTCATATTTACCTATTAATGCCTTCCGTTTCGGTCACTATGCTCTCATAGTGTTGCTGAGGGATGCAATAGTGCCCGAGCGTTAGCGAGGGCACTATTTGGTTCCCGAAGCAACACTATGAGAGCATAGTGCCCGAAACGGAAGGCATTAATGGGTTTAGTACATCACACCCAGACCATCTCCACAACATATTAAAGAAGTAACGGAGAGATAACTAACACTTTACTATCCAAAATAAAACAATGAAATTAATAACATGGAAATGTCAGGAAAACATTAAACTCTCAACTGGATTCGAACTCAACGGGTAAAGTAGAATAATGTAAATAAACACATGAAACCGATCAACCAATCATGTGGCACATAACTGGTTAACACGAGATATCATACAACAGAATCAACGTCTCACATATGGTGGTATTAACAGAGCTTGTGAGGCACTATAGAAATTCCATTATTCATGGCACTAAAGTTTTATTAACGTTCACCCCATTGAACGTGTTATGGGTACTTCCCCTGATGTACGAGCACATTTTAATTATTGTAAATATTTACAACACAATTGCTAAAATTGAATTTTGGGGCACAATCAGGCCTGCAACCAGGATATGTCCACAGGGGGGGGGGGGGGGCGAAGAGCCATGTAGGGGGGGGGGGGAAAATTTTTGTTTGCCCAGACTAAAACATGGGAATTGGTGAAAAGTATTAAATACTACTCCGTGGAAGGTGAAAGACATAGAAAAAACGTAAATTACAAACGTAAGCATTTATTAAGAGTGTTATGATATATGTAGTGCATAAAAAGACAACAAACTTTGACAAAACGATCAATATAAATTATAAGCATACACATCTGATAATCACTTTCACTTAGAATTCCACATTGCAAAACTCTGACTATCCTCTATACTATATTTGTGAATGTCTGTCAATCATTGTGAGAACATTTATTTTTGAATACATGGCTAAAATAGTTGGATTTTTCGCTGTTTACTTGAAAATTTTTTTAAAAAAATGTTCATATCTATATTGTCACTCTTTTTGTTTTCAAAAGGTAAAAATGTCAGATTGCCCTTTCTTCCTGATGTCATGCTCCGTCTTTGTGGCTCATCCACATGTAGAAAACGTGGATTCACATAGTGCTGTAGAGCAGCCCAAAGTAGCTACGGAAGCTGCTAAATAATAAGTCTCCGGGAAAGCCCTTTTTTTGATTATAAAGTTGAGTTAAAACATCACCGAAGTAGCCTCACATTCCTTAGAATTTATTACATTTGTTATGTAGGCCTTCGCTACACTCAGTTCTGCAGCACTGGGAATGTCAATCAGTGGTTCTAATGGCTGAAGCTTTTCGTGGCTAAGAAAATTTGTAGAGGAGGGATCTAATGTTCCAACTGCCTCAGAGGTCTGTTTTCAAAACGACTGTTCATTTCTGTCGTGATAGCATCGATAGTCTGATAATAAGCCGATTTTAAGGCATTTCCACATTCCTCCTGACGTTCACGTTCCCCTATTGATGTCATTATCAAAGAATCTTTCAGGTGGGCATTACGCCTACACACTCTTTTGGCTGGTCTCTCCTGGTTGGCTATTTCATTCATTTCTGAAAAAAAGAATAATCAGAATATTAGTTGAATTTCTTTCAAAGTTATTCATGAATTTTGTATAAGCCATTCCCCAAGACCCTTGTGTTTTTCACCTCCCATGGGCCTCGCCGGGGGCTCGAAATGAAAGTCCTCACCTTGAATTCATCCCACGTTGGAGGGCGGATATCAGTGTTCGCAGACCATTGGGCCACGATCACATCCGATCCTTGGGTGTTAAATGTTGTTCGGTCCGGGGTGCGAATATCCTTTTTGGAAGCATCCCACTCTGTCGAGAGTGCCTCTTCCAACACAAGTTCCTTCAAACGTTTCACATCGGGAACTTTTGATCACGGAGACAGGCAATCTCCTATCAAAGGGGGCGATCGAGGTTATCAAGAACATTCATTCAGTGGGATTTTATTCCCGCCTGTTCTTGGTGCCGAAGAAGGACGGCCAGCTCTGACCGGTTATTGATCTGAGTATCCTGAACCAGTCTATCATTGCTCCCAAGTTCAGCATGGAGACTTTCAGGTCGGTTCGCCACTCAATTCACCAGGGACATTTCGCTTCCAGCATCGACCTTCGAGACGCTTACTTTTTCATTCCGATTCATCAGTCATCGCGAATGCATCTCAGGTTCTCTTTCCTGGGGCGAGTTGACCAGTTCAAGACCATGCCTTTCGGCCTCAACCTGGCTCCTTGGGCCTTCACCCGACTGATGTCGCATGTGATGGCCTTCCATCGCACACTGTCCAGAGTGACAACTTCGGCATTTCTAGACGATATCCTCCAGAGGCACCCCAATGCTGCTCTTCTGGAGTCAGATGTCGTCCCACTGTTAAGCCTGCTCACATCACTAGGGTTCAGAGTCAACAAGGAGAAGTTGGACTTGGTCCCTTCTCGGTCGTTTTGTCATCTGGGGATGGACTTCCGTACTCAGCTGAATACGGTGGCGGTTCGCCGGACAGGGCTGTGATTCTCTCTGCTTTCGCCCTGACACTGTCCCAGTCCATGTCTCATTCCTCTGGGTTGGCTGCATGTCCGACCTCGCCAACACTTTCTGCTCAGTCGTTGGAGGCCGAAATACGATCCTCTGGGTCTGGTGCTTCAGTTTCCAGACTCTCTTCATCGTCACCTTCTCCCCTGGGCAGATGTTCAGTGGATTATGCAGGGAGTTCCCTTGGACTTGCCCACGTCCAATCATGTTCTGACAGCAGATGCCAGCGATCTCAGATGGGGTGCAACGTTTGATCTTCTAGGTCTTTCCCTTCACAGGGCATGGGGCCAGGATCAAGCAGCTCTTCACATCAACCAGAAGGAGCTTCTTGCTCTTCTTCTGAATTTCCGGGTGTGGATCCCCCACCTTTCGAATCATCAGTTCCTTCTGTTGTCTGACAGTTTGACTGGTCACTTACATTCGGAACCAGGGCGGCACGCACTCAGTTCCCATATACGAGTTGGCTTGGGATCTTCTACTGCTAGCTCAGGAAGTCAACACCGGAGTTGTGGTTTGTCACATTCCCGGTCGTCTAAACGTCCTAGCCAACTCCCTGTCCCGATGGTGCAGGGTCATTTTCACCGAGTGGATGCTTCGCAGGACAGTGTTCCGGTCGCTTGGCAATCTCTGGGGTCGTCCCCACATCTTTTTGCGACCTGTTGGAACCATCAGGTGGACACTTTCGTGTCCAGATCCTTTGGCTTTCGCCGTCGACGCTCTGCCACTCGATTGGAACGGTCTAGTCGGCTGTGTCTTCCCGCCGGTTCCGATTCTGCCTCAGGTTCTAGCCAAGATACGAACATGCAGTTGTCGAATCATTTTGATCGCTCCCATCTCCTCAATGGGTGTGGATCAATCAGCTCTGCTCTCTGTTGGCGGTGGTTCCGGCACGTCTCCCTCTACGTCGCGACCTTCTTTGCCAAGGTCACCCGAGGAGGTTTCACGTCGACCCGACTTCATTGTGCCTTCACGCATATCTCTTGTCAGGTCCTGTCTCCTCCGTAGAGGTTTTTCGAGACGAGCAGTGGAGTGCATTTCTTCTTCAAGGTGGCACTCCACTGATTTAGCCTATGCGGCTAAGTGGAAGGACTTCTGTCGATGGTGTGCTGATCACTCTGTTGATGATGCCAATCCTTCGATAACACAGATTCCGGAGTTTCTGGTATATCTGTTTGATTCTTGGGGTCTCCGGCCTGTGACTATCAAAGGATACAGGTCCATGCTTTCGGAGACCTTTTCGTATGTGTGAAAGCGTCGTATCGGCACTAATCCATACCTCTTCAAGCTTATTTGGAACTTTTGCCTAGGATTTTGCTTGGAAGGGTGGGGTGGGGGGGGGGGCATTCGAACCTTTATCCCAGGTGGATGTGCATTTTCTCACATACAAGACGGCTTTTCTGAGGGCTTTTACCTCAGCCAGACGGGTTAGTGAGCTTCATGCCCTCTCGGTTGATCCGGCCTTTTTCAGGAGCTCCGCCAGCAGTGTTACTTTTACCAACGATTGCTCCTTTCTAGCCAAGAATCAAATACCAGAAACAACTCCACCTCCTGTCTGTATCATGGCTCTTCCTTCTGCTGAGGGTAAACACCCTTTGCTCTGTCCATTTTGTGCACTTCACATTTATCTCAACCATTTATTAGGAAAGGCAGGAAACGATTCTTCATGTATCTCATTCCTTGTTGACAGAAGATCTTTCCTCAATCCATTTCACGATGGATTTGTCTTGCTACGCGTGTCTAGCTACTGACAATTGCATTACCAATCGTATTGCTGCCCATAAGGTGCGTGCCTTGTCTACCTCCTGGGCTCATGCTAACTCTGTCAAGTTGTCTGATGTTATGCAGGCAGCCTACTGGAGAAATGCTTCTACTTTCTCCACCTTCTATCTGCGTCAGTTGCAGGAGCAATTCTGAGGACCTTTTTCTGTGGGCCCTCTTTCTTCTGCTCAGGCTGTTGTCTACCCTAGCCGTTAGGCTTCTTCAAGGTGAGTTCCACTCCTGTGCTGTTTTATTGTCCTTTCTGTATGTGCGCCACGCAGAGCCATACGCCTCATCCCTCATTGTCTTTTACTAATGTTTGTGATGCTAGGGAACTCTTCTTCTGTCCACAGTTCCAGTGCAGTCTGGTTATGTGGGGGTTGGTTATGTGATTCCCTCCTCCTATTGTCTATTCAGCCTGTAGTAAACAATTGTAGGGTAGGTTGATAAGAAATTTAAATTTTAAAGTAAATTTCTTTATTATTCCTACCACAATTGTTTACATGGAGGCCCTCCCGTCTTCTTATTCGGGTAAGAATCCTTCCTCCTCGCTGATCACATAACTCCAATGTTGGCGGATTCAAAAGAATGAGTCATTGGTTACACGTCTGCACATTGGTACCGGAAGCCGCGGATCTGTACTAGGAGAAAAGCATCCCCTACTGGATGTGCGCCTGTAGCTCTCGACCCAGTTTTGGCTTATTTTTTCGTGGTGCTTTTGCACCACTTTTCTTTCCCAAATCGCTTGGGAAAGATCAAAATAGAGAGTATATTTTCCGAGTTAGGGACTTCCACTGTAGTGCAAACCTGTAGTAAAGAATTGTGGTAGGTATAATAAGAAAGGAAATTTACTATAAAATTTAAATATCTGTATGACATAGGCTTTAATATTTCATGCAAGTGAAACAAATTTATTATGTCACTGTTGATGGAATAATTCCAAAATGGGCAACGTCATTTGAAATATTTCGCTTCCTGTGGGAATCTCGAGAAGTGAAGCAGTGCTTGATTACTGAGGTAATCAAGCTCTGTTTTACTGGTAAAATAGGACCTAGTCACCAATGCTTGTGGTTGAGGTCTTCTAAAATGGGCAACGATTGACTAAATTTGAGTTTATCTCCATGTTGCGGTCACATTTACCCATTGTGCAGAAGTATGTGACCTTGAAAGCCAATAAATAAATAAAAAAATGATTAAGAATTTCGCTTGGTGACATATTCTACTGGAGCTGTAAACATATAGAAGAAAGTATGCAAGCACTCATCCAATTGGAGGGAGAAGATTTTAGTCTCATTGCAACATGTAATGATGTTACTTTCTTGAGAATACTCTCTGCGGAGTTTTTATACCCCCTCCAGAGGTAGATAGGAATCACCTTGTACATCCGTCCGACCCCAAATTCAGTCATGAATAACTTGTAAAGAACTTGGTTGAGTGAGTTGATATATGGTATGTAAGTGTATCCTATTACTGTATACCCATAGTTAAATGTAGGTGTCGTTCGATGTTTTATTGCCAGAGTAATTGCCCTTTATGGACTTGTATTTGTATATACCCCAAAACTGTATCGCCTTTTGTCAGGCTTGCATTGTTCAATAATCGGGGGGTATCTTTTTGTGTCACTTTATGGTGACACTTTATTTTTCTTACCTTTTCTGAGTATCAAAATGAAGCACCTATACAATGTGCTAACATATTTTTGAAACCGACTTGATAGCAATCTTTATTTTGGGTTTTCCTGCACATTGTGGGGGCACTTTGTTAGCTGTGCTTATGAACAGGTTTAGTTTACATTTGCTTTTCTCTGTATATTTCATGTGTAAATATAAATCACTCATTTCCTTTTGCTTGAGAAAAGCTTGTAGTCCTTCATGTTCTTAGATAGAATGTCATGTCCAGTATTGTACAGAGAGTAATCGCTTGACTGGACTGGTTACGTGAAATAATTCATGAGAGGTTAGGGACGTTGTACAAACACAAGTGCACGAATGCGCACGAGTGTTTTACAAAAAAGTCCCTCACCTCGAATGAATTATTTCACATAACCAGTCCAGTCAAGCGATTACTCTGTTCTAAAAAAAATCGCCAATTTTTTTGTCTCTAAAACATAGGTTATGACTCCTCATTGGAACAAGCTCGTCGAGCTCGTTTCAATGAGGGGTCATAACCTGTTTTTGAGACAAAAATTAGTTATTCAAGAATTGTTTTTGCAAGAGTTGTTGGCTTTTCTAGTTAGGTAAAGGGTAAAAAAAAAAATGAATTCCCCATTACACCCACGGCACAGCGCCTTCATTTGTGTGCACGGATACATGACACAATTATTGATTGCATAATTCACTTGTGAAGTTATCGTTTATAATCAAACCTGGAAATCCCAGTAAATCACACTTTGGAAAGTAATAAAATAAGTTATTCTTCCTATTACAGGTCTGATAGCCTAGCAGCATCTAATTTTGATGACTTGACATCTCCAACACAAACAGGGATAACATGTCCGATATGTTTAGAAAGTCGAACAGAGGTAATTTATTCATTCTTATTATCATTGCTCAGATACATAGGACTTACTTTCTATGTGTGTTTTTATGTCATTCATTCTTGGGATCTAATTTTGTGACCAGATTTTTTATTCCCATGGGAACCACAGGACGTGAAGCAGTGATTGGACAGCATGGGTATCGACGATTGATTAAGGCATAAAAAAGTTGAAAATCTGTTTCTCAGGCACTCCTGCGTGGTCCTTTTGACTGCTGCATGCTCTCTTATAAACTTAAAAAAAATTAAAATTAATTGCTTTATGCCTGATATTTTACCCAAGTTAATAAAATTTATAGATTTGTACCTTGTCTGCAACCAGGCTTTGCAATGCTATAGCATTGCAAAGCATTCTTGCACTCAAGGGATGCAATACACCACCACCCATGCTATTCTGCAGATTATTAGGACAAACCAAGAACATGAATTTTTGATGGCAAAGATATAATAATTAATTATTAATTAAGAGCAAATTATCAATGTGCAACCACCATGGATCACGTGATATCAGTTCGCCCTTGTGTTTTTCTCGTCTTACTGTTCCCATTGCTTACTCAGCAAGTCAAAGAGTCTGCTTCCTTCTGCGGGGAGAACACAGCTAATGGAATCCACGACAATACTCATTAATAACACTCAATTTAGCCCTTAACCTTCCTGAATAGAAGATACATACACCTGAAATATTAACATCTTTTCTTCATTTCGATAGTTCATTCCAGTAAATGGTTATACAGGGTTTCCGCCAGGGGAGCAGTGGAGTCCTTTTAGGGTACTTTTTCCCTGGCCAAATTTTCCCCAAACTGCCAAAGCCCACCTATGTGACTGATAAAAAACAAAAGACCTCTAAAACTGTTCCCTATGAAAATAATGAGTCATTGTATGTGATTTTAACCCTTTACCTAACGTAACGGCCAAAACCGGCCAGCGCTATTCTCAAATATCGCCAATTAATTTTCATTATTTTTTTCATTTTTTGTCTCAAAAACATAGGTTATGACCCCTCGTTGGAACGAGCTCGTCGAGCTCGTTCCAACGAGGTGTCATAACCTATGTTTTTGAGATAAAAAATGAAAAAAAATAGTTACTCAGGATTTTTTTTTGCAAGTGTCGTCTGCTTTTCATGTTAGGTAAAGGGTTAAATATAGCTAATTTATCTTCCCTTTTGCTTCATGAAGAATAACTGAATACACATTTCGTTGCTGCTCAATTTCTTGTCTTATCACATCAACTAAGGCAAGAGCACGTACAAGGTCACATTCTCGGGACTGCAGTTCTTTGTCAATGGGACCAATAATTTCCAAAACAGTCTTTGACACAAGTGCTGAAAAGCAGAATTTCAAATTATCTACAACACTGAAAAGTCCAGTAGCTTCAGCAATGATGTCACCATCACGGAGAGTTTGGCCAACTGATATTGAATTTAACACCTCCAGAATTTCTTGATAATTTTTCACAATACACTTTGTTGTATTCAAATGCCCAGACCATCTATGTTCCATAAGCCGATGTAGGTGACCACCAGAATACAGTTCGGATACTTTTGGTCTTCGAAGAAACTTGTAGAGAGCCCTACATTGGTCAAAATACTGTGATAGCATTGTAACTGAAGAAATAGCATCACATACCACTAAATGCAATCTGTGGTTAAAACAATGTACATAAGGAACAGGCCGTTTGATACGTTCTTGAATAATTGCCTGTAGCCCACCCTTGTGTCCTGACATCACACTTGCACCGTCATAACATTGTGACAACACCCAATCACTAGATATTTCCAATTCTGAGAAAGTTTGTAAAATCAAGTCAGCTAATGACATGGCATCAAGTTTGTCACCAGGTGTAGTTTTCAATCCCAAAAGGCTTTCCTTGGCTATTCCTTCCTTCACATAGCGAAGTCCAATTGAAATAAATTATGTGTTGCATTTATCTCTGGTGCCATCTACCATTAAGGTGAACCTGAAACAAATTAGTATACCACTGTAAATATATGGATCACCATCCGATCGATTTTAGGTCAGCAATTGCAAATCACACCAGTGCATATATAATGCATTAAGGGGGTGTGGGGGGGAGGGGGGTATAAATGATTGACCAAGCAAGACACGCTAAATATTTTCATAGGCGATTTCACAGTTCTGGGTAGATACAATATTTATTCTGGTGAATAAGAAGCCGCAATGATACCAGAGAAAAAGCGGATAGATAACTTCAATCGGATTGCGACACAGTCGTCATCCGGTTGAATTTACCTATCCGCAACGCGATCAATGCACACTACAAATGTGCAGTTAGGATGTCAATATTGGAATAAGGAGAAGCCTACATAAACAAAACATTGCCTTAGCAAGACACGCTAAATATTGACTTTGGATATGGTTGAAAGGTTGAAAGCACACCAATGCATTATTGGGGGGGGGGGGGGGGTATAAATGATTGACCTAGCAAGACACACTAAATATTTTCATTGGCGATGTCACAGTTCTTTCAAAACGGTTTGACAATTTACCCCATACAACCCCATAGACCCCCATAGATACCCATGCAACCCCATAGAGCATGCAAGTACCCCTAGATACCCCATAGAAGAGTACCGGACCTAACTCCCTTTTACCTAATATGTTAACCCCTCTCCCATTATCAAATATTACACTTATAGTCATAAAATATTTATTATATGATTATAAGTGTAATATTCGATAATGATGATATTTATTTGATGTAAATCCTTGAACCTTTTTAGAATGTTCAAATTACCTGCCCAATGGGATGGGTGGTTAACAGGTGGCCCAAGAAAAAAGGTAGATATGCTGATCATGGAGATTAGGTACGGAATCTCATCAAAGAGTTAGTGTCAACGTGTTGGGAAGAGAGAAGGGGCATAGGGAGGGGATAAAAAATTACATTGCAGGCGAGAAAACTTGATTCCCGTCTTCAAAGAGTTAAACTAAACTAAATAACAACATTTAACATGGCACATCTGCTTCTCTGACCTCATTTGCAATACTGCTGGCGACTATTTCACACATAACGTCGATTACTTCATTCTGTATTTTCCAAGACGTGTATTTTGCATTTTGTGGAATTGTTGAATAAATATCCGAAAGTTTATCATCTTTTTTCATTGCAAATTTAAATAAGTTCATAAAAAGGCCTGAGTCACAGTGTTCAATTCTATCCCATGTTCCACGCAGAGAAAGTTCGTTTGTAACAAGAAAATGGACAATCTCAACCACAGATGTTATGTAGTAGCGATTTCTTTCAAGTTGTTGGTCGTTCACCAAAGTTGAAACACTTAGTTCATTTTTACTTCTTTTTTGATATTCATTCCACATAGCCATAGCTGAAATGTGACTAGCAGTTGATTCATGAAGACAAAAACCCTTCCTTTTGTCTCCAAGAGCATTTTTCCAATTTCGGTAGCCTATCGATGTGAATGCCACTTCCTTACTGCTTGACTGAAACTTTCGGCATGGGAAACAGAAAGCAGCATCTCTTTCTCTTGAATATTCTAGCCAAGAATACTTATTATACCACACAGTGTGAAATGAACGGTTATTTTTGTCTTTTGGAAAACTTTTTAGTTGTGGACGTGCTATAGAGTCAGCTTTGATATCTCCAGGCAACGAAAGAAATGAAACAGATGAAGAATTTGTTTTTTCTGACAACGACTTTGGTGTTTGTTGACGAGTATTTAACTCATGTATTGATGTCATAGAAGCCCCTGGTGATGGTGATTTAGGTGGCAGTCTGATGATGAACTTGTCCATCTTTAGTCTTGACTGAGACTGAACTATCTCTGATGAATGAAAGGTTTTAGCGCGCCGAAGGCGCGCAGGGACGATGTGGGATTTACAAATCCCTTGCGACCTGGTTAACCTTATTTTTTTCCCTTGGATCACACAGGCCTAGCTTTCCTATTGCCCAAAATGGAGTCTGAGGGGGTTATGCACGCGGTTAGAATACCCGGCAGTTTACGTTGGAGTGTTAGATGGTCAATACTCAATCCCTAAACGCCTTTAAAACTATTAGAGAGCGAGCTCTATTCGGTTCCAGTTCGGCGATGGTAGAGGTTTGAGTCCCACCATGGTGGCGAGCCAGAATGTAATGTTGTGCGATGGCAAGTTTAAGGGAAGAAGAGAAAAGAAAACCAAACAGCAACGCCGGTTTGGTAGCGGCCCCGGTTTATGACCATAGCGGTTACAAAAAAGAAGTGGAGAAAGCTCCAACAGTTTAGTTTTAAAAAACCGGGAGTCATCCATCAAGCCTTCTGGGAGATAGGATGCCGTATGTGATTTTGAGGTATCTGGTTATCCTTCGGGAATTCCAAATGACCTCCTCCACCCCCCCCCCCCCCCCACAAAAAAAAAAAAAAAAAAAAAAAAAACCTCTCACTGACACACACCCTCAAGCCCTTAAAAGGGCTGTTAAATCTTTATTCAAATGTTTATTTATATCAAATGTACACTCGTTCCCAGCCAGACACCCTTGTTTCAATCGTTGCCTAGCGTTTGGTGGTTTCTTGTATATGTTGCAGAAAGGTAGGTTGCACCAATTCCTCCTACGCTTTGTCTACCATATCCATGCGTCTTCTTGATAAGAGTGTTGCAAGAAAATTTGAGAATGTTCAGTTAGAAAAGTTATAGGTAGAGAGAAAGATAGGTATCCGCTATTGTATATTGTGCCTGCTGTGTGATTGTTGCTATGGATGGGGTAAGGGGTGTGTTTCTTCGGAGCCCACTCCCCACACGCAGAGTTGCGAGGCAATCCTCACAGACTCAATTCTAAAGATCTCAATGAGTAGCGAGGCAATCCTCACTGACTCCACGCAGTTTAATTCTATTGAGTAATTTTAATTTACTGTGGATTATTTTGTTTTTCTGTTTAGGGTTCGGTGTTCGTTCAGCTTCACCATTGATTCACTATCCTGGAGTATGTGGAGGGTTTTGTTATATAGATCTTATTAAACGCGTTTCAATCGCGCTTCAGCAGAGTTGCGAGGCAGTCCTCCCAGACTCTATCCTAAAGTTCCCAATGAGTAGCGAGGCAATCCTCACTGACTCCACGCGATTTAGTTATATTGTATAATTTTTATATTTTTATTTTATTTTATTTTATTTTTTTTATTTTTTATTTTTTTATTTTTTTTCTGGAAACTTATTTTGTTTTTCTTTTAAGGGATCGGTGTTCGTTCAGCTCAACCATTAATTCACTATCTTGGAGTCTGTTGAGGGTTTTGTTTTGTAGGTCTTTTAATCGCGTATCAATAGTTTCTATTTTTGCTAGCTCGTGAAGTTCCTTTATCGGTGTCCATTTCGGTTTGCATAGTGCCACTCGACTATCTCTGTCTCATCAGACACAGATATTTATATATTTATGTTGTTTAGTTTAAAACTACAACTTATCATGAAAAATAATCGTTGTCACAAAGATCACAAAAACAGCTTCTTGTGATGAATAAAAACTTTTGAAGAGAGAAATCAAGAAAAAAAAAAATCCAAAAATAATACAATACAATAAAACAACCACTCATCATTTGAAATAAAAACTGCTATTGAAGATAATGATTTGTGTTAATTAGTTAAGATCCTTCTATTGTCAAAGCTAAAGGTAATCTGTGTGTTGAATAAACAGTCTACTGATAACAATGAAATTATCCACTCAGATAGTTGATTGCATATGATCTTATTACAGGTGTGAATGGACCTGCATGAATAAATGCACTTATAAATGAAAGTAGATGCAAATTGAAAAAATATTGTCTGAAAATTTCTAGGGGGGGGGGGCGAAAAGTTTTCTAGAGGGGGCGCCGCCCCCTCCCCCTCCCCCCCCCCCCCCCCCGTGGTTGCAGGCCTGGGCACAATACTGCATTTTGTTGCATATTTCTTTGGATTGCTTTCGAATGTCAATTGATGTGGAGTTTTTTGAACACTCGATTTCCTCCAACGCACTTATCAGACCGTCGTCATCAATATCGGTATCTAATAATTCGGGTGCTGATTCTGTGGAATTTGCTGACTGGAAAGAGAGTTGCGTTGTTGTTTTCTCAACAGCATTCCTCGCTGCAGGCATTTCTGAATGTTCAGCATCTGCATTATCGACCAGGGAACTCAAGCTCTCTGACATACCTCGTTTGACATCAGCTCTTGTGTCCGAAACGTAACTTGACAATGATTTTTCATTTCTGTGTCCCGATAAAGAAATAATATCGCGATCTTTGAATCCACAATCATTAAGATTGTTATGGTCGTAGCACGCACACAGTGGTTGGTATATGTATCAGAAAGACCAACTTGTTTAGACATTTTTACCATGAACTCTCCTATGGAATTTTTTCCCATTGCCCTTCGCTCAAACCAACATTCGTCATTCTCGTGGTATGAATTTTTGGGAATTTGAAAGAACGCATCACACTCATGGTTTCGTTTCATAAGATATCGTTGAAAACTATTAACAGGGCACATTTTTGTGCCAGTTTCATACATTCTAGGTCCATCACCTTCATCCTCATTCGTTACACCTGTGTGATTTTTTGTTCGCTCAGAAGTAGTTTTCAGGATGTATTTTCTTCCAGTGTCATCAGTTTTAACTACAAAATCACAAGCTTTAATTTCTCGAATGTTTTCTCTCCCTCTCCGACAAAAGTAAAATAAAAGCTCAAACATTACTTTATTCAAAAGACCTCTTGGAATGTCCGGATTAAACACAATTGGGTGCTGATATAATTTCCTTAGATCGCCTGAAATAGAATGAAACACAAAGCATCAAAGCAGAATAAACGTTTACACGGTCAATCACAATCGTTTATTGTGATCGAAGATAAATAATATTCATTGCCCTCTCTAACACTCTTATTCAAAACTATTTAATTGATAGGTCTACAATTTATTTATTTATTCCTGTTTATGATAACTTTCAACATACATTGCTCCCCGTAATTTATCTATTTATTTACTCATGTTTATGATAACTTTCAGCAAACATTGCTGCCCGTTATTTATTTACTTTCTCTCACAACTGTTCTTATGTGTCTCTTGTCGATTTGAGTAATATAATAATAACACTTTGGCCAGCCGTTGATTTGTCGCGGTTCTCGAACGAGAAGGCCTTGGTTACCCCTGAACTCCCAACTGCCTCCCTGTTCCCTCGCTTCTCCTCTCCTCCCAACATTCGGAGACGAACTGCTTGATGACATCCCTCACCCCATTCTTCCCAATCTCTCCGATTAGCACATTAACCCTCTCCTTTGAGTCTCCCCCTAACCACATGTCCTTCATTCTCCCATCCCACTTCCCCATTATAAAATAATAATAATAAATAATAAACAACACTCGTCTATTTCGTGTAATTAACAAGACTGTGTATTTATAATAATAACTCTTTGGCCAGCCGCTGATTTGTCGCGGTCCTCATAAGAGAAGGCCATCATTCCCCCTGCACCCCACCCCCTCTTCCCCTCCTCTCCTCCCAGCATTCAGATATAAACTGCTTAATAGTGTCCCTCACTTCCTCTTTTTCAATTTCTTCAATAAGCATTCCTACCCTCTCCCTCGTGTCCCCCTTCAGCCATCTATCCTTTGTTTCTTCACCCCACTTCTGCATTATTCTTCCAGTAAATTTTATTCTATGAGGTATATACTGTGGGCATTCCAAGAGAAAATGTTCCACGGTCTCCACTACTCCAGAGTGGCACATTTGGCATCCCTTTTCCCCATCTCTCCCAATTTTTCCCCGAAGCTCCAGTGATCTTGATCTCAGTTTGAACAGCAGTGACCCTCCAAAGGTGCCATCTAGGTACTTCTCAAAAGTTGGCTTTTCTTTATATTGTAACCCCTGCAGTGATCTTTTCACGCTAAACCCTGCTCGCCAGTTTCGATTGCAGTCTTCCATGACTCTCTCTTTGACAAACCTTTTGCCTTCTTTCATTCCTACTTCTATGTTTGTGACCTCTATAGAGTAATTGTCCATTAGTTCCCTCACTTGTTTTGACCACCCCGTTTCTATATTAGAATTCCAAATGGTATCGAGCATCAATTTGCACCACCGGTTGTCAGGCAGGTTTCTCAAGTAGTTAAAGTAACACAGTTTTCCCAAATCTACCCTGTCCTTGATTTTCATCCACCCAAGCTCCCCCCTTACTGCTTCCAAAGCTGCAGCATTACTCGACCCTGTTATCCATCTGCCGGCATCATTCTGAGTACTTTCCAACTTCTTAATAACGGTTTGGTTTAATGGAATCACGTCCGTGCCATAGGTTATACTTGGTAAACCCACCCTCTCCCACAGTGTTTTCCCCACAAAGACCTTATTGAAACTATTTTTCCCTAAAAGTTTTAGTTGGTTCAGAATTCTTTTCCCCTTCAGAATCTGCTTGGCTGAGTAATTTCTGTACACCCCTTTTCCCGTTATATTTATGCTTACCCCTAGATACTCATACTCTCCCGTTTCTCCTACAGTGATTTGTTTGCTTTCCCCTTCCGGGATTGAGAACTCCCCCACTCTCCATCTCTTCGTCATATCTACCTTGCGTCCAACGGGTATTACCTTGCTTTTATTTTCATTTAATTCGAGCCGCCAAGTGTTCCCATATCTACCAACAATTTCCAGCAGTTTCTCTAGCCCCTGTTCAGTTCTAGACATTAACACCATGTCGTCCGCAAAGAATAAGCCTGGTATCTTTATGTCTCCAACATTTACCCCCTCCGCACTCTGAATTAGTTCGTCCCCTAAATCTTTAACATACAATGCAAACAAAATCGGTGAAAAGATACACCCCTGCTTGAGGCCTATATCCATAGGGACTCGTTTTGTAGTGATACTCCCTAGACTGAGTTGGCTTTGCACATCTGTATACAGTGCTTTCATGATTCCCACAAAGTCACCCCCCAGTCCGATGCCCTCGAGCTTTCGCCACATACCTTCCCTCCACACTCGGTCGTACGCTTTTTTCACATCTAGAAATGCCAGAAACACCTTTTTCTTTTCAGCCTTTGTTGATTCTATCAGTTGGGTGAGTGTAAATAGGTGATCAGTGACTCTTCGTCCTTTCCTGAAACCATTTTGAATTTCTCCTAAAAAACCTTTCTCTTCAATAACTTCCTCTAGTCTACCGTATATGACCTTACAGAATACTTTTCCGATGTTACTACTAACTGATATCCCCCTATAGTTATCTAGAACTTCCTTATCCCCCTTTTTGTGTATGAACGACACCTTACTTTCCCTCCACTCTCTGGGGACCTCTTGCTTTCGCAGAGCCAGGTTGAAAAGGTTTGTCAGGACTTCAATAAGTGCCTCCCCTCCATTTTTGAGGAATTCGTTCGGAATTTCATCAGTCCCTCCCGCTTTACCATTTTTTAATTTCGAGACCACGTTCCGCACTTCTTCTGCCGTTATTTCGCTACATACACGATTGGATAGGTTCTCCTCCACCAGTGTATTTCTTTTTGGTGGGGACCCACTGCCCCATCTCCTATCGTTTATCTTTTCCCAGTGCTTGACTAACTCTGAAGCGATACGGCCTTTATCTTCTGTACTTTTCCCATCCACTTTGATACTCTGCACACTACTTTTCCCCCGTTTATTTATCCAGTTCCAAAATACGTTTGAGCTCGAACCCCCCGTTTTCTTTATTGTTCTGGCAAGACTGCAATTGTGCTCCTTCCTATTATTATTCTTTATCTCATTCACCTTTCTCCGTGCCAGTTCATATTCTCCTTTCATTAGTCTCGTGTCATTGTTATCCACCCCTTTAAGCTTCCTACTTCTTCTGTAAGCAGCGCATTTTACCTTCCTTTCTTTTATAGCCTTTTTCAGTCCCTCGTTAACCCTGTATCCAATTTCTCTCGTTGGGACCCTCACCCTTCCTATACAATCCCTCCCTGCCTCTGTTAGGCTATTTACTATGCCATCTGAAATACTCTGGACATTTGCATCCCTAGGTATACATTCAAGATTTGGTTTTAGTTTTTCCCGAAACTGCTTCCAGTCGGTTCCTTGTTTTAGTCCCCAAACTTCCTTGAAGGTATTTCTGTCTCTATTCGTCTTTTTGCCCATAATCTTAACTGTTATCAGGTTGTGATCACTACCCAAGTCATTTTTTCCCTCGTCATCTATTTCTACATCTATAACCTCCCTCCATACGCTAATGTCAGTGAGTATATAATCAATTATTGTTTTCTTATCGTTCCTCTCCCAGGTCCATTTACCCTTACATTTCGCATCCCTGTTCAGGATCTTTAAACCAAGCTCTTTTGATAGGTCCAACATCTTCCTCCCATTCGTGTTAATTTTCCTATCACCTCCCTGTATGCCCTCCTCCTTATCCCCGATGTGCCCATTGAAGTCCCCCATTAGGACAATACTGAACCCTCTGCTTCCAAGCTCTGTGATATTCGATCTAAGAGTTGTATATATTGAATCATTCCACTCAGGCTTACTTCCCTCCACTGCTAAGTATACAACACCAACGGCAACACTCCTGCTTCCTAACTTGATTTTTGCCCATACTATTTCGTTGGATACTGGAATCTGAGTCCTTGCTTCTGTGAGATCTGTAATCAATGAGGGCTGTAATTCCTCTTTAGCGTAGATGCCAACACCCCCACCCCGTTTCTGACCCTCAGTTCGCCCAGCTCCTATCCACACGCAACCCTTCATCTGATCAACCCGCTCATCCCGTCGTATCCACGTCTCACTTAGACCCATTATATCGAAGTCTCCTTCGTCCATCATTGTTGATATTTCGCTTACTTTCTTGTGCAGACCCTGGATGTTGCAGTACCCAAACTTAATGAATCTTTGTTTTTTTGTCATCACTGGCACATTATTATAACCCTGGTATGTCCCTGTATTGTGCATGTTTGTTGTTCTTCCTATGTTCCCAGCATTTGTGCCCCTCTGGGTTATCGGCTGTGGTCCCCTACCCCCCTTTTCTCCAAAAAAGGCCCAGTCACCTGTAAATTTTTTTGGCCCAACAGGTCTGTACCCATCCTACTTAAATGCAATCCGTCTCGCCCATACAACTCTCCTTGTCCCCAGAATGAATCCCATTGGTCAATGAAATGTATTCCCAAGTCTTTGCAGTGCTCTTCCAGCTCCTCGTTTAGTGCCATAATCCGCGAGTTCCTCTCATTCCCACCACCCATAACGGGGAGCACCCCTGAAACGATGGTCCGAGCATTCCTGCTAAGTAGCTTACTAATTAGGTCCTTGTATGTGTCCACCAAACGAACTGATTTCCTCTCCCTGATGTTATTGGACCCCACATGTAATACCACTACCGGATCAGGCCCCGACCCAGCTACAATACCGTCCACTCTATCCCTCAGGTCCTCCACTTTAGCCCCCGGAAAGCACAGAACTGTTCTATTTTTACTGTCCGGACCACAGACAATCTTGTCGATCCCCCGAACTATGCTACTTCCCGCAACCACCAACCTACTTTTGGCCCTCGCCCTATTTATCTCCTCTAGTCTCCTATTGTTTACAGCGTCCTCTTCCTCTCCAACAGCCCCACTCGGAATCAATATCGGTATCGGTATCTTTGACCTAGGATTACTCCTATCCTTGTCCCTCCGTCTCTTTCCAGGCCCTGAACTACCTGGACTACTCCCCTGGTCTTCTCCCGTATCCCTCCTCCTTTTTCCTGGCCTAGACCCCAAGCTACTATCTGTTGCAACTACCTCCATCTCCCCCTCTGTCTCTTCCGAATCGAGCACATCAAATCTGTTTCTGGTGCTGCACTCCCCACTGCCTTTGGACTTTACACCCCTATCTACCTGCTTCTCTGGCCCCCCTTTCCTACCACTTTTGATAGTCCACGCCAAACGCTTTACAGCATTGATCCGGCCTGGGCCCCCCTCATCTGTCCTACGTACTTTTCTAGCAGCCCCACCTCATCACCTACCTCATTCACATCAAAGGTTCTACCCCCATGTTTCCTCTTGGAACCACCGACAACCTTCCATCCTTCTCGGAAAGCTACTTTCACAGGCGTAACTCCAGACAGCCCCGCCCTACCAAGTTTTCCCTTCAGCTCAGCAATCTCCCCCTCAAACTTAACAATTGTCTCAAGTAGGCGGAGGATTTCCTGGCAGTTTGCACATACCTCTCCATATCCCACCGAGCGACAGTCCCCATACATCATAGAACACTGTTTACAAACTTCAAGCCCAATATCGCCATCGGTGGCCCCACCAACCCGGCTCTGACCGACACCCCCAGTGACCTCTGTCTGCACACCAATACTTACCCCGTTGGCACCGTTGACCTGGACCGCGATATTACACGTATTTACCTCCATACTTACCTCCGTCTGAACAGACTTGCTCGCCATCATCAAGACAAAATTACGCGATCGGACAGGGAAAACTGTAAACACGCGACAAAAGGCAACGCGACGAACCGTTCGACAACTTAGCGCTCACAGTTTTATTTAAGACCTCCTAACTTTGTCCCAGTTACTATACTAAACTAACTCCCCACAAATTTGAATAAAATAACCTGAAAATGAAATATATATGATTAGTAAACAATAAAAATACTTAATTTCGATTCGTAACCAAGGAGACTTCTTCTGTGTACTTGCGAAACGAGAACAAATAATTACAACACCACTGTCTATTGCAGACACTGACTTGTTCACTTTCTAGTTTTGTTGTGTTTCATTTTATTATGTATTTTTTATAGTTACCTGGCGGAATGGGTTTTTTGTGTCGGACTGTTCCTTTTCCGTCTTCTCTTGTTTTCTTCAACATGCTGTCGAATACACGATTAGCACCTTTGAAACCTGGATCTATTATTATATCAAAGTGTCTCTCATGTGGGGGGTCTTGCAAATATCTTCTTATTCCTTGACGAATGGCACAAATACTGCTTTTGGAATACAAATCACCATCGCGATTTCCTACGTTTGTATAAAAGTCTTTCAATAGTTCCGTTAATCTTCCATCATCTAACTTTTCAAATGCACCATTCGTTTTTCTGTCAGAACAGAACTGCCGGAGAATATTGACAGCATATTTGGTTAAACTAACAGTCTTTCGGCTCTGATGTTGTTCAAGAAAATAATTAACATTCTCGTTTGCGAATCTCGAAACGCTCATTTTATTTCTATTCGTCTCCACATTTGCCGTCTGCTCAGAAGAAAAGGGGAATCCCCTCGGGATTCTGTTTGCAATGCGTGCGCACTATTGCATGACTCCGGGCACTATGCTTGACTCCGGGCACTATGCTTTCATAGTCCCTATCAATACAGCCAATGAGAATACGGGGATTTGTCACGTGATGTACTAATTCACGATAACTCATTTTTAACGTAAATAAATAGAAAACTATGTTTTATAAAAAAAAATGAAACAAATATTAACAAAATGAAAAATGTGAGGTACACGTCAAAACAAAGGTACAATATTACGATGACAAAAAAATGTACAAAACAGTTCTTTGATATACGTCTCCAGTGGATACAGGTCTTCCGTACAGCATTCTTATTGTAAGTAATGTATTCTACTCGCTGTAAACTTGCCATTTTGATGCCTATTGTTGAATGAATGAATGGTTATGCCTATTGATGAATGGAAGGTTTTAGCACGCCGAAGGCAGGGACGATGTGGGATTTACAAATCCCTTACGACCCGGTTAACCTTATTTTATTTCACTTGGATGACTATTGTTGGGTGCATTCAACTATACAAAACATTTGAAAAAGAAAATTATATCAAAAAGATTTCTGTTTTTACAAAACTTATGTGTGATTCTTTAATTTTGATTAGTTATCAATAAATAGTCAAACATCAATTTTACAAGAAAATGAAAAAAAACAACAGCAAACTGTTTGGAAAAAAAAAATTATTTTCAAATTTTAGATCAAAGTTATAAGTGTTATTACACAATATATGTACCAAACAAAATGTTGAAACTAAATTTTATTCGGATTGTATTTATCTGGGTTGTTCCATTTATAACAACAGATAATCATCTATTTTAACTTCAGCTAATCCCTAATTAACTGTCTGACAGCTGGGGTGTATGACAATTGGGTGTCTGACTAATGGGGGTAAACCATAATTATCAATAACAAATTGTATCTGAATGTCTAAACCAAATGTCAATATGTGTTGTTTGTAGAGAAGGCCACTGGTGATCAGAAAAGTGGCGATGACAAGAAATGGATGGTGATCGTCTATGGCGATCTCTAGTGATCGTTGGGGGCGAGATGAGCATTAGAGGGATATGAGTACTAACCGCACTGAGGCCTCTCCTCACCCCCTCACACCCTCATACGAGGAGATGATCGTTGGTGATCGCCATTGACGATCACCAGGGATGCCTAGTGACCGCTCATGGCGACCTCTAGTGATCGTTACCAGCGATCATCAGTGATCAACTCCCTGTATGAGGATGAGAGGGCTGTGAGGAGAGGCCCCATTGAGTCCTCACCTCACAGCCGCCACATCCATATCTCACTCCCAACGATCACTAAAGATCACAGATATCCCAGAGTTGACCGGACCAGAACCAGATTAACCGCAACAGCAAATCACTGCCAGACATCCACTTTTGGGGCTTCTGTGAACCATGTGGTCCATTCCTCCCGCATCCACGGGAAATGGGAACGCTGTCTTTCGGGGCCTCCCGACACAACCACGTCTGGTGAGAGTTATACCCCCTCTGTGGGGGATGTGCAGTCTTTTCCTGTGGTGGATACTGCAGGAGCTGTTGAATTGTCCGGTGTAGAGATGCCTGGTTCTGGGACTTTGGTCCCTCTCCAGTCAACATATGAGGCTGTCACTAGGGTTGTGATTCCTCCTTTGGAGCCGAGCTTGGTTGCTCTCGCCACCTTTTCACTGGTTTCACAAGCTCCCGACATATCTGCTGCTACTGCGTCCTCAGTCACCGTTTCAGTTGGCCTTGGCTTATACCTGCAGGGGTCTGCAAAGATGTCTGGTAGTATGGGCGTGGGATATCAGCCTCAGCCTTCCCTGACTTCAACTCGGCGTAGTTGGAAGGGGCTGCCGGCCGAACCCTTTGCTGTGGTTTCTCTGCCGTCGTGCCCAGCAGCTTTTTCATTGGATTTGGATGATCATGGTGGGGTCACCATGGACTCTGTTGCGTTTCCATACACACACTCTGGTCTTACGGCCAGTTTTGTGGGACCGACGTTTTTTGTGCAGCCTGGACCTTCTGCCCCTTAGAGATCCGTAGCAGCTCTCCCGAGTTCCCGCACTTCAGATCCTCGAGGTATTTCATACCCCTATACGCTTCTGCATTCAGATGTTTCGGCTGCCACCAGTCGCCCCACGTTGGGTGTACTAGAGGATCGTGACCCTTCGCTAGTTAAAAGGGTCAGGAGTGAAACTACTTTGCCGGTTTGTTCCCACGTCGAACCGGCTGACACGGGCCGTGAGCTTAGGGAGGCTCTCGCCTTGCTCTCTGAGGTTCTTTCCAAGAGCCTTCCCATTGCCTCCAGCGAGGCTACTAGTGGTTTCCAGGCACCCCCGCAGTGCTGCCTCCCGGGATTGGAAGCAAGCCACTTTCTGATCCCCCAGCACAACACCCCCTCACCACCCCCCCCCCCCCCCCCGGTGTGCCTACACCATGGAAGGAATCGGCTGGTTTGCCCGTGATGGGCTATGTGTCTTCCGACTCAGAGGATGGGTCAGACATACCTGACATCGCGAGTCAACAGTCTGACTTGAGGACAGCTCTTGACTTTGAGTTCCTTCCAGATCTCAAACAATCAGACCAGGCGACAGTGTCACCCAGGCCACGATCATTGGTCGCATGCCTACAGCCTGTGGAGCAACCCGCTTCAGGGCGCCTTCAGCCGTGCCAGTCGGTACAGGTGGTTGAAGCGTTTGCCGCTTTGGACTCTCAGCTGAGTTCCAAGGCTATGAAGACTTCGTTCTTCACCAGGGCTCATACCTGTTTGCCCCCAGTGGGTTATCGTTCCTACAATTCCGCCAATCCATCAGTCTGCCAGACTTTGACGGTCTTAGATCAGGACTCCTCCCTCGGGTTTTCCAAGCCAAGTCGGCCGCTAACCCTATGGCGACTCTGGAGTCCCTGTTGGGCTTATCGAGAGAGATCAGAGATGTTGGGCATGCTTTCTCTCTCGGATCACGTCGTCTCTGCTTTGGCTGCTTATCTGCCTCCAGATAAGTTTGACAACGTACAGGCTCCTTTGCATGTGATTTCCAAGGTGCCCATGCATCTTACTCACATGCATGCCTGTAACATGGCTAACTTGGAATTATTTCGCCGGGACGCTGTGTTGGACACAAACCGTTCCCTTCCTGGGGGGCATCACGCTGCTCTTCGATCCGCTTCTTTGGCGGGTCCGCAGCTATTCCATGGTTCCAGGGCAACAGTCCGGGATGACATCCTGCGTCATTCCAAAGATCAGCTGCTTCGTCGCCAGCTTGATCAGCCTTCTGTTGGAGGCAGGGGCCGTTCTAAGCCAAACAATCGCCCTTCTGCTTCTTCTGCAAATCCATGGGCTGATCCTCCTACCGCTGCTTCTACTTCTTACTGACGTGGTAAGGGTAAGCATTGGCAGACCAGAGGGAGGACTCAGGATCCTTCATCTAGGAGAGGAGGTGGTTTCACCTCCCATGGGCCTCGCCGGGGGCTCGAAATGAAAGTCCTCACCTTGAATTCATCCCACGTTGGAGGGCGGATATCAGTGTTTGCAGACCATTGGGCCACGATCACATCCGATCCTTGGGTGTTAAATGTTGTTCGGTCCGGGGTGCGAATATTCTTTTCGGAAGCATCCCACTCTGTCGAGAGTGCCTCTTCCAACACAAGTTCCTTCAGACGTTTCACATCGGGAACTTTTGATCACGGAGACAGGCAATCTTCTGTCAAAGGGGGCGATCGAGGTTATCAAGAACATTCATTCAGTGGGATTTTATTCCCGCCTGTTCTTGGTGCCGAAGAAGGACGGCCAACTCTGACCGGTTATTGATCTGAGTATCCTGAACCAGTCTATCATTGCTCCCAAGTTCAGCATGGAGACTTTCAGGTCGGTTCGCCACTCAATTCACCAGGGACATTTCGCTTCCAGCATCGACCTTTGAGACGCTTACTTTTTCATTCCGATTCTTCAGTCATCGCGAATGCATCTCAGGTTCTCTTTCCTGGGGCGAGTTGACCAGTTCAAGACCATGCCATTCGGCCTCAACCTGGCTCCTTGGGCCTTCACACGACTGATGTCGCATGTGATAGCCTTCCATCGCACACAGTCCAGAGTGACAACTTCGGCATTTCTAGACGATATCCTCCAGAGGCACCCCAATGCTGCTCTTCTGGAGTCAGATGTCGTCCCACTGTTGAGCCTGCTCACATCACTAGGGTTCAGAGTCAACAAGGAGAAGTTGGACCTGGTCCCTTCTCGGTCGTTTTGTCATCTGGGGATGGACTTCCGTACTCAGCTGAATACGGTGGCGGTTCGCCGGACAGGGCTGTGATTCTCTCTGCTTTCCCCCTGACACTGTCCCAGTCCATGTCTCATTCCTCTAGGTTGGCTGCATGTCCGACCTCTCCAACGCTTTCTGCTCAGTCGTTGGAGGCCGAAATACGATCCTCTGGGTCTGGTGTTTCAGTTTCCAGACTCTCTTCATCGTCACCTTCTCCCCTGGGCAGATGTTCAGTGGATTATGCAGGGAGTTCCCTTGGACTTGCCCACGTCCAATCATGTTCTGACAGCAGATGCCAGCGATCTCAGATGGGGTGCAACGTTTGATCTTCTAGGTCTTTCCCTTCACAGGGCATGGGGCCAGGATCAAGCAGCTCTTCACATCAACCAGAAGGAGCTTCTTGCTCTTCTTCTGAGTTTCCGGGTGTGGATCCCCCACCTTTCGAATTATCAGTTCCTTCTGTTGTTTGACAGTTTGACGGGTCACTTACATTCGGAACCAGGGCGGCACGCACTCAGTTCCCATATACGAGTTTGCTTGGGATCTTCTACTGCTAGCTCAGGATGTCAACACCGGAGTTGTGGTTTGTCACATTCCCGGTCGTCTAAACGTCCTAGCCAACTCCCTGTCCCGATGGGGCAGGGTCATTTTCACCGAGTGGATGTTTCGCAGGACAGTGTTCCAGTCGCTTGGCAATCTCTGGGGTCGTCCCCACATCTTTTTGCGACCTGTTGGAACCATCAGGTGGACACTTTCGTGTCCAGATCCTTTGGCTTTCGCCGTCGACGCTCTGCCACTCGATTGGAACGGTCTAGTCGGCTGTGTCTTCCCGCCGGTTCCGATTCTGCCTCAGGTTCTAGCCAAGATACGAACATGCAGTTGTCGAATCATTTTGATCGCTCCCATCTCCTCAATGGGTGTGGATCAATCAGCTCTGCTCTCTGTTGGCGGTGGTTCCGGCACGTCTCCCTCTACGTCGCGACCTTCTTTGCCAAGGTCACCCGAGGAGGTTTCACGTCGACCCGACTTCATTGTGCCTTCACGCATATCTTTTGTCAGGTCCTGTCTCCTCCGTAGAGGTTTTTCGAGACGAGCAGTGGAGTGCATTTCTTCTTCAAGGTGGCACTCCACTGATTTAGCCTATGCGGCTAAGTGGAAGGACTTCTGTCGATGGTGTGCTGATCACTCTGTTGATGATGCCAATCCTTCGATAACACAGATTCCGGAGTTTCTGGTATATCTGTTTGATTCTTGGGGGTCTCCGGCCTGTGACTATCAAAGGATACAGGTCCATGCTTTCGGAGACCTTTTCGTATGTGTGAAAGCGTCGTATCGGCACTAATCCATACCTCTTCAAGCTTATTTGGAACTTTTGCCTAGGATTTTGCTTGGAAGGGTGGGGGGGGGGGGGGGCATTCGAACCTTTATCCCAGGCGGATGTGCATTTTCTCACATACAAGACGGCTTTTCTGAGGGCTTTTACCTCAGCCAGACGGGTTAGTGAGCTTCATGCCCTCTCGGTTGATCCGGCCTTTTTCAGGAGCTCCGCCAGCAGTGTTACTTTTACCACCGATTGCTCCTTTCTAGCCAAGAATCAAATACCAGAAACAACTCCACCTCCTGTCTGTATCATGGCTCTTCCTTCTGCTGAGGGTAATCACACTTTGCTCTGTCCATTTTGTGCACTTCACATTTATCTCAACCATTTATTAGGAAAGGCAGGAAACGATTCTTCATGTCTCTCATTCCTTGTTGACAGAAGATCTTTCCTCAATCCATTTCTCGATGGATTTGTCTTGCTACGCGTGTCTAGCTACTGACAATTGCATTACCAATCGTATTGCTGCCCATAAGGTGCGTGCCTTGTCTACCTCCTGGGCTCATGCTAACTCTGTCAAGTTGTCTGATGTTATGCAGGCAGCTTACTGGAGAAATGCTTCTACTTTCTCCACCTTCTATCTGCGTCAGTTGCAGGAGCAATTCTGAGGGCCCTTTTTTCTGTGGGCCCTCTTTCTTCTGCTCAGGCTGTTGTCTACCCTAGCCGTTAGGCTTCTTCAAGGTGAGTTCCACTCCTGTGCTGTTTTATTGTCCTTTCTGTATGTGCGCCACGCAGAGCCATACGCCTCATCCCTCATTGTCTTTTACTAATGTTTGTGATGCTAGGGAACTCTTCTTCTGTCCACAGTTCCAGTGCAGTCTGGTTATGTGGGGGTTGGTTATGTGATTCCCTCCTCCTATTGTCTATTCAGCCTGTAGTAAACAATTGTAGGGTAGGTTGATAAGAAATTTAAATTTTAAAGTAAATTTCTTTATTATTCCTACCACAATTGTTTACATGGAGGCCCTCCCGTCTTCTTATTCGGGTAAGAATCCTTCCTCCTCGCTGATCACATAACTCCAATGTTGGCGGATTCAAAAGAATGAGTCATTGGTTACACGTCTGCACATTGGTCCCGGAAGCCGCGGATCTGTACTAGGAGAAAAGCATCCCCTACTGGATGTGCGCCTGTAGCTCTCGACCCAGTTTTGGCTTATTTTTTCGTGGTGCTTTTGCACCACTTTTCTTTCCCAAATCGCTTGGGAAAGATCAAAATAGAGAGTATATTTTCCGAGTTAGGGACTTCCACTGTAGTGCAAACCTGTAGTAAAGAATTGTGGTAGGTATAATAAGAAAGGAAATTTACTATAAAATTTAAATATCTGTCTGACATAGGCTTTAATATTTCATGCAAGTGAAACAAATTTATTATGACACTGTTGATGGAATAATTCCAAAATGGGCAACGTCATTTGAAATATTTCGCTTCCTGTGGGAATCTCGAGAAGTGAAGCAGTGCTTGATTACTGAGGTAATCAAGCTCTGTTTTACTGGTAAAATAGGACCTAGTCACCAATGCTTGTGGTTGAGGTCTTCTAAAATGGGCAACGATTGACTAAATTTGAGTTTATCTCCATGTTGCGGTCACATTTACCCATTGTGCAGAAGTATGTGACCTTGAAAGCCAATAAATAAATAAAAAAATGATTAAGAATTTCGCTTGGTGACATATTCTACTGGAGCTGTAAACATATAGAAGAAAGTATGCAAGCACTCATCCAATTGGAGGGAGAAGATTTTAGTCTCATTGCAACATGTAATGATGTTACTTTCTTGAGAATACTCTCTGCGGAGTTTTTATACCCCCTCCAGGGGTAGATAGGAATCACCCTGTACATCCGTCCGACCCCAAATTCAGTCATGAATAACTTGTAAAGAACTTGGTTGAGTGAGTTGATATATGGTATGTAAGTGTATCCTATTACTGTATACCCATAGTTAAATGTAGGTGTCGTTCGATGTTTTATTGCCAGAGTAATTGCCCTTTATGGACTTGTATTTGTATATACCCCAAAACTGTATCGCCTTTTGTCAGGCTTGCATTGTTCAATAATCGGGGGGTATCTTTTTGTGTCACTGTATGGTGACACTTCATTTTCCTCTCCTTTTCTGAGTATCAAAATGAAGCACCTATACAATGTGCTAACATATTTTTGAAACCGACTTGATAGCAATCTTTATTTTGGGTTTTCCTGCACATTGTGGGGGCACTTTGTTAGCTGTGCTTATGAACAGGTTTAGTTTACATTTGCTTTTCTCTGTATATTTCATGTGTAAATACTAATCACTCATTTCCTTTTGCTTGAGAAAAGCTTGTCCTGCCCCAAAATGTATTTTTTGTGGTGCGGGGTTAACAACATACTCATCCAATGCTATTGAAGTACTAGTGCGGGCATGCATCTTAAATTGGTATGCTTCATGTTCTGAGATAGAA
This sequence comes from Pictodentalium vernedei, assembly GCA_031216915.1. Classification (NCBI taxonomy): domain Eukaryota; kingdom Metazoa; phylum Mollusca; class Scaphopoda; order Dentaliida; family Dentaliidae; genus Pictodentalium; species Pictodentalium vernedei. The sequence continues at coordinate 769,554,745 of CM062295.1, forward strand.
TAACATGTCCAGTATTGCATAGAGAGTAATCACTTGACTGGACTGGTTACGTGAAATAATTCATGAGAGGTTAGGGACGTTGTACAAACACAAGTGCACGAATGCGTACGAGTGTTTTACAAAAAAGTCCCTCACCTCGAATGAATTATTTCACATAACCAGTCCAGTCAAGCGATTACTCTGTTCTAAAAAAAATCGCCAATTTTTTTGTCTCTAAAACATAGGTTATGACTCCTCATTGGAACAAGCTCGTCGAGCTCGTTTCAATGAGGGGTCATAACCTGTTTTTGAGACAAAAATTAGTTATTCAAGAATTGTTTTTGCAAGTGTTGTTGGCTTTTCATGTTAGGTAAAGGGTAAAAAAAAAAAAAATGAATTCCCCATTACACCCACGGCACAGCGTCTTCATTTGTGTGCACGGATACATGACACAATTATTGATTGCATAATTCACTTGTGAAGTTATCGTTTATAATCAAACCTGGAAATCCCAGTAAATCACACTTTGGAAAGTAATAAAATAAGTTATTCTTCCTATTACAGGTCTGATAGCCTAGCAGCATCTAATTTTGATGACTTGACATATCCAACACAAACAAGGATAACATGTCCGATATGCTTAGAAAGTCGAACAGAGGTAATTTATTCATTCTTATCATTGCTCAGATACTTTCTATGAGTGTTTGTATGTCATTCATTCTTGGGATCTAATTTTGTGACCAGATTTTTTATCCCCATGGGAACCACAGGACGTGAAGCAGTGATTGGACAGCATGGGTATCAACGATTGATTAAGGCATAAAAAGTTGAAAATCTGTTTCTCAGGCACTCCTGCGTGGTCCTTTTGACTGCTGCATGCTCTCTTATAACCAATGCAAACTTAAAAAAAATTAAAATTAATTGCTTTATGCCTGATATTTTACCCAAGTTAATAAAATTTATAGATTTTTACCTTGTCTGCAACCATAGCCCAAGAACATTAGGTTTCACTAGGGAAAACAATCGGAGAAAGCTGATTTTTTCAGGGAATGTCGAGTACATGTCACTGAACGATTAGACAAAAGTCCCCTAAAATCCCAGTTGAGCTTTCTTTTCTACAGCCTTTTTTCGAAAACGCGTTTGAAAAAAATTTAAAAAAATCGCACGAACTTTGTAACCTCGAATTGATCCAACTGTATTTTTTGTTTACGCGTATTTCGAGCTACATAATGTCTAATATACATTTACCTAGAGGAAAATGTGCATTCTGTGACAATTTCTGCGAAAAATTATTGAAAATTCACAAAAAAGTATCGGATTTACGCAAAAAATGACGATTTTCCTAACGGATTTGCCCAAAGGGTCGTAGTACAGAACGGGATGTTAGTTGGACAGACGATAAAAAATCCACCACCATTTGAAGATTTTTATCATTGCTTACAAAATAGACATTATGGAAGACCCCCTCTGCTTCTGGCCGAGTTCCCCTTTTGGCATAAAATTTGTCAGCATGAGAACTCAACTATTTTCGGGCTTGGGACCGAACAGACACGTCTGTGTCTGGCAGCATTAGATCAATAAATAATATTTACAGAATGTACAAAAATCAATAAATAATATTTACAGAATGTACATATCAATCAACATGGATTAAGTTACATTGACTATTATCAACGCTATATACAGAAATGACATGACCTATATACATATTATTCATGGAACTCAGAAATTTCCGACAGGACAGTGTTTCTGTGGTTGTTACAAGAATCCGAACTGCAATTACACAAACCTGGGCAAGAGAGTCCTGCCTTCTTACACCCACACTTTTTTGTACAAGCACTCTTGCAACCACAACTGATAAGATTCAGTAGGTTATCGGGGGCACATGGCTTTGTGGCTGCAGTCGGTACAAGAAGTCCATTGTCTAGCGACCACCCCCAATCCGTCGGAGGAAGCGAAGTGCCCAGCCATTGTTGGACCTGGAGATAACATCTGTAGACATGTTGTTGTGCAGCATCGCTGCTTGGTGGGAGTGAGGCTAGGTCGATGGGTTTATTCAGTTTAGATTTTGCTACATAACGCTTGTAAGTGACATATCTATATTGGTCGAGAGAGGAAACAGTTTTACTCCCGTATAAGATCAGGAGAAGTTGTTCCCCGGCAGCGGCTACTGCACTTGGTGTACTGTCATCCGCCAAAATTGTGTTGACATACTGTTGTGAGCCGCTAGTAACATCGGAGACAATTGTACTGAATACTTTCTTCTTACCAACTCGAAAGAGTGCAGAAGTAGTGTCACAACCACTTATAGAATGTGCTACAAGGAGGTTGCTTCTATGGTCACCCATATTGGTTGCTATTTCACTAACTGAAACTAGTAAGTTTGGGGTAATGGAATACATCATGTGAATATTACATCCCGGTTGAACTCGAGAGACTAACAAGTCTAGAATGACTAACAAGTCTGTGTCTGTTCCCACAACGACAACATTGTTGTCATCTTGAGCGATGTCAAGTGCAGTTTCGGCTATCAGTACATCAGCATCAGCCTCGGCCTGCTTGGACTGAATATTGATAGCAGATAGCTCCTGCATTAGAAGATCGATCAGTTGGGTTTTGTTCTTGGCATTTGCAAGGAAATTGGATTGGGGTGTGGTGGCTGGTAACTCGGGTGAGATATTTATATCAATGGAATACCTGTCTTTAGATCTACGGGCTTGTTCCATGCCCTTTGTCGACATTGTACAAGCATAACCATCAAAAACAACCACGACGTTCGCCCCAAAATGTCTCACTAGATAATTGGAATATGATATACATATGTCCTTATATGACGACTGTTTAGGCCATACAACCGCCCTCAATAAAAATCCACCATCTACAACAAACAGAGAATGTTCTGGGATTTTAGTTTGCTCGGAACCGTATGTTTTGAGGATCTTACCGAGCGTGCTTTTCTGTGCCTTCCTCATTCCAGCAGAATCAAACAATGCTGGTGGTGTCGGGGCGAGTTCATATTTGAGATACTCTTCCATCTCTGCTTGTGACTGAATAACACATGTGATGCGGTTGAACAGAATTGTGGGGTCAATCACTACCTTACTTCCACGGACTTTGATGCTATTTGCCATCGATGCGAAAGACTTCACAGTGTCAACACGTCGTAGGTTGATGCTGTTGAACGTTTTGCTTACAACATTCGATACGCAACATTCACCAATTTTGCGAACTTGGTCACAGTTCACAGTTTCGTCGGCCACAAGCCCGGTCGCTATAGAGACTAATTGTAGTGGATCTCTATTCTGAAAGGGGGAAGGCACTCTGAGCCAGTTCAATAATTTGGTGATATCATTGGCATCAGTCAATTGTGAACTTTGACGGAGATCCCGATGTTGTTCGCCCTGACCAGTGTGAACATGAACAAAATTTTCGAGAGCATTACATATCGGAAGGCAAAGAGGTAGTCCATGTACCCATTTCGCAACAGTGCTATCGGTTATTCCCCTGTCATGTGTGAGACCACCAGGGAGCTTGAACATTCTCATTAAACACTGCTCTATGGTCTGATCAGAATATATCCCGTCCCAGAATTTATCTGAGCGCCTTATGGTAAAGTAACCTTTCTCAGTGAACAACTTCAAATCATCCTGTTGCATTATTTCTGTTAGCTCATTCATCTGCTGCAAATAGAGATGAGAACTTTTTGCGTATGCAAAATGACCACCAGCGTGAAATACTGGAATCATATTGCGAACACAATATGTGTGGAGTTCCCAGTCGCCTGTGCGCTCTGCTCTCAAGAACAACTGGAGAAGACCTATTTGCTCGTAGTATTGTACCCAAAGCTTTCCTGTGCGTCCTACGGACGCATTCTGGAGCAGTTCGTGTAATTTTGACAGTAGATGGTTGACACTTTCTTGATTGACAGCGTCAGCTGTTGTACAGTCACCTCTGGCAAGTCCACAGAATATTTCATTGACTTCTGTGCAGTCTATGTTATCTAGTGTTCGGCTTTCTTCAAACACAAGTTTTGTAATGGCAATGTGTTTAGCAAATGGGCACGAACTGCTCTTGAATATGCATGACCACTGATCAAATGATGGATTGACCCACCAGCATAAACAGTCCCCCAAAGTTCATCCAAGCCGCTACCAGCCATGATCGAACCAATTGCCCCTAAATATGACATAATCATATGGAAGCCGCCGAGTCTAACGAAAACTTTTGTCAACTTATCTGACGAAGACACAATCTCCACTGCTTTGATATAAAGTGGTTGGTCAAACGTCACTGGACAAACGTTCAGTCCCTGTTTCTCACATTCAGTTTGTGCAAACATGAGAGCAGTGTAAATTGTGCTCGGGTTGGATGGATCAAAATTAATAAAGGGAAGTATCTCGACATCACTTGTTTCATAATCATCTGATGATGTGACAATGTGCATATATCCAGCCCAAGATGGGCAAGGTACTCTCAGTACATGCGTCAAAGACCAAAGACTGTCGACTGTTTTTGCGAGTTTCAAATTTTTCGGATCAGATTCACCCAAAGTTGATAAATCCTTCATCACAATTTCGTCAAGACCCGATTTGCTTGGTTTACTGTAACCTTTCAAAGGGATGTACCCGAATTCACCAGAGCCAATATTCGAATGATCACCAGTTAGTCGTTTTATCGGAGACTCTTCTGTGTGATCTCTGCTTGGAGTTATACAGGCGATGCCTCCCATACTATGGAAAGTATTCTTGCCATCTAGCGTGCGCACATTACAATCGGCGTTATCGAAAACGAATTGTGTGAAGTTCGCAAGTCTAGGCGACGGACCTTTGCTTATCATGACAGAATGAACGTATTGTTGAACTTCCCGGTAGCTAGAAGAGAACATTAGTCCATTTAGAATGTCGATCAATTCCCGAGATGCGAATTTCCTATGTATGTAAACTGCTACCGACAATAATACTGGTGACAAGAATGAACGGGGCCGACAAGAACTTATTAGAGACTGACCTATGGCTGCCACGCGTCTCTGGTTGGCTTGGATGTTTTGCCCACGCTGCGACGGAGCAACAATCCCTTGTAACAAGGTTTGGAGTGTATCGGGTAGTAGATCACTAGATACAGATAACGAATCGGGTTTGGGATAAATGTCACACTCGTAAATGGCTGACCGAATATCATCGCGGACTATAGCCGATGCTTTCTTGACGATGCGCATACGTTCATCAGTTTCATTGGTACATTTGTGTGAGTACCACAAATCATATAGTATTTTGTCTGATGAATCTCTGAATGTGACAACATTTTTTAGGGACCTCAGTGTTGTAATAGAGATTCTACTACCGAAATGCTCAAGCAGTTTGGTTTTAAGATGTTTAATTGTGTAACCGACTTCGTCACCAAGATACGATTCAAACGTCTCTGCCAATTCGCTCAAGGAAAACTGACACTCATCGCTGTTCTCCATAAAGGTACACAATTCATGGAATGCAAGTGCTTTCTTGTCTGCAACAGGCCTACCCCGTGAAAGAGTTCGCTCAGGCTTATCTCTGACAAATCCTGTCCAGCAATCATGGTGATACCGACCTTCCTCGGCCACTAGATCGATAGCACGACCGATCCGAGTAAGTACAGACTCACCCCATTCATCACTACGTTTCAAACAACGGGTTCTGGTACTATCAACAAAAGTCAATGTTTCAACGGTGTGGACTTCTCTTCTACGTTGAACGGGTATATGAGTTTGTTTGTCGGCGGATTCTCCACAGAACAGACAATGGAGTTTAAAATTGAAAGCATCTTGATCAGAGCGCAATTTTTTTGTCATAGATGGACCAGCTTCGTCAGATTCAGCTGCATCTAGAGACATTCTCTTACTTTTTCTTACAGAACTTTCCCGTGTATAATTCTTGTAGCAGAATTAGTGAATTTTCTCACCAACTGTGGGTTTCTTCGAACCGGCAAAAAGATTATCGCCAAGCTCGACGCTTACAGCAACCAACTTTTCTATACCCCGCTCACCAAGTATAGTTATTCCGGACGAGCCGGTCAACTCATCGTTACATTTGATACATTTATCCATTGCCAAAGTCACAACAGAAAAAAGATGATAGACACAATAAACTCAAGTACAATACCACAGAACAGATATCAATGTGCGGACCTGCTTCGTTGTCACCGTAAGGTATCAACAGGTAACGCTAAGTGATATGCCAACAACATAACTGATCAGTTCTACAAATAACACAAGACTCTAATAATCAACAACAGGCAAAATTACATATATATCTATCAAGGGATCATTGGTTTCAATACCTAGGCATCAAATGCGGAGTGTCCAATACTGAACAGAGCAAATTGTGCAATGGACAGACCTGGAATGCGGAATTAAACAGCGTTTCCTGATGAAAGTCGTTCAAGGCTATTTTGCATCAAATTAAAGAGCGTTGTCTGTACATAAAGACCTTGAATGCGGAATAAAACAGCGTTTCCTGATGAAAGTCGTTCAAGGCTATTTTGCATCAAAATAAAGAGCGTTGTCTGTACAATACAAATTTGTTTATGAGTACACATCAAGGGCGTGCACACATTACATGCCAATGCATCTTGAGTGTAGGCGAACACCACATTATGTGATTTAATCGAACATGGAAATTGAAACAATGATGCTAATATGAAAATACGTGACACGTAATGGTGCACACCCAATATTGTTAATTTCGGTAAATATTGCAGGCCCCAAGCATGATTTTTCAGGAAAGAGATGGTATATATCGCAGAAATAGCAGCGGTTATGTGAAATATAACAATTTGCCAAAACGTGTTGTACAGTGACATGCAATAAACACAGAACCACGCATGTATGTTCGTATGTTACTGTGGCGACAAATATGGCAATCGAGAAATTTTGAAAGATTGCGGAAGGATCAAACTTCAGACAAGCTATAGTAAAACAAACCTTCATTTTTTAAACTGACAAAAGATCATAATTCAATGGCAAATAGGTTCATTAGGGTTTAACAACACTTTCAAAAACCAAGGCTATATTATAAGCGGGATTGTACGTCAATTTCAATAACTAAAGTTATTATATCACGTTGTTAGTTCTCAAGATCCTTCCCATCCTTCAATACCTAGACGAGCAAAATAGTCGTACGTGGGGTCACTCGTTCGGGCAATTACTCTATGGCTCATTTGTTCGATGGGATTCTGGTCGTTCGAGCAATCTGAGATGGTTAGCAAGCCTGTACCAGTGCTAGTAATGGTACAAGGCCGCAAGAGTGGAAGAAGACTGCAGGATTTGGTGACTACTGTAAAAAAGCTAATCATAGGACAGACTATGGCAATATTGGGAAAATCAGTAATAGTGGTGTTCGAGATATGAAGATCATGGAGTAGAACTGGGCAGATGCTAGGAGCTAAATTATCATCAGGTATATACAGTACTACATCATCATGTCATAGGTATCCTCCTATACCCCGATGAGCATTAAGAGCCGTAAAAGAAATCGCTCTTTCGATACTCATCTGCTCAATCGGATTTGAGTCGTTCGAGTAGAGACCTTTTCAGTAACTGCTCAAAAGCTTATTTGCTCGATAAGATTCGAGTCGTTCGAATAATACCTATCCCTGCTTGATTGTATTTTGGGTTTGAGGATCATAGAGGACTTCGTTATACACAGGAAAGGCAAAAACAGAGACGGCCAAGACAAAATAGTCTGCTGAGATAGGCAGAAATGGGACCAGTAAAAGGCAAAACAGGCCAGGAAATAGGATAAACCACAGAAAATATCGGGATAGATAAAATACCGAGACTATGGTGCACATCCGAAACAATAAAGTTAATCCTTATACAAAGGAATGTGTCTATTGTTGGGCAAAAATAAGAATTCTAGGGGACAACAGATAGAAACCGAATATTTAGTGGGAAATCCGCACTAGTAAAAGAACTGTTTGATTCATTTGGGTAATTTTACAAAGTATTCGAACAAATACAATTACTCATACCAGGAAACGCACCTTAAAGCACTGTATGCTACTCTTTTAAGTCCAGTATTGAGGAATCCGTGCCAAATAAAGTTGTTTTGATGGTTTAGAGAGATTGGCTGGATGTTTGTGGTAAATCTATGTACTCTAGTTCACTTCAATTTATCCACATGAGACCTCTCATCATTCATTTAGCACTACGTGCTACTATTATAAACCCTAGGTGGGGGTTTTCTAAGTCCGTCTCGGTAGTTTTGGTTTATTAAGAGGGATTGTCGGGTTGTTTGCTGTAATTAAAATTACTCCTATTCAATCGAACACACCCTCCGAACACACCCCTTTCCTACTAGAAGGTTTTGGGTCACATAGCAAACATGTGCTACCATAGAAACCAAGATGGCAGCCTCGGATATACAAAATTGACGACGTACACTCGTCTCACCTCAACAAAACGCGCTGCGCACGCACACTAGGACCACGTATCACTATGGAGATGTTGTCACAAGATGGCGCTCACGCACGCTACCATGACAACCAAAAATGGAGTAACTGGGCCATGTGTCTATGACGTCACATGAGATCCGGCCAATGTGGGTCGATCGGGTACATGATCTACTACTAACATCAAGCCGAGAGATACACGGTTCGATCCCCAGCAGGTAGCTCCGTTGTGTCATTGGGCAAGGCACTTAATCACGATTTCTCAAGTGGGGGAACGGTGGCGCAGCCATGGGGGCGTTCAGGGGGCACCCCCCCCCCCCCCCACAAAACAAAAATAATTCCGATAGGATCACCGATCCAATGTCGAGTTGTGACAGTACAAAAGTGGGTTTAATCATTATCATCTTATCATCCGGAAACTAATTGTTTACAATTTACTATGTGAAGGGTCACTGTGACCTTGACCTTTGACCTCCTGATTCCAAAATAAATAGGGCTCTTTCTTGCAATAATGCTAACCTACCTATGAAGTTTCATGAACGTGGGTGGAACCATTGTCAAATTATCATCTGGAAACCAATTGTTTACGATTTATTATGATCAATGTCACTGTGACCTTGACCTTTGACCTAGCGAGGCCAAGATAAATAGGTGTCTTCCACTCACCTAGGCCAACCTACCTATGAAGTTTCATGAATGTGGCTTCAACCTTAGTCAAGTTAGCATCCGGAAACCAATTGTTTACAATTTACTATGTTGAAGGTCACTGTGACCTTGACCTTTCACCTAGCAAGTCCAAAATAAATAGGGTTCTTCATCTCACTGATGCGATCCTACCTATGAAGTGTTATGAACGTGGGTCGAACCATTATTAAGTTATCATCCGGAAACCAACTGTTTTGATTTACTATGTCCAGGGTCACTGTGGCCTTGACCTTTGACCTAGTGAGTCCAAAATAATAAGGGTTTTTCCTCTCAGGAACGCCAACCATTACCCACGTGGGGGCACGGCGACGCTGTGTACTAAGGCGTACTGCACGTTGATGGTGCACTGTCTTCAACCAATGCTAACCCTGCTCGTGTGGAGTCAGTAAAATGGGGAGCTGACAGTTGCTCGCCTTTGCTCGGTGGTTCTCTCCGGGTACTCCGGCTTCCTCCGCCCATAAAACTGTCATGGTCATGATTAGCCATTGTGCAGAAATATGTGCCCTTAAACACCAATAAATAAATAAATAAATAACTTCCTGACTTCCAAAGTCAGATCCGTGTCACATGAGTCTTAGATTTTTAGAGCTCATACAACAAACTGAATAGTATATGTAGCCCTTGAAAAAAAAGAAGAAGCCCTTGAAAAACCCTTGAACTTTGAGAGCAAATTTTTGTATGAACCCTGTTGACGGATGACGGATGGAGAGCGATGAGATTAGCTCAGCTTGACTTTGTCAAGATGAGCTAAAAAAGCCAGTGTTCCCAGTTAAGGCACCTAGAGTCATTGGTATGGAACTGACAAAAACATAAAACACTGCTTTTTTCAACAGTATGACCAGTACTGCTCATGTGGTATCTCTTAGCACTGTTAAAATGCCTAAAATCATCCAATATTGAGTCTGTGGTACTGTGCTTGAGCAGCAAGTATCCATTAGTGCACTTTCACAACCTTAGATTTAATCCCCACAAATACCCATTCTGATAAAAAGTGTGAAATTGTGGAAAATATGTCTCCAAGGAGGATGAATGAGATATTTGCTTAAAAAATTTGTTTGTTTTTAGTGTTTTGAAAGTCTACACAGAAATAAAAACTGACATACAATGAAAGATTTTGTAAGAAGAGCCAAGACAAGATTGTCAAACAGAAAAAAAACCCAATGGACCCTGAGTTCTGCAGTACCTAAGCAAATCATTGGAAACTGAGAGAGTATGAGATTGACTTTAGTTTCCAAAACATACTGTACAGTCTTTCCTATTGTTTCTCATCAACTGGGGCTGCAGTATGGGGGTGGGAGTGGCGCTGGGTGGGTGGCGGACTTGATTCAAGGAGAGAACAATATTTCACAGCTGTTACTGTAGTTTTGTGCTGTAACATGGGAACTGTGACAACAAAGCTCGATCTGAACAAAATTTGATCGCATCTCTTTAATTTTGGGATTCAAATATTTGTGTCAAGTATAACCCTTCAGAGAACTTTTCCGACCCCAAAACAGGGGGGCATGCATCAAATAAGAGAGAAAATTTAGTACTAGACTACTTTACTGGTAGCTGTGCACAAATGCCATTAACTCACATTTGCAACTTTATTGTGTTATTTTTTCCACTGTACCTCACCCCAAAATTTGTGTTCTAAAATACTCTTTCAATGAAGAAATTATTTTTTAACACTTTTTAACCCTTTACCAAATATAATGGTCAAAAGCTGCTGGTGCTACTCACAAGTATTGCCATTCCGTTTTCATTATTTTCTCGTTTTTTGGGGTCAAACACATAGCTTATGACCCCTCATTGGAATGGGGTCATTCCAATGGTGTAAAAAGTCATTTTTTGACACAAAAAATTAGTAAGTCAATAAGTTTGTGGGCAAGGGTAACCAGCTTTTCATGTTACATGTAAGAAAAGGGTTAACAGTATAATTCAGGCAAACATCTAAATGCCAGTAAATAAAAGTGCAATATGGGTTTTCTGGCTGTGGGTTTGAATGGTGATTTGGAAGGGGGTTGGAAGATTGGACTCCCCCTCTGCCCCTAATACTATGATGGGGAACCATGGTTTAATTACATTTGTTAATACCTGTGTACATGTAGGGTAAAATAGGTTGTTATTTGGCATTTGCTGGGGGCTGTAGTGTGCCACTGGAGGCTACACTTGCTCAAGATGTGAATTTGCTTGCAATATATAGCCCTTATTGCTGATGATGACAAAAACATACTTTTCAAAACAATAAAAAAGTATTGTAATGTGTGTGGTACCCCAATGAATTTTTAATGTGAAATAATCTCTCAAAATAATAATTAAATCAGGTTCGGAAGCCAAATTATGTATTTCCTTAATCAACCCCAATCCTATCAAAGATACATTTTACCTCTTTCATGTGACAAAAGAGTCATTTCTGCATGAGAATTCAACTTTTGGCTTCCACTGAGTTAAAAACATGGGAAATTTGTTCTTTTAAAGAAAACTGTTCAAACTGTGTCAAATGGCTTAAAAACTGCTGTTGCCTCCAATACATTTTTCTACTCAGTTTTGCCCTGTTACCTAAAGGAATTCATGAAGATTTTTTTGAAAACTAACCCAATCCCCAAATGAAACTAAAATCTGCATCAGCATGTAATACTTTGAGGAAAACATTGTCTCCTTTAACCATACAGCAAGACAAAGAGTGGTGTTCCAACCCCATGAAACCATATAAATGTCAATTTTGATTCAAAAATTGGGGTTTCAACTATATAATTCACCAATATCAATAGACAGTACCATTTTGTCCTAACAACTGATGTCAAATTTTCTTCTACATACTGATGTGGCAAAATATAGCCCTGAAGGTGTCCCCCTAGTATCCCCCTTTTTATCAAAAACTAGGATAAAATTCACAAATTAATTGATGTTGACATATAACAAACCGCTTGTGATATTAAATTTCTCATTTGTGATAATTTCTAAATCACATTCTGGCTTCTGACGATATTTCACATTGCGCTTGATGAATGTTTTGCCATTCTTGTGAAAAAAGCCTCACTTTCTCAGTTAAGACACCTAGAGTCATTGGTATGGCACTGACACAACATTAAACACTGATTTTTTCCAACAGCATGACCAGCTGAGCACTGCTCCTATGTTATAGCATAGCACTGTTAAAATGCCTAAAACCATCAAATATTGATTCTGCAGTGATGTGCATGTCCTACAAGTACATGTCCCCACAAGGGCTCATTTACAACCTTGGATTTAATCCCCGCAGGCACCCATTCTGATAAAAAGAGTGAAATTAGGGAAAATACATGCATGCCTAGTATCCAGTGAGGATGACTCAGATATTTGCTTCAGGAATGTAGTGCTCTTTTATGTTTAATATATTTGTGTATGTGTGTGTATGGGTGTGTGTGGGGGGGGGGGGGGGTGCCAATTGCCAGTTATTGAAAATGTAGAACTGTGCAAATGGAAACAAACCAACACTTTGCATGATGGACAGACAGACATGCAATCACATATCTTGAAAGAGACAGTCTACATGTACATAGGAATGGTATAATGGACAGACAGACATGCAATCACATATTTTGAAAGTGACATTCTACATGTACATAGGAATACTGACTGACATACAATGAAAAATATAGCGAGAAGAGCCAGGACAGGGTTATCAAAACAGAAAAAAACTCAGTGAACCCTGAGTGCTGCAGTACTAAAGCAAATCATAGGAAACAGAGTGCATGCTGTTAACTTTCTCATCAGCTGAGGGGTCCAGTATGGGTGGTAGAGGGACAATTGTTAATGTAGTTTTGTGCTTTAACATGGGGAACCTGACAACACTAGTATCAGACTACTATATTGGTAGCGGTGCACAGAAGCCATTCATTCACATTTGCAACTTTGTTACTTTTCCCACTGTACCCCCACCCCCTTTCCCTAAATTTATGTTCCAAAATACTCTGTGAATGAAAAAATTGTTTTTCAACATTTTTAATCACTCACTCAATGTAATGGCCAAAACAGGCTAGCACCATTCACCGAAACAGCCATTCAATGTTCATTATTTATGCAGCAAAAACATAGCTTATGACCCCTCATTGGAATGAGCTCGTTCAGCTCAATCCAGTAGGGGTCATAACTATGTTTTTGACGCAAAAAAATGAAAAGAAATTAGTTATTCAAAAGTGCAATCTTCTTTTCATGTGAGGTAAAGGGTTAACATCATAAAATGGAGAAAGCTTCTATTAATCATTCACTCAATGTAATGGCCAAAACCGGCTAGCACCATTCACCAAAATTGCCATTCAATATTATTTTTTTTTTTGCATTTTTTGGCATCAAAAACATAGCTTATGCCCCCCTTATTGGAATGAGCTTGTTCAGCGAATACAAGTGAAGTACGGGCGAATACAAGTGACACCCTTATTGGAATGAGCTTGTTAAGCGAATACAAGTACATGTACTTATTTTCCTATAATCAAACCCAAACCTTTCGAAGGGTAACCTACAAAACTTTTCCCTGACAAAAATCCCCCCCGCCCACACTACAATCTGCATTAGCAGACAATAGTTTGGGGAAAAATCTGTTTCATTTAACCATACTGCAAGAGAAAGAGTGGTGTTCACCACCCCCCCCCCCCCCCCCCCCTCCACTCCACACAAAATGAATGTCAATTTTGATTTAAAAACTGGTGTTGCAGCTATATAAATCACCAATATCAATAGACAGTGCCATTTTATCCTAACAAATTATGTCACATTTTCTTCTACATATTGATGCGGTAAAATATAGCCCTGAATGTGTTCCCTGGACCCCCAGCATACCTACTTTCATCACAAATTATGATATAATTCATAAATTAATTGATGTTGACACAAAACAAACCTCTTATGATATTAAATTTCACATTTCAGATAGTTTTTAAATCACATTCTGGCTTCTTAAGATATTTCACATTGTGTTTGATGAATATTTTGCAATATTTTAACAAAAAAAGATTTTTTTTAAATCCCTCACATTTCTTAATTAAGGTACTTTTGAGTCATTGGTATGGTATGTCTCTGATAAAACATTACACATTGATTTTTTGAATTTTTTTTCCAACAGCATGACAGTGCAGGCCATATGTTATCTCATTGCACCATGAAAATGCCTGAAACCATCAAATATTGATTCTGTAGTGCAGTGCGAAATGTTATTTAGAGGTCAGTTCTGGGGAGGTTGGTATTTAGGCTTTTTAAAAGTTTTTTGCCATTTTTGGAGAAACACACTCAAGACTAAAAATCCCCACCTCCAGATGTTGGTCAGACGAGGAGGGAGACATTGACTAGTTTGAAGATGAATTCAGTTCTATTCTGGTTGCAATGCCTAAAGCATCCAGGAATTAAAACATTGTTTACCAAACCACAGAGGAAGTGTGCATACACAGGCGTCTGGGGACCTGATCTTGAGCGATAAATAGCACCTAGAAGGTCTTAAATCACCCAACATCAAAATACCCCTCCTGTATTATAAATATACACACAGGAGGGGTATTTTGATGTTGGGTGATTTTAGACCTTCTATGTGCTATTTATCGCTCTAGATCAGGTCCCCAGACGCCTGTGGTGCATGTAATTTAAATTGGCGTTCTGAGTGATTCTGGTATTTAGTCTTCAGGAAAACACGTTGGATCACAAAATTAGCTGGACGCTACACTGTAATTCTGACAGTCTTAAACTGACATTGTATTATATCATTGGTAAAAATAGTTCATAGACTGGATCCTGTGAACTTGTGAAGAAAAATCTAGGAAATAAATGAATAGGTATCGCTGTTCGCGTGCATGTCTGTTTCTGTACAATTTTACTTCAAGTACAACAAGACTGCATGCCCGTGTTTTGAGAACAAAGATTTCCCCAGACCTTGACTCAACATAACTTGAATTCATCCGAACTCCGGCTGTTTCTGAGGAAATCGCGCTAAGTTCCCCACAAATGAAAAAAGGCCCTCTAAAAGTGTCAATAAATCACTTGTTTTATTTTTTGTTCGTTGTCAACAATTTGTGAAGTGTACGTTCTCAATTAAAATTGAAACTGGGCTTCAAATCTGACGAAACCGGCAACGGACGGCATTGGCACTTCGAACTTTCAAATAATACATAACTCGCCAACAACTGCCTAACTTCGAAAGTCACTTCATTACTTGATTATTTATCATAGTTTCCAGCATTCTGCAACAATATATTTTACATAATGTCCTTTGAAAGGCCCAAAACAATTAAGTATCCGTTACAATGATTCTGGATTTTTTGCCAGTGGGAGAGCCACGCCGCCAGATGGCACCCCAAACTCTGTTGCATGGTATATAGAAAAATTATAAAATCATGGACACGTACCCATTACCTATGTGCACACACGCCACTGCGTGGGTGTGCACAATAATACGGTATTTGAATGAGAAAAGTCGATGCCGTTTGAATTTGAGTTTAGGGGGTATGGTTAATATTTCACACGTTTCACCAGTTCATTATGGAATAAATGACTATTGTTATATATCATTATAAAGCCACTGCTTTTCTGCAATTTTTGATATATAATTTAACTCCCAAAGTAGTCGTAGATTTGATTTAATGGACGTTGTGTACCGTTGTGTGTATGAAAACAATAAATTTTTTTTCGTAATTTTGTACATTTTCGTGAATATTTCACCATTGAGTGTGAGGATTGGTACAAAGTTGGCATTTTCTGTTGGGGATATGTATTCTCAATATAATTCAGCACGATATTTATGATTCTCACCCTACTAAGGCGAATAAGAATGAGAAATATGGAGCTGGGTCGAATTTTTTTTTAATTTTTTTTTTTCATCAAAAAAACGCTATAACTAAAAAAGCTCAACTCGGATTCGCGGGGACTTTTCACACTTTATCCGCAATGTGTGTCCCGGAAACATATAAAAAAATCAGCTTTCTCCGATTTTTTTCCTTACTTTCTCATTTTTATGTCTAATGTGCCTGGACTACCAGGCTTTGCAATGCTGTAGCATTGCAAAGCATTCTTGCACTCAAGGGATGCAATACACCACCACCCATGCTATTCTGCAGATTATTAGAACAAACCAAGAACATGAATTTTTGATGGCAAAGATATAATAATTACAAAAATAAAAAATAAAAATAAAAAACCGCCCACCTGCAATTTTACACAAAACGGCCAGAGAAACAGAAGATCTACTTTGTGAGGCCTAACTTTATATCCATGTTGCGGTCACGTATTAGCAGGATTCCCATGGGGGTCTTAAAAAGCTTGAAAAAGTCTTTAATTTGAAAAAAAAATTTAAGATCCTTGAAAAATCTTGAATTATCTTTTTTTCTCACCTTGAAAAGTCTTGAATTCACATTGAAAAGAGTCTTGAAAAGTCTTGAATTTGCCCCTCCCCAAACTGCAGGAACCCTGATTAGCAATATGTGACCTTCAATACCGATAAATTTGTCTACCTCAAGGTTGATAACCACCATTATCCGAGGAAAATTGAAAGAGGTATTGCCCTGCCCCTGCAAGTCCCCCAACCAGCCACACACACCCATGTCATTTAACCAGTTTTTCCCGAAATGTATTTTGAGGGATTTGGAGATATTGCATGCAGAAAAAAAAATTGACTCCTGCAAACACCCCCCCCCCCCCCTCCCTGTATGATTTAGGCATTTTGTTTTGTACTCTACAATGCATTTTGAAGGATTTAGTGCTTGGTTCTGCAGTCGGGTTTGTTGGATGAAAACAGTGATTATGTACAATTTGAAAAAGCCTGAAAGGCGTATAATGCACCGCCAGGTGAAGCTCATGTATACTTCAAAGTTTAACAAATAAAAAAATAATGAAATAAAAATTGCATTCTTATTCAGAAGGGACAAATCATCCAAGTGTGAAACATCCCTTTTATGATGGTAATAGTATTGCATTGAATGGGACGAAATGCCTTTAACTTTGTACAAAAAGAAAGCTTGAACATGCCTCTTCTTGATTCTGCGTGGAGCGCTGTGAAATTGGGAAAGAAATTTTCCCTTAATCGTTGGTTTCAGTGATAAAATGTAATTCAGTTATTGTTTTCTATGATATTATAAATTATTGTGATGAATTGACGGTAACATCATCTGACGTTTGCGGTTTGGAGCGCCCACCTGCAATTTTACACAAAACGGCCAGAGAAACAGAAGATCTACTTTGTGAGGCCTAACTTTATATCCACGTTGCGGTCACGTATTAGCAGGATTGCCATGGGGGTCTTAAAAAGCTTGAAAAAGTCTTTAATTTGAAAAAAAAATTTAAGACCCTTGAAAAATCTTGAATTATCTTTTTTTCTCACCTTGAAAAGTCTTGAATTCACATTGAAAAGAGTCTTGAAAAGTCTTGAATTTGCCCCTCCCCAAACTGCAGGAACCCTGATTAGCAATATGTGACCTTCAATACCGATAAATTTGTCTACCTCAAGGTTGATGACCACCATTATCCGAGGGAAATTGAAAGAGGTATTGCCCTGCCCCTGCAAGTCCCCCAACCAGCCACACACACCCATGTCATTTAACCAGTTTTTCCTGAAATGTATTTTGAGGGATTTGGAGATATTACATGCAGAAAAAAATTGACTCCTGCAAACACCCCCCCCCCCCCCCTCCCTGTATCATTTAGGCAATTTTTTTTTGTACTCCACAATGCATTTTGAAGGATTTAGTGCTTGGTTCTGCAGTCCGTTTGATGGATGAAAACAGTGATTATGTACAATTTGAAAAAACCTGAAAGGCGTATAATGCACCGCCAGGTGAAGCTCATGTATACTTCAAAGTTTAACAAATAAAAAAATAATGAAATAAAAATTGCATTCTTATTCAGAAGGGGCAATTCATCCAAGCGTGAAACATCCCTTTTATGATGGTAATAGTATTGCATTGAATAGGACGAAATGCCTTTAACTTTGTACAAAAAGAAAGCTTGAACATGCCTCTTCTTGATTCTGCGTGGAGCGCTGTGAAATTGGGAAAGAAATTTTCCCTTAATCGTTGGTTTCAGTGATAAAATGTGATTCAGTTATTGTTTTCTATGATATTATAAATTATTGTGATGAATTGACGGTAACATCATCTGACGTTTGCGGTTTGGAGCTTGTGTTCAACCGAGACGCAAAGCGTCAAGGCTGAACATACGCTCCGAGCCGCAAACCTCAGACAGTGTTACCGTCAGCTCATCACAATAACGTATATTTTCCAATAAGACACTACCAATAGCCCAAAACCTACACTGGGAAACACGAGAGGCTTATTTTCTAAACTTGTGATCGTTCTAGGAGGCAACTTTTTAACGATCACAGGTTTAGTAAATAAACCTCTTGTGTACCCACGACGCGCTGGATAAATAATCAATAAACCAGATAAACTCATTCCACCTCAGTTCAAATCGTAAATCGGTTTGTAATATAAACAGCACTTTATCCGGAACACCATCTGCTGCTCTTATCAAAAATCCAGAAAAATCAAGCGACTTGCTAGTCACTCTGTTGATGAGGCAATTATGAAACAGGCGAAGTCATTTCAAATGTTTTGCATAGTGATGTCATGCGGTAACATTAAATTTTTGTTAGTGGAGCCGTAAACATAAAAGAAACTACACTAGCTCTTATCAAATCAGAGGGGGAGGATTTTACTCGTATTGGAACACAGTTTTGTGTGTGTGGTCTTGTTGTCAAACACACTGAAATCGGGTGTACGTGGTCTTGTCAAACAAGTCGAAATTGGGTGCATTTAATTTTAGTAGTAATTAACTCTTGGAAGCCAGGAGTCTAGTTTTTTTTGTCTGTGATGTAATACGGCAGGTAATCTGGCTCTGATGGTTCGGCTGTCTTTGGACTGGAGGAGAATTAAACACTGAGCAGGTGCTTCTAGTCCGAATGGATAGACGACACTTGACTAGAAGCACCTGCTTACTGTAAGTTTGTCGCGGTATGTCATGTTCAATAAATTCATTCTGATTCCCTGGCTTCAAAGAGTTAAGAATCAAAAACTGTTTGCATCACGCATGCTCAAAAATTGGAATCAACTGAGATTGTCAAAACGAGTACACTCTTGTTACTATAATGAATCAAATCTGTGAAGGCATGCCTTGATGATATAGTTAGTTTATAAGTCAAGACTTCAGTTATCATAGTCGGAACAAATCAGGTTTACAGCACCCCAATCGGTCATCTTCAGCACCCCACTGATTTGATTTATGGTTTAACCCTTTACCCAACGTAACGGCCAAAACCGGCCAGCGCTATTCTCAAAAATCGCCAATCAATTTTCATTATTTTTTTCATTTTTTGTCTCAAAAACATAGGTTATGACCCCTGGTTGGAACGAGCTCATCGAGCTCGTTCCAACGAGGGGTCAAAACTTATGTTTTTGAGACAAAAAATGAAAAAACTTAGTTATTCAAGAATTCTTTTTGCAAGTGTCGTCTGCTTTTCAGATTAGGTAAAGGGTTAATTCGATTTCAGATAACAGACATGATTCAATTTAAGATTCAATTCGGCGAGTCCTACTTTAATTTTAATTCATTATTTTAATTTTGTTTTTTAGATTGCAAGATCTGGCAAGACTCTACAAGTGACTTTGTGTGGCCATGTATTCTGTGATGTTTGTGTCAGAGGTGCTATTGAAATTCATAAGTGCTGTCCAAAGTGCCGTAGACGGCTCACTTTAAAACAAATCCATACTCTCTTTCTTTGATGATATATAATGATGTGTCTGCTCGTGCCACTGATCTCAAAACATCTGAATTGCTTAAACATCAGTGAAGAACATTGTAACTCAGTATCTGTTCCCCCTCCCTCTCAGATGGCAATCTGTGGGATAACTTCTCCCATAGATAATGTTCGATGACATGTTATGCTTTCGCGTCATCAAACAGTGTTGTGTTTACCTAGTACAAAAAGTAGTTACATGGTATCAACTTTCCAATTTGAATTTATTTGTCGGAAGCAACTAAAACATGTTTTAACCCTTCACCTAACGTAACGGCCAAAACCGGCCAGCGCCATTCACAAAACTCAAACTCACCATACAATATTTTTATACTGTACCAATGACCCAGACTAAGCTGGTGCTAACTCTTAAAAATTCAGGGCCAAACACAAATTTTGCCCCCCCCCCAATCCCCAAAATTTGCATCCAATTCCAAAAAGCAATGTCCTATATGGTCCTCCATGCATGCGCAGTGTCAAGGAAGTACCGAAATTGCCGCCAAATCTTCATTCTTTGTTTGGCCCTTCAATCAGTAACATCTCACTGATATCTGTGCTTATAATCCCAGTTAAAATGATGCCAGACACAAAATCATGAAGGAAATGGTGGATCCAAGGATAAAATAAGAGGATGAGAGGAAGAAACAGTGGAAGGATGTGTTCAGGGCTGTAACTTATAATTTTTATGTAAAATTATTTCATGTTCCCTAATTTCGAGGCATGGGCCTGATGTTTTCATTCTTGCTATGAAATCTTCACTGTTTGTTCAGTGTTTCCTCTCCCCCTTTCCTTGATACCTCTCCCCCTTTCCTTGATACCCCCCTTGCTAATCTTCCATGCTTTTGGTACAATTTTTGAATTTTTTTTATTGAAATTTCTTGGGAGTTTTAGCATTGTTACAGAATGTTTATTCTGTTAGCCCCATGGTTACGTCCTCACTCTGAGGGTGTTTAGGCGTTTTGGTCATGCATCTACCATCCGATGTACTGCAGCTTCTTCTCTGGAAGATTCTGTTTTACATCGGATAGTACTTTAAATTGGTTACTGATTTCGGGGCATGTTTTTTAGTTCCTGGAGTCTTGTTTCCGGTTTTTATTGATTTTTGTTTACGTTGACAATGGTAGGTGATAATTGAGAATACGAGCTCACCTGTACATGTACGTGTACGTGTACATGTACATCTCCATAGGATTTAGTGTTAAAATCCTGTACGTGTACACGATTTTAATGGTTTTTTAGGGTGAGCTCGAATTTTTTTAACACTGAACCCTATGGGAGGAATCCGTAGTTTTACGTACACGTACATGTACCGTTTTGATTGAAATCTGCAGATGAGTTTTCCCCACAGGAGTCAGTGTTAAATTGCGAGCAAAAAAAACGTTTTGAGAGTTCGAACTCATCGTCATGTCGATTCTAACAATCCGCATCCGTACACGATTTTAACACTGAAACCCTCTGGAGAGTGTTAAATTGCGAGCAAAAAAACGTTTTGAGAATTCGAACTCATCATCTTGCCGATTCAAACATTCCGCGTCCGTACACGATTTTAGCACTGAATC
Source organism: Pictodentalium vernedei (assembly GCA_031216915.1). Taxonomy (NCBI): domain Eukaryota; kingdom Metazoa; phylum Mollusca; class Scaphopoda; order Dentaliida; family Dentaliidae; genus Pictodentalium; species Pictodentalium vernedei. The sequence continues at coordinate 769,576,141 of CM062295.1, forward strand.
CTATGGGGGAAACTCGCTTGCGGATTTTAGGTCTGAAATCGACTCGCGTGAAGAGGTGATGTTTGAATTCTCAAACCCGCTGTCGCATTTCTCGAAGTGAGATTAGGGCACGTTATTGCGAGGTGATCTCGATGAGCACTTGATGGGAATGTTTTGAACGAAGAGTGTTGTCGTCGGTGTGTTGGAAATTCGCGAACCCAGTCACGTCTTCTTGAAGTAAAAACTAACACATGTTATCGTTATGAGTGAATGAGGTTTTTTGTTCAAAAAGAGTCGATTATGAATATGGTCTGTATTATAGACATTCATGTTTTGTCTTGATGGGATGAATAGAAATTGAGTTTTGAGGGTTTTTGTTCGAAAGAGTTGATCTGTAATAGATATTCGTGTTTTGTCTTGATGAGAGAGATTGACTGTTAAGCGTTCGTTCGAAAAAAAGTCAAACACTTATCGGAATGTTTAAAACGCATTTTCCGCTCAATTAGGTTTTGAGTGGTAAAATTTTAAATATATTCATGATAGCAATCGGAGAGAGATTTTGTTATGAATAAGTTCTCAGCGTTAAAATCAGTTTTCTTTTGTGTGTTGAAACTGTTTAACAGTCATCAAAGGGATTCTCTCTTAATTCGACACTGAGTGAATGGTTGTTTGATGTGTGAATGAAAATCTTTTGACAAATGTAAAAACTACTGTCAAAATGCGTTAAATCAGAAACCGGTTTGTCATGTACTGTTTAAACGTATTTTTAAACTTCAATTAACACAGTCAGTTGAGATGTGAATATTTTCAGATTATTATATTAAGACGGAAAGATTTTATTACTTAAAACATAAAAATAAAATTAAACATTTAATTTTGAAAATAATAAAAACAATTAAAACGAAAGATGTTTTTACAGATGGATTCTAGACACCGAGATCGAATTTTAGAACAGTATGAACGTGCTAAGAAGGGGATTCAGTCAGCTGATAGGAGCAGACGTCTTGGTGAGATGGAACTCAAACGCGAAGCCACAAAAATATTTAAACCCGTGACGGAGGGTCAAGAGCGAAGCAGGAAGGAGATAGTCGAAGAATTGAGACCCATAAAGGAGAGTTCTTTGAGAATGGGTTCGTTGCCTCCTAGTTTTGGAAATCGGTTTTCCGTTCAATCTACACCGGATTACGTTCCCATGGGAATTCAAACAGAGAGCGAGTCTGATGATACGGCTTCGACTATCACCACTAGTAGCGTCGCATCGTCCGATGATGATGGCGGTAAGAGAGATCAGTTGTATGGATTTTATAAGGATTCTGAGGGAAGGATTTTTGTAGGTGATACGGAAGTGGATATTGGCGATGATGAATTGATCGTCGGTTCGAACAGATACGAATTGACCGATGGTCTGCGGAGATTGCTCCTTTACGACAAGCCCAGCGATTACACGGAACAGGATTTCGACAATTACGGAGACATTCTTGTCCAGACCCACGCCATGAAGAAAAATAACGATGCCAGAGAGACGAGACCCAAAGCCAACAGAGGTTACAAGTGGACGAAAGTGGTGAAACCCATATGGGATATGAACAAGAAGTTCATCGAATCGGTGACTGGCAAAGGGGTGAAAACCACTTTTCTTCCGAGCGATTCTGACGCTCTGTCTCAAAGATTGAGTTTGTTGATGGCGAGCAGACGGGCTGGTAACACAGGATTAGATAATCAGATAGTTACTATATCTGACGAATTGTTAAGACAGAAGGTTTTGAATAAAAACCAGTATAAAAGGCTGATGAACGAATTGAAGGATTGATGTGTATATAATAAGTAGAGAGAAACAAACAAACAAACAAAAATAAAACAGTAAATTTTTACACTAGAATAATAAAGGTATTTAAACGGCAAAAACAATTTACCAGTGAAAAAAACAAAAATATATCATAAAAATAAAATATGTTGGTGATAAAGAACAGGGGATACGTCAGAACTTACGTTCAAGGCGGTTCTGGCATCGTCGATTCTATAATGCGAGCGTTCACGAGCAATGCGGGTAGAAAACTCGCATCGACCGCGTTTGAGGTCGGTAAGAAGACGGCTTTGGATGCTGGTAAGAAAGCTGCTTCCGAAGTCAGTGGTAGGATAGCTTCAGTGGCTGGCAAGAGGGCAGCCGACGCGTTGATCGACAAGTTGATCAGTCCGCCGGCGAAGCGAACTGCGTTAGAGCGAACGCCAAAAAGTTGGAAAGATTTTAAGGATGCTGTGGTGCCCATACAAGATTTAGCTAAAATGACGAGTGGATCCGGATTGAAGAGAACTCGCGACGGTGTGATATAAATAAATAATAACATTAAAAACAGAGTTTGAAAAACATAAAAAATTTGCGTTTGAAAAGAATCTAAAATAACAAACAAACAAAATAAAACAAAGATGAACATTAAAGATATGTCTTGGAACGACGCCGCGACCAAGAGGTCGAATAACGAGTTCTTTCCCAAGAGCATAAGAGGCTTGATAGTGGGAAAATCGAATTGTGGAAAGACCAATCTGTTGATGAATCTGTTGTCCCGACCCGACTGGTTGGATTACGACAAATTGTTCGTGTTTGGCAAGAGCTTGTTTCAACCCGAATACAGATTGCTTCGAGAGTGCATGGATCGCAGATTGCCCAAGGACGTCATAGCCAGAATCTTTGACAGTAGGGAGGAATTCGACAAGAGTGGAGCTCCACTCTCGACCATTTTGGACGGTGCGGCGACGGAGGTGATGAAGAGAAATGCATCTTCGAACGTCGAGTGTCGATTTTATGAGAACGCTAGCGACGTTCCGGATCCTAGAGAACTGAAATCGGAAGATAAGAATCTCATGATTTTCGACGATCTGCTTTTGGAGAGACAGAACCGATGCGAATCGTATTACGTTAGGGGTCGACACAGCAACGTGGACTGTTTCTACCTGTCGCAGAATTATTTTCGATTGCCTAGACAGACGATAAGGGAGAACGCTAATTTTCTATGTCTCTTTCGCCAAGATCTCAAGAATCTCAATCACATCTACAGCGATCACGTCGCAAACGACATGAGCGCGGCGGAATTCAGGAGATTTTGCAAGAGGGTTTGGGATGGTGGACTTTACAATTTCGTCGTGATCGATTTGACAAGCGAATTTAATCGCGGAAAATATCGGTGCGGATTCGACAACTTTTATGTTTCTGATGATAATAATAAGATAGAGCGTGAAAATAAAATTTAGAAAATAATAAATCTTCAAATAATTAGTTTTGAATAAAATAAAATTAAATATAATGTTCGAACATGGAGAATTGTTAGAACGGATAGCCGAGAATACGGCTGCGAAACAATCCATTCAAATCGTGGTGAGTGGCGATTCGACTCGATTCGCTACGAAATTCGAACCTTCCATTGAATTGAATAGAGAGAAAAGATACGAGATGGCGTTGGTGAATCTGGAGACTTATTATTCTTTTCCCAACGTCACCGAAAAGAATAACTCGTTCAAGTATTCCGACGGAACGGATTGGTTGGAGATTCGAATTCCCAAAGGGAGTTACGACATAGACGATTTGAACAATTACATTCAGGCGCGAATGAAGACGGATGGAAAGGGAAGCAACAAGACCAGACTCGCTCCCAATCCTAATACCTTACAGACGATGTTGGATTTGGAAGATAATTTTCGAGTGGATTTCAACACGGACGATTCTATAGGCAAGATGTTGGGATTCGATCGAAAGATGTATCGAGGTCACGCGGCATCTGAAAATACGGTCGACATTCTCGCAGTCAATAGCATTCTGGTGAACGTGGACGTGATTGCTGGAAGCTACGTGAATGGTAGCACTCAAACGACGATCTATTCCTTCTTTCCAAACGTGTCGCCGGTTTATAAGATCGTGGAGCGACCTCGAAATTTAGTTTATCTACCAGTGATTTTGGACACGTTGTATAGTCTCAAAACCACGTTGACGGATCAAAATGGTGAACTGTTAGATCTTCGTGGAGAGAGGGTGACGATACGATTTCACATAAGAGAAATATAAAAGCAAAAAAAAAAAATATTGTGTATATATATAGATAACAAAAATAAAATAAACGCAATATTAATTTTACAAAATTATTTTAATATAATTATTAAACAAGAAACAATTGAAGTAAATATATTTTAAAAAACAGAATTATGACAGAATACGTGATTAAAAACGTGAACATATCCGCAGGACAGAGGAAGAAACTTAAGAGAGCGTTAACAACTCGAGGCGAGGCGGTGAGATTCAAATTCACTCACGAAGATCTGACGAGAGGCGGTCAGGATTCGATCGCCTGGACCAGAAGTCAAATCAAAAGAATGGAGAAAGCGATTCGCGATGGAAGAGGGTTGACGGTGAGAATGAGTCCCACTCAATTGAGATACAATTTGAGAATGAAAGGCGGTTTCCTACTGCTATTGGCAGGAATAGCCGCAAAAGCATTACCCTTCGCCGCAAAGGCACTACCCTTTCTCGGAAAGACTCTCGGCGTGGGAGCTCTCACGGGACTCGCTAGTTTGGCAGTTGAGAAATTAATGGGTGGCAGTGGACTGTTTTTGAAGAAGGGAGGAGCCGTGTGTCGCGTCCACGTAGACGACAGCGGTAAAGGATTGTATCTAGAACCCGTTAGAGGTGGCAACTCTCTGAGAGGAAACGGTCTCTATCTGAATAGTGGACGGAACGTCGAGCGACTCGGCAAGGGTTTGTTGCTCGGTGAGAATTCGCCGTTTAAGAACATACCGATTTTGAATGTTATTATAATATAAAATTGTATAAAATATAAAATCATAGAAAGTATAAAATAATATATTTAAAATGGGTAAAAAGGTGGGGAAACAAATTTATCACCTGGATGAAAAGGTGGAGAAACAATTTGACGATAATGACGAACATCGCAAGCCAGAGAGCGAAAAAATAAAAAAATGGTTAGATGCTAATGATGGATATCTAAGGAAAGAACTGATGAAAGAGATAGATAGAGTGCAGGATAGACGGTTGAGAATGAGATGACTCTTTCCACCGTCACCACTACCTTCTGAAGAGAATGGTGATGATGCGAGTCTTACCAAGAGATGCACAACATTCGTTCATAATTATGATTCGGATAAACAAAAATGTTGTTATAAACGTATCATATCACAAAGAAAAAGAAAAAGAAGAATCAACCCTGAAAATTGAGAGAAAAGGAAACGTTATTACAATATATGGTAATAGTGAAGAAGAAGGAAAACAAAAAAAAAGTAATGTGATCTAAAGATGATCTCATTACTTTTTTTTTCATTTTTCTTCTCTAAAAATCAATCACTCTATTGTTTATATTTCCAAGTCCGTTATTAGCATGTTGACATTCGTGTCTTCTCCTTTTTCGAAACGTGTTGAATGTTTATCTTTACTCTTTTGAGTTTTTTTACATCGGTCAACTCGCTCTCACCACCCAATTTCTCCGCGAGTTCGAATGAGATGTTTGGAAATATGTAATTTCCATAGGGCATCGACAAATCGTCCTTGTCGAATTCTCTATCTTCAGCGATGACGATGTTCTGCAGATCGCTTTGGTACTCATAAATCAAATCGAGCGCGGCTTTGTCCAATTTCAGAGGCGTCTTATATTTGTCGTATTTGTGCTCTAAGCCCTTTGTCTCGACCTCGTTCAATTCGATGGGATCGTGTCGTTGTAATCTATAGATTTTATGACCGAATTTCTTATTCGTTTCGACTCATTTCAATTTCAATTCGCATCTTTTAGGTGTTGTTGTCCTCATGATCGATTATTTGTTTTTTTGTTTTTACGAATTCTTGTAAATAATGTATATTTTAAATTTTGTATTTTAATAATTTGTTTAAAAAAAGGGGTTTTTTTTATATATAAAGAGCAAAAAAACAAAAGTTGTTTTTAATTTTAATTTCTTTAATCTGAAAAATTTTTTTGTAAAAAGTAATGAGATCACTTTTAGATCTCATTACTTTTTTTCCTTCTTCTTTGCTAAAATCAATCTCTCTATTGTTTATATTTCCAAGTCCGTTATTAGCATGTTGACATGCGTCATTTTCTCACTTAAGAAAATGTCTTGTATGTTTATCTTTACTCTTTTAAGTTGTTTTACATCGGTGAACGCGCTCTCACCACCTGATTTGTCCAAGAGTTCGAGTGAGATTATTGGATATATGTACTTTGTGAAGAACAACAACAAATCATCCTTGTCGAATTTTCTGTCTTCAGCAATGATGATATTATTCACCAGATCGCTTTGGTACTCGCAAAACAAATCGAGCATGGCTTCATCCAATTTCAAACACATATGATATTTGTCATAGTAGCGCTCTAAGCCCATCGTCTCGACCTCATTCAATTTGATGGGATCGTGTTGTTGTAATGTATAGATTTTAAAACCTAATTTCATACACGCTTCAACTCGTTTCAATTTCAATTCGCATCTTTTAGGTGTTGCTGTCATGATCGATTATTTGGTTTTTTTTGTTTTACAAATTCTTGCAAATAATGTATATTTTAAATTTTTGTATTTAAATAATTTGTTTAAAAAGTTTTTTTTCTCTTTAAATATATATAAAAGTTAAATTTTAACATCCTTTTTTTCATATTAATTTAATTTTTTTTCACGAGTTTTTAGAACGGGCAAGACATCGAACGTTTAAAAATTAGCCTTCGCATCTTGCAGTTATCATCATCTATTGAGAAGGAATCGGGTGACATGAACACGCGTCTGCTTCGTGGAAATTTGTTTTGAACCTCGTGCGAGACTTCGCGTAAAAGTCCTAAGAGTTCTATTTGTCTTGAACCTTTTTTTTAATAGTTCGGACGACATTATCGATTAATTTTTGTTCACTAATAGTATTATGATTTGATTTTCTATTGCAAATCGTATCGTTTTCTTTCGAAACGTGTAAATATAAATTACGATTTTTTTCTTCTTGTTTTTTTGGAGAATAACGATTTATTAAACAATGTCGACGTTTATGTCACGATTCCATCGTGGATGTTGTCGTCATGATCGATTATTTGTTTATTTTTGTTTTACGAATTCTTGCAAATAATGTATATTTTAAATTTTTGTATTTTAAATAATTTGTTTAAAAAGTTTTTTTTTCTCTTTATATATATAAGTTAAATTTTTAACATCCTTTTTTTTTTAACGTTAAGGAACATAAAAAAAATCGATTAATTTCATCAAAAAAAAATTTTTTTTTTCACATTTAAAAAACAAAACTTTTTAAACAAATTATTTAAAATACAAAATTCGAAAAAATATATTCTTACAAAATGAAACAAACAGATAAAAAAAAATTGGAAAATTTAAATGAGAAAACCATACCTCAGTTAAACGAGATTTGTAAACTATTAAAAATTTCACATTTCAGAAATCATAGAACTAAATCAAAAAAGATTGAAGTCATACAGAAACATTTGCGAAATGATGGAAAGTCAAATGAAATGCCGATAGCAACGACGTCAAAAAATGCATCGGTTGTGAAAAATGAGAAGAAGAAGAAAAAGATAGTAAAAGGACGTCAAAAAAAAACGAAAACGTTTCGATTGTGAAAAATAAGAAGACGACTAAATGAAAAGCCGTTGAAGAACTTCAAGTTTCCAAAGAAAAGAAAAGAAAAACTAAAATGAAAACGAGTGATGCACATCAGATTCTAGGCAAATGAGATATATCGAACGAACTTCGATGAGCAATAGACGAAGGAAAAGGAAAAGAATATCTAGCACGACTCGCCATGGAACTATTTCAATCGAAGTCCATGGAATGGGAGAGTGCCATCAAAGGCATTTTTAATACTTTCGACGTGGTTCCCTCATTGAAGAAAATCGATCCAAAATTGTTCATGGAACAGGTGAAGAAAAAAGTATTGGATTTGTTTCGCAAATACATGGATGTAGGACTAAAAATTAAGATGATACAGCATTGCGTGATGAACAAAATTGACGTGAAGTCCGGCGAGAGCATCGTGAAACATGCATATTTCAGATCTAATGTCGAACCCGTATTTCGAGGTTCAGATTTATCAGACGTTTCCGAAAAGATGAAAGACAAGATGTTGACATCTCTCGCGAATTATCAACATGAAGTTAGTAACTTGACGTTCGATGAGGTGTTGAAACTCGAAATTCACATAACTAAAAACGATTTGTTGAAAGGGTCTTCCTACGTGAAATTACCATATTTCCTCGCTAAGAAATACGACGTGATCAACGTGAAAAATAACGATGATCAGTGTTTTAAATGGGCAGTCACATCCGCTTTATACCCTGTCAAAATAAACTCCGATAGAGTTTCTCAGTACGAGGAAACTTCTAAAAATCTCGATTGGACCAGAGTGACCTTTCCAACGCAGTTAAAACATATCGAATGTTTCGAGGCTCAAAATCCCACCGTTGCGGTGAAAGTCTTGGGATACGACGACGAAAAACGAAAGATCCATCCTCTCAGACTGACTTCGTATCTCGGAAGAGAAAAGACGATTATTTTATTATTGATTTCGAATGGTGACAATCGTCATTATTGTTGGGTTAAACATCCGAGTCGATTACTGTCAAAACAAAATAATAATCATAACGGAAAGATATTTTTATGTTACAATTGCATGAACGTGTTTCACAGCGAAGACTCATTGGCGAAACATCAGAAATATTGCAACGAAAATCAAGGTGTCACCATCGAAATGCCCAAACCCAACACCATCGTGAAGTTTGAAAATCACAATAGAAGGTTAAAAGTACCATTCGTCGTGTACGCCGATTTCGAATGTTTCACCGCGAAAATGAGTTCCTGTCAACCCAATGCTCTTCAAAGTTACGTCGAAAGATATCAAAAACACATACCTTCGGGCTATTGCATTTACGTGAAATGCGCTTTCGACTCGCAACACGACATGGGTCCCTTCACCTACACGAAACAGTGCAAAGACGACGACGTGGCTCAAAGGTTCGTGGAAGAGTTAGAATGGAAACTTCAAATGTTATACGACAAATTCAAAACTCCGGCAGAAATGATCATCACGTGAGAGCAGCAGGACGAAAATAACAGAGCCACCGAATGTCACATATGCAAACAATCGTTCGACGAGAATTCGAAGGAAAATAGGAAGGTCAGAGACCACGATCATTACATGGGTCTGTATCGTGGTCCGGCTCACAGCAAGTGTAATTTAAAATATCGAGACGCCATTTTCTATCTGGTGATGTTTCACAATCTCTCGGGTTACGACAGTCATCTGTTTGTGAAAAATCTCGGCACCTCACACGAAGAATTTAATTGCATCGCGAACAGCGAAGAAAGATACATTTCCTTCACGAAATGAAAGCTCATGGAGGAGAAAAGAGTAATCGATGGAGAGACGTTGGAAGAAAAAACGAAATTCATTCGTAGAGCCATACGTTTCATCGACAGTTTTAAATTCATGTCGACCGCTCTGGAAAAATTAGTCGATAACATGAGCAAGGATAAATTTAAAATCATGAGCGAACATTTCGAAGAATGAGTAGACGTCATGTTGAGGAAAGGAGTCTATCCTTACGATTACATGAACAATCTAAAGAGATCCGAAGACACCGCACTACCTTCGAAAGAAGATTTTTATTCGAAATTATATGAATCAGACATTTCCGACGAGAATTACGAACACGCTAAAAACGTGTGGAAATCATTTGATATGAAAACCATGAGAGATTATCATGATCTCTATCTGAAGACCGACGTTCTACTCTTGGCAGACGTGTTCGAAAATTTTCGAGACGTCTGTTGTCGAAATTACGATCTGGATCCCGCTTGGTATTTCACCGCACCCGGTCTGGCGTGGGATGCTCTGTTGAAGACCACTGATGTCCAATTGGAATTATTATCCGACGTGGACATGTTGCTCATGTTCGAAAGGGCTGTGAGAGGTGGCGTCTCGAGGATCTCCCACAGACATTCTGAAGCTAACAATCCCTACATGAAAGAAGGTTTTGATTTGAAACGGTCGACTAAATACATACAGTATTGGGACGCAAATAATCTGTATGGTTGGGCTATGAGTCATCCTTTACCGATTGGAAATTTCGAATGGGTGAAGGAACCAGAAGAGATGCAAAAATGGAGAGATTATCCTTGCATTTTAGAAGTCGATTTGAACTATCCAAAAGAATTACACGATCTACACAACGATTATCCGTTGGCTCCTGAACGAATGGAACCGAACGAGGGAGACGAGGAAAAACTCATTCCCAATTTATTTAACAAACGTAACTACGTCGTCTACAGCGAGAATTTGAAACAGTACGTCGATTACGGGATGAAATTAGTCAACATACATCGCATCATTCGATTCGAGCCATGGATGAAAAAATACATCAATCTCAACACGAATCTCAGAACTCGAGCCGAGAGCGATTTCGAAAAAGATTTCTTCAAACTCATGAACAACTGCGTGTACAGTAAATCGATGGAAAACATCAGGAAGAGAACCGACGTTCGACTCGTCACGTCTGAGAAAAGAGCTAAATCATTAGTGGCAAAACCCAATTACAAACACCAAACCATATTCAACGAAAATCTAGTGGCCGTTCACATGCAAAAGACGCACCTGAAGTTTGACAAACCGTATTATCTCGGACCGATCATCTTAGATATCAGCAAGCGATTGATGTACGAGTTTCACTACGATTACATCAAGCGAAAATTTGGTGATAAAGCCAAACTACTGTTCACCGACACGGACAGTTTAGTTTACGAGATAGAGACGAAAGACGTCTACCGAGATATATCTCAGGACGTGGCCAAGTGGTTCGACACGAGCAATTATCCCGTCGATCACCCGTCCAACATTCAATCGAATGACAACAAGAAGATGTTGGGTAAATTTAAGGACGAGAGCGGCGGTAAACAGATCGTCGAATTCGTGGGCTTGAGACCCAAACTGTATGCTTATCGTCTAGAAGATGATGAAGAGATCAAGAAGTGCAAAGGAGTTAAAGCATGCGTGGTGAAGAAAAACATCTCTTTCCAAGAGTATAAAGATTGTCTGTTAGGAAGTGGTCCGGTGTATAAGACTATGAAATCGATTCGAAGCGAAAATCACGACTTGTATACCGAAATAGTCAACAAGATTTCGCTGACGGCTGACGACGATAAGAGATTCGTGTTAGATGATAAAATAAGCACTTTGGCACTCGGATATTGGACTGCAGATCTAATTTGAGACGATATGAATATGGATGATTGGATTCTAGATACGATTGTGGATGATAGGATTCCAGAAAATCAAGAGGAATTAGATGGATTCAAAATTATAGAAATCGATAGTAACATCAAGTGTCCAGAAAATCAAGAGGAATTAGATGGATTCAAAATTATAGAAATCGATAGTAACATCGAGTGTCCAGAAAATCAAGAGGAATTAGACGGATTCAATATTATGGAAATCGATAGTGACATCAAGAGTTCAGAAAATCAAGAAGAATTAGATGGAATCAAAATTATAGAAAACGATAGAGACATCGAGAATGTTAGTTTAAAAAAAAGAGAAAAAAACAAAAAAAAAGAATGTCATTTTTTAGTGAATTATAATAAAATAAATAAAAAAAAATATATATGCATTATGAATAAGAAAATAAAGATATCTGTAGAAGGTGTCGTCTTACCTAACGAACCCCTATCCAACATCGATCTGTTGAATGCGGCAAAAGATTTGAAAATCAAAGATTTTCTAGGAGTGTTTTCCAGAGATGCCTTACCGAAGAGAAGACCTCGACAATCGGAATGCGGAATTTTAAATCTAGACGATTCATCGGGTGAAGGCACTCACTGGGTGGCGTGGATGAAGAACGGGAAGAAGAAAATTATTATTTCGACAGCTACGGAATCTCGCCGCCAAAAGAAATAAAGAACTATTTCAACAAATCGATGGTTCGTTACAACACGGAACAAGTGCAATCACCACATCACGTGTTTTGTGGTCACCTGTGTCTCTACGTTCTCAAGAGATGGTCTGAAGGAGATCGATTTCAAGACATTCTCAATGATTTACATTAGAGAGAGATTTTTTTTTATAGTACATATAAAGATAAAAAATTATTTTAAAAAATTTTTAATCGAATAAAAACGAAAAATAAAATAACATAGTTCATTTTTAATAAACTGCGTTTGAACATATTTTTCTAAAAAAAAAAAAAATCCCACAACAACATGCCAGTTGATAAATTTGGTAGAAGTGACAGCGAAAAAGTCAACCTGAGAAAGAAGAGGAAGACCTTCAAAGTCGACGATGGTTACGACATTGCCAACTTGGACGAATGTTACGTTCGGAGATACGAACCTAGAGAGGAACCTTTGAACATGAATGATAAGAAGCTCTACAATCTTCCCGAGCCGATAGATCTCGCAGATGCTGTGACTAAAAAATACGTCGACAGGGGGAACGGCGATTTCGAACGAATCCTGCTGGATAATTACGTGGATAAAACCATGACCGACGATCTCGATCTGAAATCCAAACGTTTGGTGAACGTCATGAATCCCGTAGATCCCACCAATGCCGCGACCAAGAAATACGCGGACGACTCTCATGCGAGATTCAGCGAACACCTGAGAAATAGATACGTTACGAAAACGATGCACTCGGAATTGAACGCTAATTATAACAAGATAACGAACGTGGCCACACCCACGAATCCCAAGGACGTGGCGACCAAACACTACGTAGATCTGGAACAGAGAAAGTCTGACGGATGAGAAATGAAATCGGATCTGAATGCAGGATTCAACAAGATATATTGATTCGGACTCAACCACGGTCAACAAGGGCTATGTAGATTCTGCTGTGATACGATCACAAGAATACGTAGAATCACAAGTGGATGATCTCTACCTGAACAAACAATCTGGCAGAACCATGGAGGGTGGTATCAACATGAACGGTGAGAATTACGTGGATGACAACTTGGTCCGGAGAAAGGGCGACATCATGGAAGGTAAACTAGACATGGGTGGATACACGCTCACGAATCTACCGGATCCCGTGAACATGATGGACGCCTGCACCCTGATTTCCGTGGTGGAGAAAGACAAATATGCTAGACAATTGATCACCGTGTTGGCCGAGGAGAGTGGCACGTTAGAGTAGGGAAAAGCTGAGTGGTCTTTCGGAAATGGAGGTAGTGGATCGCAACATAGTCAGGTGGGATATCCCATGCCGTTGGGAGGTGAAATCATTCAAATGAGTCTGGCTTCCACAGATTTGAATAACAGAGCAGTCGTCAATCTCATGGTGAATGGAGTAGAGAGCGATAAGAGATACAGCATCGAAAAGACTGAGAATCAACACGCGAATGTTAGCACGTTCAGCACGCCTCTCAAAGTGAACGCCGGAGACAGGATTAATTTCGTTACGAAAACCAATAATCCCGAAGCCGCCACTTCTGTGGTGAGCCTACTGATCAAACTAGATCCTTTGAACAAACAATGAACGCGTGGAAAAATTAATTAAAAATAATGAGTGGTTATTAAAAAACAAAAAAAACAAAAAAAAAAGTAATGAGATTTAGAAAGATGTTCAATCTCTCTAGATCTCATTACTTTATATTTTTGGGGGTTTTGTTTTTAATACGTTATTTCTCATAATGTTTCATCTAGTGAAATTGGATCACCTATCTCGAAACACGCGTCAACATCTATTTTAGCATTTCGAAGAGCTTTTATAAATTCTCGAAAAGCAGTTGGTCCTCTATACGTTAACGTGTCTAAAAGTTGTCTGGTCTTATCTTCTATCAAGATTTTACTTTCGATTTCACGTCTCATATAATCGGTCAATATCAAAGGTTCTGTTTCGACTAAAGTGTCTAGAATTATTGCTAACGAATCTTGTGAAATATTTTTAATCAAAACACGTCTGTTTCTTCTTAAGTATTCTCTTTCTTTATCATTCATTTTTATAATTATTTTTTTAAATTTTTATTTATATATTTTTTTTTTCACACACGTCTCTCATCGAACGATCGACATCTTATTTCCATCCAATTCAAATTGTAATTCTCTGTCCGACAGGACCAGAGCAAAGGCTTCGGTTTTTCTCAGCACGTTCCTATCGAATTGCATCTTGATCTGAATGTCTAAGACGCTACTCTTGAGTCGTTCACACTGTTTACTGACGTCGAATACGAACATGGGATACATCGACTTGTATTCACCGGGAGATATGTTAGGGTTGCTCATCAATTCATCTAGACAGTGATACTTCTTTCTAAAATCAGCGGCGTCGCCGTACAGTCTGCAGAAATCATTCTTGTCAAACGACACATTGTAATCGATTGCTGGATATCTCGTGGCGTTCAGAAACACTTGCATGTTTCTCAAACTGCAGTGATCGAACAGCGATGCATTCTTTTCCTGAGACCCATCCCTATCGGTTTGAAATGCAACCATGATGAAATGCGGTCTCTCAGAAGCGGATTTCACCGTCAATCCTCAATCGAAGTGATTCATGGAAAGTGGAATGCTAGCCATGTCACACTGTCTCATTCTAAATCGCACGGGTAATTTACTCTTAGATTCTATGATCTTGTAGAGACGCGTTTTTTCCACGACCGAAGGCTCCACGTGCGGGACGAACCACGATATCTTGTGTAGAGTTATCTTACCCGCATCGGTCACAGTGAGTCTCACTATTGCATCGTCGTTTCCTTTTCAAATCAATGTCAGATTGTGTTTGAATCCGTACATGATCTTGTTGTAATCGTCTGCAAATCCGAAGATGTGTTTCAAAGGTATCCTGAACGAAAATGTTCCTTTAGGTCTGGACGTCTTGACGACGTAGTCGAATATCGCGGCGGCGCCGGCGCTAGCAGGGCCAACGGTGTCTTTCACCCACAACTGATTAAGTCCTCTGGATTTTGAAAAATCATCCGGATACGTCAAGAGTCCGAACATCGTGGTGGCCTGACCGCGATGAAACACAGATTCTATTTCTTGTCTAGATAGCATGTATTTTATATTACTGAATAGATGCATGATGCCATTATAGACTAGAGTAACCGTGTCGTCGTCGGCGTAGTCGTTCCCATCTTCCTTGGTGAGATGTCCCTGTACCACTATGTAACTCTCGCTAGGATGAACAAATAGATCTTGAGTTTCGACGTTGATTCTTATCTCTCCCGCATTGTTCAAACTCGTTCTGGTTATCGGTTCATATTTGTGAACCTCATATTCTTGAATACTTTCATCTTTCACTATGCTTTGTGCGATATCTAGCACATTTGCCATTTTGAAGGGTTTTTGTTTTTTATTTATTAATTAGCTTGCTTTTTTATCTAAAAATAGTTTTAATTATTTTTTTATTATTATTTTTCTCTCCCATATATATATGTAAACAAGAAATGTTAAAGAGAGTAAATAAAAAAAAATTGTTTTTTATTAAAACTTTGTCTTCTGTAATTGTTGTTCGTAAAATTTTCCGATGATCTCTTCTCCATCCAAAGCTTCGATTTCGTAAGTCACCGGATCGATGTGAAATATTTTGATTATCACGAAGATTTCCGAGGTCCATCGAGGAGTATAACCCTTTTCGAAGTGTTTCTTATAAGCGTAGATTCTCTCTCGATCTCCGACCGCAAATTTTGGCGTTCTAGACTTCTTCCTGATCTTAGATCTCTCGGGATATAGATTTGCGTAGACCCGTTTTTCGTTTCGAGGATCGCTAGCTTCCGCGGGAGTCATCTTGATCGATCTGTGTCGCGTGTTGTTGTAATCTTTGGCCAGACCGTTCAGAGCATATATGTATTTCTTGGTCGAATTCGCCGTGAAGTATCTATACATCTTTTCCTTCATCGTTCGATTCCAACGTTCCACCACGCTGGCTTTCTCTTCATTTTCGATCGAGTAGAGGTCGACCAATCGATGAACGTGCTTGTTGTAGAATTATTTTCCCTTATCCACCCACAATTTATTCGGTTTTCGAGAAGACGAGTCGAACACACTCTTCAGAACCTCGGCAACGCAAGGTCCCGATTTATTCTTTAAAGCTCTGATCCAACCGTATTTGGAAAACATGTCGATGACCATCAATAGATATTTGACACCCTCGTTTCACCTCGAAAACGATCTCATGTCGACCAAGTCGGCAGACCAAATATCATCCAAACCCTTCACGAACACCCTTCTCTTTCAAAATTTACGCACGATCGGTTTGTGTAACTCCTCGGACAATTCACTCGTCAATAATCGTTTCTTCTTCTTTTCTGATGCGCTTTTTTTTTAACGCCCCATCCGAATCGACGTTTCGCACTGAGCAGATTACCGACCAGCGAACGTTCTATCTTCTCTCTCCTGGTCGGATTCGATATACCTCTCAATTTCGCCTACATGTTTTTATCACCGACATCGTTGCGAGTCTTGGTGTCGGGATGTCCGGCGTAGTACGTAGCGTCCACCCTATTCACAGGTTTGCTCCAAGATTTAGGAGTCAGATCAGCGTTGAGTCTCTTGTTCAATTTCGTTCCAGGTCCCATGAAACTGTGACCAGGCAGATGCATTTCGAAAGGTAGATTATTGATCATTTTATTCACGATGCCTTTACCTTTGCTCACGTTCTTTTTTTGACGAATCGAGTCTTGATAGAACCACACACGTCGCAAATTCCGCGAAGCATTTGTCTGTCGTTTTTAGTTTGTACTTCTCGAGAATTACTCATCTTGGTAACTCTTTTACACTTTACGCAATACATTTTTTGAGAGTTATTTAAATTAATTTCGTTTTTATTTTATATATAAATTTAATATTTCTTTTTTAAAATTCTGTTCTTATTATATATATATTTTTTTGCAATCGTTGCTCTTGAGTTCTATCATCTTACTGAATTCCTCCCTGGCCTCTTTCCTCCCTTTTTCCACGAGAGAATCCTTCATCTCTTCTTTGATGATCTGACGAGTCTTGATTCTCACGGCTTCTTTCATGGCTTCGTATTTCGTTTTCTCGCTCAATATCATGAAGTATTCTCCGTCCGATATCCTACCGTCTTTCAACGCCATCGAGATCATTTCGGATATCGTGTCGATCTTGGAGTCGGCCAAGACGCGAATCTTGTCGTGTTTCCTCGTCTTCAGATATAATTTCCTACTCAAAAAGTTTCCGAGCGTGCTAAACAATCCAGCAGCGAGACCCACTCCTTCTACGGTCAACACGATCAGAATACCGACCGCAGTCGACAACAATCCGATGCCAGCCGCGTGTAAACCCATGGAAATCGTGATGAGTGTCGTGTCGATCGCGTTGACGAATTTCACGAAGTGCAAATACTTCTTCTTGAGAGAACGACGACAATCTCTCTCTTGAGTTAGATACGCTTGGATTCTACTGATTTGATCGATGCGACACCTCTCTCCTCTTTCTTTTTCTTCTAGCGACGGTGCCGTCGGCAAAACACCGTTCGGCTTCTCATCCTCCTCGTCATCTAACGTCGGATACAATTTATTTCTGGTTCTCATTTTTGTGTTTTTTTTTCTTTTCTAATATTAGATAAAAAAATTATGTGTGTATTTATTTTTATTTCTATTCTCCCTTATTTTATATCAACGAGAAAACTTAGACGTATGCTTCATTGAACAATAATTTCATGATGCATCCCTTGTCTTCTAAAGTCAGACTTCTGCGCGCCAATTTCAGTTCTTCCGAAACTGTGGGCTTGTCTCGATCCTTACAAAAGAGTAATCTCTTCCAAAACGCGATCACTTCGTCGATTTGAACGCGTTCGAACGCCGGTTCGAAATACTTGACGACCATATCTTCCCTTTCCATCGTCAGACACGAATGATTCTCAGGATCGAAGTCTAGGTGATCCCGACATCCGACGCATTGTTCTAACAAGAGGCGACCTAGTTGTTCATTCACACAGAATGCGTAGGCTCTCATCAGCATTTTTAAAAGAAACCTTGCTCTAATAGTCTGGGAAGCGTCCATGATTTACGTATTTTTATTATCTATTCGATTTGATCTCTTTATTTTTTTTAAATAACTATTTATTTTTTTTTCTCTCTTATATATATATCAATCACTTATTTTATTTCCTCTCCTCAAAACCGATTCTATCACGATTTCGTCTCACAAAACTCAAGAGATCAATCGGCAAATCGTTTTTTCACCGATCAAATCGCACCCTATACCGTTCCAAACACGATCGGGAAACATGGCAGTGGTTTGCGGGTTCGGTATCACCTTTTTTCCATGTACCGTACAGAGGTCGATTTCCTGATCTAGAATCCGCAAATGGGTTTCCCCGATCGGATTGCACTTTAACCGTTCAAATACCCGTTGGTGAACGTATACCTACTTAGGTGATACAAGATGATACAGAATCCGCAAACCACTTTTTGATGCTGATACAGAATCCGCAAAACGTTTTTTGCTCGCGTTCACCAACGATGGATCGATGGTCTAATCCGCGATGGGAACGTAGATAACAAATTTTTAATTATATTTTCTTAAAATTTCATACATTTTCGTACATTTTTTTCACTCTTGAGCCACGTGTTGAATGTACGCGTTCGCCAACGGGTATTTGAACGTTAAAAGTGCGATCTGAGAGTCTCAAAACCAATGGCGGATTCTGTATCACCATGAAAAAACGACATTTTGTGTACTTGTACACGATTTTAACACTGAATCCTATGGAGGTGTACATCCATGTACGTGTACATGTACAAAATCGAGTACATGTGATACTGAATCTGCCTTTTCTACCTACTACCCGCCAACACTATACACGAAAGTCGCCATTCAATCTATTTTATATTTTCATTTTTTGCTTCCAAAACATAGGTTATGACCCCTCATTCGAACGAGCGCGTCACGCTTGTTCCAAAGAGGGGGTCATAACCTATGTTTTGGAAGCAAAAAATGAAATTAAATTTTTTAGTTACCCAAGAATTTTTTTCACGAATGTCGTCTACTCCTAGCGTTAGGTAAAGGGTTAACAAATGGCACAAACAGATGAGTAGATAAATATCACATGGTCCACAAGCTTGTTTCTGCATTTTCGTCAGTTGGATTATTCCGGGAATTTGTCATGACAGGGGAGAACAGAAACTAGTGTGATATTTTGACCTCGTTCCGATGTTAACAGATATTTTTTCTTAGTGCTATCATGTAGAAAAATTACGTAACATAAATATTATAGTAGTGTAATAAAAAGTCAGATCATGTGGACTCCACGGGAATTGCCGTGTTAGTTATTAATTCCGTGAGCAAGTAGGTAGCATGTCCACGGTCTAGAAAAATCTCTGTCCACAGAAACTTCTGTGGGCGGTTGAAAGGTAATTTGCCCACGGTTTTCCACAATCACTGTGGACATGTGGAAAAGTGTCCGCCCAAGGCGACTGTACTGTACAGCGTCAATATTCTCTTCCACATAATGAGCATATGCCAAACAAAGTTCATGTTGCAAGCGAACTTGCCTAAGTTCACTATCAATTCCATCAACGATCAATGGTAGTGGTTTGGTTCTTCTTACTTTGATTTTCTTCTTCTTCAAAGGTGGTTCCCTTGGCTTTTTGAAGTCATCAGAAGGTTTAGTATCTTCAGTTAAAGCTCTGTGTTGGGTGTTGATGGCAGCATCTATTTCATCTATTTGGGATATCAGTGCATTCCATTCTTCTAAAGATAGTGCAATCCCAGTCTTCGTTGGATAAGGTTTCTGGTCTTTACCCTCAAAGTATCTTCGAACATGTATCTTCAGTTCACCCTGGTACTGGGTGACATTAGTGTAAGTCTGTTTGCTACCAATTCGGAACATCTTCTCTGGTCATTGGTTCGATCGTGAATGATGCCAAGTCCATTCTTTGTCTAATCTTATATATCTTTGACCGACGTGTTTAAAAACACCACCACAGTTCAGAAAATTTTGATCGATATTTTCATTCTTGATTGGAGTTTGTGTTTGTTTCCTGTGGATTATAGGTTAAAGTTAGAAAAATTAGAAAATTAGTATAGAAAGTAATGGAAAAGAAACACAATAGGAATACATCAATCTGATTGGTTGATTAACTTCGATCTGATTGATCAGTTTGGCGATCAAACTGCAATCTTGATCTCTGCATTTTTATACTGACTTGGGACAGGTCAAGCTACAAACCTCTGTCCAATGGAGATAAGTCAAATAGCTCGAGTGCATTCCCACCCCCTACAGTTCGTACTTTTTTTTCTATTTCAATCGTGTAAGAAGTGTCCCTCAACATTTTGTACTGAACTTGGGACAGGTCAAGTTTGTCTGATATTTGTCAAGAAGATAAACATCAAATAACTTGAGAGCATTACCACCCCACAACATAATTTTTTTTTTTTTTTTAAATTTTTTAATTTTTTTTTTTTTAATTTTTAAATTTTTTTTAAAAATTTTTTATAAAAAAAGGTAGAAGGAAATTTATTCAACAGAGAATGATGATGATGATGATGATGATGATGATGATGATGAATTGACAACATGAATTACTCCATTGGTAGGGATAACCTAAAACATTTTTTTTTAACTAAATATAATTGGGTATCATCCGGTTCCAATAGGGGCAACCTAAAGGATACCAGGAATCAACTTTTTAAAAAAAAATAAATGGAATGAAACTAAACATAAATGTTTTGAGTATTTTGAAAATAAATGTAATTTGATTTCATCCGGTTCCAATAGGGGTAACCTAAAGGATACCAGGAATCAACTTTAAAAAGTTGGAATGAATGGAATGAAACTAAATGGAATGAAACTAAACATAAATGTTTTGAGTATTTTGAAAATAAATATAATCAGATATCATCCGGTTCCAATAGGGGTAACCTAAGGGATACCAGGAATCAACTTTTGAAAAAAAAAATTTTTTTTGGTTATACTTAGCCTACACCAGGGGTGTACAACATGAATGATAATTGTTGAAGAATAAATTTCCTTCCATAAACTATTCACAAATATGTACCAGTAATTATTTTCACCCACCCCCATGAGAAAAAAAAAGAAAATTTTCATCTTGGATAACCATCTCTGTAAATATAAAAATAATATTGATTGGGATAATTTGAATATAAGAATTATGCTTACCTCTGGATTTCTGTAAAGATTGTGGAAGAATATTCACTGGTTGTAGAAAAAATTATATTGTCAATGGCAAAGTAGATACACGGTCACCTTGAACTAGTCGTTTTGGATAAAAATAAGATAAGCCGTCTTTCGTCTGTACGTAAGTAAACATGTCATTTCCATTAAGTCTAAAGCCTTTATTTTTTCCTCTTCCTGTTTGTTTGTTTTTGATCACTTTTAAAAGTGTTTCCTTTGTTAAATCATTTTGTCTTTTATTTATTCCTTTACAACTCAGTTTGTTTGATGGGCCGAAACAATAGTAAGTTTTGCTGCACAATCCAATAACGCCCTCTCCCTCCCATTCAATTTTAAAAAGACCCGGGGTTCTTTTACCAAAAGCTGTCCTGTCCCTGCAGCATTGAGATGGTATCCAGTTATCTCCCCTTAATTTAGTGTTTACATAATCTTCCATATGGGCATCACAGGCTTCTGAGGGTAACCATTTATGGGCTTGGCGATAGAATGATTCTTTTTTCTGTGGTCTGACTACTTCTTCAAGGGAAGATCCAGAAAGGGCTATGTATAAGCTGTCTGTGTCCGATTCAAAGTTCAAAATCCTTACGATCAACAAAAAAATCCAAAAAACCATAGTAGAACTGGAGCATACGTAACTTGGCATATTGATACACGAAAAAACCCATGTGGTGGGGCAAGTCAAGTTTGATTCTGCTTTTATTCATTTCAATTTCATAAAGTTCTTCAGTGAGGGTGTTCAGTTTCCGAAAGACCATATTATTGATGAGGTTGGACACATTATCTTCATCACAATACACTACATTCCTATGTTTTGCCTTATTAGTGACTGTTTTCCCGTAGCTCGAATTACCTAATAGCTTCATCGTGTCAGCTACGATGGATTTACTTGGGTCAGAGTCCCCTTTCCGTCGGACCTGTGATACTTGATCACCGAATGTTTGGAAGCACGCCTTGGGCTGGTACTGGATGACTTGACTACCAGTCCGTGCTCCAAATACCATTTCAATAATAGTATAGCCAGCAAGATTATTTCGCCAAAGTAGCTACCAATAAGACTACGGCGAGGTTGGCGCATAATGTTGTTGGCTTCAGCGTAAGCCTTCATGTGTGGCCCGATATCTTCCCGAGAAATATTTGTATTTTTGAAGATTGGTGTCATTTCTTCAAAATAGGGCTTCAGTTGGTCGGGTATAGAAATGTCGCACTCAACTAGGCCAAAGATGTTGCCTGTGCGGATCTTCTCGAAAAGTTCGCTGGATGTCATCGAACCATCCACCGAAGTCCCAAACTTTTCCCGGAGAAAGGTCTTTAAGTCTGCATCGGTCTTCTTCTGCTGATGCCACTCACATTCCCAGATTTCTATTACATCATACCCAAGGCTCTGTAGGTACTGGGTGGTTCCCTTGGTGTTTTTCCTAAGCTCAGACATGGACTTCCCCCATACTGCATTGTGAGTGGCCAATGTACCGTCCTTCATATTCAGATAACATTCATGACCGTGCCAGAAACATCCGTGAAACTGATAAACAGTTTTGGTGTCTTTACAACAACCATCTACGGGCACTTGACGTCTACCAATCTTCTTTTCTTTATCATTGTATTCATGTCGGATGTGGACACCGTCCCTGGTAGACATATATTCCAGCCACTGATGGGCCATCCTACCGTACTTATGGGAATATTCTGGTTTAAAGCCCGTCTCTTCCTTGCGTCTAATGTAGCAACCTGTTGGCATTTCTTGCATTAATGACCGTAAGTACAAGGCGTTGGCATCATAACCTACAACACTCCACATCCCTTTGCTTCTGCGCCATGCTTAAATTCTCTTATGTTGTTAATATTCTTCTCGTGATAATGATTGAATATAATAGAAGGCCCCCCTACAATATTGTCCTTGATGAGAATCATGAGATGATGAAGATCCTTGTTCTTCTCGTTGATGTTCTCGAAGGATATACCTTCGTCGACGGTACTGAATAAATATTTTAGCGTCAGTCCTGGAACGCTAATACCATCCTTAAACATCTCGATCCCCATTTCCAAGTAAAATTGTGATTGTTTCTCAATAGCCTCTAGGAACGGCTGGACATCTCTATTATTATACCAAATCAGGAAGTCCCTAAATGTCCTCATCCCATTTCCCCCCCAAACTTGCTGGCAGTAAGCATATTCTTCTTCGGCAATGTTTTCCTTTTTTAAAGAGCTATAAAAGGGAACATGGGGAGGTAATTCAGTAGTGTCCAATTTATCAATACAGTCAATCCCTTCATAGGGAAAAAATCCTTTAGTAATGGAACACCCAAATGCCTTGAGAAATTTATCATAACTAAATCCAGGGGCTAAGTAAATGCAAATATCTAAAACTTTCAAATGATCTGTTTTCAAAACCATAAAGTTGTTACTCTTTTTAACAACAAAAGACAGTGGGTCATACTTTTTCAGATACTCCATCAGTTCTCGTTTAATCACATTCACATCATATTTTCCAGAATTAAAACCTAAGACGGGCATTTCCTTCATGTAACGATCAAATTCGGCAGCTAATTTTTCAAATGGGTGGGGTTTAGAATCATCTGTACCTTCCTGTGTCAAAGCATCTTGAATCATTTGCCTGAGGGATAATATGGTGGCCATGTGAATCTCCTGCATGAGAGAGTAACTTTTCTGAGAAATTTCCATTAAATAATTCATCATATTTTCAACCAATGTCTATGTGTCACCATCAGTAATAAAACATTTGGGATTAACAAAACCGGGGACGTTACTACATACACTAACACTGAGGGGTTTGTGTTGAGCTTCCCAGACAAGAGTATCAGTTGAAGTGGGGAGAGAAGTTTTATCAAAATAACATTCAAAATCAAATGTAGCCCTATAGGGATACGATCGTAAGTGTTCTGGAATAACAATATCTTCTTCATGTAACTTTTCAAAAATGGTCTTTGGGGTGTGATACATACCACCAACATACTTATAAGACATATCGTCAGTACAAGAGAGCTCATGGCGTTGCATCGGCCATGCTGATTTCCACAATTTACCACATTTACGACAAGCAAAGGATTTACAATATAGATCAATGTCAGTGAATCAGTGATGAAACTAAAATGGTTCTCATACAAATTGACATACATGGTATTCTCAAAATTTCTATTAGACCTGTACAATTTTAGCCAAAACTTCATCATCTTCCAATAAAAGTTCAAAAACTTCAATATTCACTTCAAATACTTTTTTGGGGGGAGTTCATCTAATTTCACACCAGGAAAGTTATCTTTTGGTTCATTGTGTATTTACTATACAGGGTCTGAGTAGTAGTATTCAAGGAATGGTAAGTAGAACCGCTCCAGAGGGCTAAACGCCGGAATAAACAGAGGTTGTCATTGTAAACAAAATGGTCATGCTGATCACTGACAAGGGCAACAATCTAACGATTTTCAAAAATATACTTGGGAAGATTTTCAGGGACCCTACCAATTGAATGATTTTTAATCTTGTTTACATAAAAAGTTACATTGGTTAATTGATGGACAATACATTTAGAGTTGGGTCTTTGCTGCCTAGCCCATTCCAAAATGTCTTCCTGTTCAAAGTCTTCAAGGAAATTCCCAAACTCTACAGCATTTTCAATAAGGGGTGGCCTATCAAGAACCCGGGCATTATTTTGTGAAGAATGATAAAATCTTAGTTCTTCTGTTTCATTATTTCGTAAAATGAAGCCGAAGCTTAAATTTATTTTGAATTTATTATTTTGACATTGAAAGATTGTTTTATTTAATTCATAATTCATGGTAGATAAATCAGTTGTGTCTAGTCTATAATTAAAAATGTCCTCTATTTTCCTATTAGTTATGTGATGAGTCCGAATAGTATTCCAATTCCTACGATAAATTTCTGAAATTTAATCACTTGTTTCTGCCAAAAGGTCTTGATCAAAATCAATGGGGTCAATATCCAAAACAGTACGGGTTTTTTCAGGGTTGTTGCCGGTCGTTCAGAATTCCTTTTCTTGGGGAGAGTAATAGGGAGATGGGCGGTGTTTTTATGCCTATTAAAATGTAAAAGTTGTTTAAATTCCTGTCCACATTTCAAACATGTATATAAATCTAAGCAGGTTTTTTATGGTTGTCTAAATCTTCTTTCCTAGTAAATGTCTTATAGCAGTTGTTACAGTCAAATGTCTTACCTTGTCCATGAGCTGTCCGTTGATGTCTATTCCTGTTCCGTCGATCCGTGGATATTTTCCCACAATCCTCACATGAAAATCCAGAAGTCTCCATAATCCTTAGAATAATGAATGCACAAAAATAACACACACACACAAAATTTGAATATTCTGAGTACACAGAGATGATCCTTTTCCGTCAAGAGATGAAAATGGAATGAAGCCGACTCCACAAAGTCGCTGAATTTATTTAGACGTGACGGACGTTTTTGAAAACGTCATGACGTCACAGCGTTTTTTTTTATCGATATTTTCATTCTTGATTGGGGTTTGTGTTTGTTTCCCATAGAATTATAGGTTAAAGTTAGAAAAATTAGAAAATTAGTATAGAAAGTAATGGGAAAGAAACACAATAGGAATACATTAATCTGATTGCTCGATAATTCTGTTATTTCATTGGTCAGTTTGGAGATCCTAAAAGGAATCTTGATCATCACATTAAAAAAAAATAACGTTATTAAAAACTTACTAAAATAGTGATGGGGGGTCATTTAAGGATGTTACTAAAAAAACTATATAAAAAAATAAAGGATTCTGGGTAATGACCAAAGGAATTTGTCATATAGCACTACTCTTGTACAATTTATTGGGAGGAAAAACATTACTCTAGTCCAAAGGAACGTACCAACAGGGCCCTCTCGGTACTATTATAAATCACATGGGGCATATACAAAACCAGAAAATGACTCCTGTTCAATCGAACGCACCCCCTGTACCCCCTTGGTACTATAGCACTACGTGTTACTATTATAAACCAAAAGTTTTGCGATCCTAAATAGGATTCTGAAAGAATTCGAAATAGTACAACTTGTCGGGTTTATTTGGGTTATTAAACGAGGATTCTGGGTGAATTCTAAGCCAGAAAATTACTTTTCTACAAAGGAACACACCCCTTGTACTCCTTGGTACTATAGCACTACGTGCTACACCGATAAAATGGGGAATCCGTAGTAAATGAAGTCGTTTTTGGTGATTTGGGGGGATTGTCGGGTTGTTTGTGGTAATTTTACGAATCGGGAAATTACTCTTCTACAAAGGAACATACCCTCTGAATATACCCTTGTCTTGTTAGAAGGTTTTTGGTCACATAGCAACCACGTGCTACTATAGAAACCAAGATGGCGGCCTCCAGTATACAAAATGGACGATGGAAACACGTATCACCCTAACAACACGCGCTGCGCATGCGCACTCACACCACGTATCACTATGTAGATGACGTCGCAAGATGGCCGCTCACGCGGGTTACCATGACAACACAACATGGCGCCACCAGGTCACGTGACATGACGTCACTTCCGGGGTCCGGCCAACCGGGAACGATCTCCACATCTCCTACTACTGTCGACGGTTCGATACTGACCCGCGTCATCGGCGAAGTATCCTTAGACAAGACCCTTTATCCCGAATGCCTTCGTGGGCGCACCATGGCCTTGTGTATTGAGATGCTGGGTGCGATGTCGGTACGCCTCCTTCATCCAATGCTAACCCTGCTCGTGTGGGGTTAGTAAGCTGGAGAGTCCGATAGTTTCTGGGGCAAGTGCGTTGTGTCCATGGGCAAGGTACTTAATCCCGGTTGCCCACGAGGAGACATTGTGGCACTGTGTACTAAGGCGTACTGCACGTTGATGAGTACTTGTCTTCAACCAATGTCAATGTGTGGAGTTAGTACGTTAGTAAGTCTAACAGTTGCTCGTCGTTGCTTGGTAGTCCTCTCGGGTACTCCAGCTTCCTCCACCCGTAAAGCTGTTCGACACGAAGCAATCCTGGTTGATGAAAGTGTCGTCGAACCCCCAACAAATAAATAAACGAATAAATAAATACATGTAGTTAAATAGTTACCCGATGTTGCTCGGCGGTTCTTGTCGGGTACTCCCGACTTCCCCACCCATAAAATATGCCGACACGACGTGACTCTGTCTGTCGTTAAGCCCTAATAAACAAGCTCTCTGTTGGGTGACCATTTCTGTTGATCTAACGTGTTTCTTATGTTTACTCATTGCCAGTATGTCGTCGACTGAGTGCTATAATGCCCTATGTCATAAATAGATTGTTCTCATATTATATTTATGAAACGAGTCTAAGAATTTTCCGTTTGGGCGAGCCTTTGGCTCGCCCAAACGGAAAATTCGGACGAGTTTCATAAATATTATATGAGAAAAACACTCATTTTATATTTCATTTATCATATGACACACACACGCACAAATTAGCCACTTAATATGACTTTTTAACCCATCACCTAACTTGAGTTGCAGACGGTACTTGGAAAAAAACATCCCCGTATAAATAAAAATTTTCATTTTTTGCTCCCAACACATAGGTTATGACCCCTCATTGGAACGAGCTCGTTCCAATGAGGGGTCATAACCTCTGTTTTGGAAGCAAAAAGTGAAAATATAAAAAAAAATGAATGTCGTTTTTTTTTTGTAGGTAAAAGATTAATACAATTTAACCCACCCTAAATAGGACAGATAACGTAAATTCTCCCTACTGAAATTATGCAAATGTGACCCAGTTGTATTTTGTTTAGCCAATCAAATTGTCTAGTTTTGAAATTGACCAATGAAATTGACGGAAGGCTTTATCACTGATTAATTTGAAAACAAAATATCAAATGTTTTAAAGTTAACAAAACGGACGAGTCATATGATAAAAAATTCTAGTAGTCGGGCGACAATGTATTACACGCGTTTGAGGCACAACATGTCCAAGCGCACAAACACATCTCACGAAACCGTAGAAATCACAGGCAGCAAAAGGTGCAAAAGGTGCAAAAGGCAAGACGCTATCGACTCCCTTAACAGGACCGATACATACAATAGCAAGGGTAGTAGTGGTAGAAGACTTCCATCGGGAGCGATGAACGTAGTCGTAAAAGCCAATTTTATGAGGAGAAAAAGATAGCAGTGATACAAACAGGCGCCGTCAGACTAATGGTAGTAACAGAGAATAATGTGGTGATTGGAGATACACAGAAGGGTGATAGAAATGAGCAGAAGCAGTCAAAGTGACGGAAAAGAATAGAGCTGCAAGAAGACAATATAGTATTAGTGTGATGGTGGTGGTGGGGTGTGGGGGGGGGGGGAGACAGTAAAAGCCCGTAAGTAAAAGTCCGTATAAAGCATCGCTAGAAGCTAGAAGTGCGACTCGATCAATATACCATACATGGATGAGAGAGTTCAGCTTATTAGTTCAGTTCAGCAATTTATTATCAAAATGATGAAATTTTGTGGAAATAAAATGTCCTCTTATAAATAAGAGGAAACTTTTTTTCAGCAGTTTTCAGATGAAAATATGAGAGTTTCAGCTTATTTCAGCTAATTTAATTATCCTGTTCTCTCACCCAGGGCCATAAGCAGTAAAGGACAGTAGCAGTAATAGTTGTGCTGGTAACAACCAAAACTACATAGTTGCGATAATGGCGTAAGCGGATAGCAATAGTCTATGATGGTACAGGGTCGGCGATGGTACAGGGTCGGCGCAATCAGGGGGCGGGGGAGGCGTTGAGGGGCCCCTCCACTTTTTTTGCCGAACCATATTTTTTTGTATGCATTATGTCATGTGGCCAATGTTTCCTGATTTTTACACCGAAACTTGGAACTGATACACAAAACAAGCTCTTAATGGAGAGTATTAGAATTTCATCATTTAACTGTAAGTCTGAAAAACTTCGTAGTATCCGTGAAAGAACTCTGTGACTGCAGCGATGTTGTTCTTTTACAGGAACCTTGGCTGTTCGATTATGATATACCGTTTCTGCATTCTATTTAATAAATATAGCATGGCTTTGAGTTGACTATGCCAAAATAGTGGTCCTCGAGGAGAGGATAGTCCCGACGCGTACTATTCTCTCCTCGAGGACCACTATTTTTGGCATAGTCAACGAAAAGTCATGCTATATTTATTATATTAGATGTGTGAGTGTGGGGGGGGGGGGGGGTTCTTCATCGGTCATATATGCAAGATAATATTCTTATTCACAGCCAAAGAGAAAAGGAAATGGTTCAGGGTTTAAACAGGTAAACTAAGTGAATTCTAGCATTCATAGTTCTGGGATAGAGAGGTAGAGAACCAAAACCCCAAGAAACACAATACCATTATTCCATTAATCCCCTCCCCACCCCCAACACTACTACAAACACCACTTTCGATACACATATTTTTATTTCTCCAAACTAAATGTAATAATGTATATGGGACGAGATGTCTTGTAAAGTATTTACGCTTCAATGGAATTTTCTAAGCGAATTCGAATGTTACTATTTATAACCGTGCACTATTACCGTGCACTATTCTTTTTTCAAAAATGATAGTAGGTCTGTGCGAGTTCGCCGACGAACTATCGGAAAATAGGGTGTTTCTGTTCAACCAATCAGAACGCGGGAAAGTCACGTGGCATCTAATATTCACAATGAATTCACTGGTAATGGAGTGTCTGCTATTGATAGTAGTTCGCATCTTATTATAGGTCGCCCCTACGGGGAGATAGCAATTTTATGGAAAAAGTCGTTAGGAAACTGTGTCACTTTCTATACTTACTCCGATGAAAGAATTGTGGGCACAACTTTATCATACGATAACACAAGTCTCTTGATTTTGTGTGCCTACCTTCCTGTAGATAATGGTCTGAATACAGAAGTGTTTATCGACTACCTTGGTAAAATAAAGTCCATAACTGACTCGGCCAGTACTTCTAACATTTGTGCAGCAGGTGACTGGAACGCTGATGTTATTCGTTGTGGCGATCATATGAAAGAACTATACAATTTCTGCGACGAAATGGGCCTAATATTATCCAACATTGTGCGCTTTGGTAAAGACTCTGATACTCACACCTTTATCAGTGATGCACATGGCACAGTGCCATGGCTGGATCATTGTGTGTCTGCTCACGCCATCCATACATCGATTACGCCAATGTTCATTGACGACTCTGTTATGTCTTCAGACCATTTCTCTCTGTCTTTTACACTTCATTGCGCGAGTCTGCCTCATCTCTCCGGGGGTGGAGTTCAGAACGACCAGGTTAATCAGCAGGTTAACTGGTCTAAAGCCACTCCCAAGATGTTGGAGGCCTATAACAACATCGTCGGCTGAGTGCTAGAATGTTCTATGTCCCTTAGGGGACATAGAACATTCTAACACTCGGGCGACGACTTAACGTGTACTCTACTTTCCAAGATCGTAGTGGACAATGCACTGAAGTGTAAGAATAGTAACTGCTCAGAAACAAACTCATTTTCAAGCAATCGACAAGCTGTACAACGACATTGTATGTGCTCGCACTGTCGCAGCTTCGAAATCAATCATAAAGAAAAGTAAGCATTTCTCCGAAGTTATTGGCTGGAATGATTTAGTAAAGGATAGGCACGTTGCAGCTCGCCGCTGT
Organism: Pictodentalium vernedei; assembly: GCA_031216915.1. Lineage (NCBI taxonomy): Eukaryota > Metazoa > Mollusca > Scaphopoda > Dentaliida > Dentaliidae > Pictodentalium > Pictodentalium vernedei. The sequence goes on from CM062295.1 coordinate 769,606,864, forward strand.
TACTTGACCTGGTGGCATCATAAAAAAAACCTCGCTCAGGACCATTTTACGACCTGATGCGCAAATCGCGCTCCGATTTCAAATATGCATCACGACTCTGTAAACAATACAAAGAATCATTTGTGTCTGACCAGCTTGCCCATCACTGACACGAGAAGAGATTATCCCAGTTCTGGAAATCTGTCTCCAAAAGCAGTCGCGCTGCCATCGCTGAAACGGTCAGTGGTACTTCTGGTGAAAATAATATTGCGGAAATGTGGGCCGACCATTTTCATGTAATACTCAACAGCTTACCCAGCAGTAATAAATATGAGGATTTTTCAGCAGAGCATTTTAATAATGTCATTGTTGATGACTCACTTTTTGTTACTGTAAAGGGGACGCGGTGGCTTAGTTGGTAGAGGTGCAGGCTGCAAGTCGAGAGGTCCTCGGTTCGAATCCCACCTGCGGCAACCGCGTTGTGTCCTTGGGCAAGACACTTCACCCCAATGCCCACGTGGGGGCACGGTGACGCTGTGTATTAAGGCGTAATGCACGTCGATGGAGCACCTGTCTTCAACCAATGCTAACCCTGCTTGTGTTGAGTTAGTATGTTGGGGAGCTGACAGTTGCTCGCCGTTGCTCGGTGGTTCTCTCCGGTTACTCCGGCTTCCTCCACCCGTAAAACTGTCGTGGTCATGATTAGCCATTGTGCAGAAATATGTGACCTTAAACACCAATAAATAAATAAATAATATTGTTACTGTAAAGGAGTTAGTAGAATATGTTAGGGACTTTCGCAGTGGAAAGTCCAGCGGACCTGATCTGCTGACCTCTGAACACTTGAGATTTAGTAACTTTAGGTTGTTTGCCATACTGGAAGTGCTGTTCAATGCCATTATATTATTATGGTTGATGTTACCCTTATCCCACTGGTTAAAATCAAATCTGGAGATATTTCCAATAAAGATAACTACAGGCCAATTGCTCTTGCGACAGTTAAACTGCTTGAAAAGGTTTTACTCAACAGATGCATAGACAAACCCTCAACAATAGACTGTCAGTTTGGTTTTAAGGCTCATCGCGCCACTGATGGATGCATTTTCATTCTTAAGGAGATAGTTCGCTATTTTCTAAGCCATAATACCCCTGTGTTCGTATGTTTTCTTGATGTAAAGAAAGCGTTTGACTGAATCAATCACATTACACTTCTTCAGAAATTACTTAAACGCAACGTTCCTGTAGCCATAATACGATTACTTCTTAACTGGTTCTCAAAACTCAGCAGTTTTCTGTAAAATGGGATCACACCATGTCTCCAACATTTCCTGTCACCAATGGTGTCAGACAGGGTGGGATATTATCGCCCTTCTTGTTTAATATATATATTGATGACATGAGCAGGTCACTGAGCAAGCTGCATGTTGGCTGCAGCCTCGAAGCGAAAACTATAAACCATTTGTGTTACGCAGATGATATGTGTTTTTGCTCCTTCCGTTAAAGATCTCCACACTCTGCTGAAGGTATATCAACTTTAAGCGATGAAAATTGATATGATTTATAACACTCAGAAAACTGTTTGCATGTCATTCTTACCGAAATTATTTTATTCCCTAACTTTCCCAAAGTCTATCTTGCTACAGCCGAATTATTGGTTGTCCCTGAATTCAAGTATCTGGGCCACATAATTCACTCAGACCTCACAGATGATGCTGACATAAGACGACAATACCATGCAATCTGTATTCGTTCCAAGCAACTTATAAGAACGTTCTTCAAATGTTCACCGTGTGTCAAGAAGCTTTTGGTAGTTCAAAACATCACCACATTTTACTGCTGTCACCTCTGGGCTAATTTTGCACAAAAAAGCATCCGGAGACTTTCTGTATTTTACAATAATGCGTTCCGACTTCTTATGGGCTATGACAAATTCTGCAGTGCCAGTAGCATGTTTGTCCTGAATGACGTCCCCTCTCTCTGGTGCCTGAGAAGAAGGTTGGTTTATAGTTTCCACAGGCGACTGTTCTCCAGTATCAACTCCGTCATTTGTGCAATATGCAATTCTGACTTAAGATATGTTTCGCTCTTAATGAAATCCTGTATCTCACTCTTGTACAACGATTGATTCTGGTGCCCATTCATCACTTTCTTCAGACTGATGCTTAGAACCACTCCTTAATTCCAGTGATTGTTAAATAGGTGTGTTCATGTGTTTGACACTGTTTGTTAACCTTAGTATATATTCTGTAACTATTTCATTATTTTTTTTTTTGGCTCATTTTGTTATATGGACCAGGTGTCTGGAATAAACAATAAATCAGTTAACACAACCAATGACTGGTAAAACAAGGGGCGGATCCAGAGCAGTAGTAGGAGATGAGGTAAACGTGCCAATTGAGGGGGATCTCATATGTGACGTCATGTCACGTGACCTGGTGGCGCCATGTTGTGTTGTCATGATAACCCGCGTGAGCGGCCATCTTGTGACGCCATCTCCATAGTGATGCGTGGTGTTAGTGCGCATGTGCAGCGCGTGTTAAGGTGATACGTGTTTCCGTCGTCCATTTTGTGTACTGGAGGCCGCCATCTTGGTTTCTATGGTAGCAACTGCTAATAGGACAGGGGTATGTTTCTTTGTACAGGAGTAATTTCCCGATTCGTAGAATTACCACAAACAACCAGACAATTCCTCCTATCACCAAAATTGACTTTATTTACTAGGGATTCCCCATTTTATCGGCTTAGCAGGTAGTGCTATGGTACCGAGGGGCACAGGAAGTGAGCTCGATTGAATAGTAGTATACTCCAGTAGAGTAGAAGAACCTATCAACTGGAACAGCTTTGCTTATTGTTACTATATTTAGCAATTTCTGGTCTATTCTTGTTAGTTCTGACCCTATTCCGAGTACTCTTGTTGTTTCATTTATCTAGATCACCCAATCAGTTCACTCTACTGGCGCTAACTAACCAATCAGATTGCTTGATTTCCTGTAATCTCCATGCAGAGTTATCTCCCCTTATTACAACGAAGCCCTATCCGATTCTCACCATCTCTACATCCAATGACCACATCCCATGGAATCCCATTTTTGGAAAACACCTGTGGCTATGGAATCCCTTTTTTGTCGTATGAGGACCATGAGAAAGCCCTCATTGAGGCCTCATTTACTATCCCTCTTAGCCTCATTTCTTTTGAGGTCATGAGGGCCACGAAAAAGCCCTCAATGAGGTATAATTTACTATCCCTCTTGGCCTCATTTCGGTATTTAACAGTCATATCCTATGGAATCCCATTTTTGGGAAAACGCCTGTGGCTGTGGAATCCCTTTTTTGTCGTATGAGGCCATGACGGCCATGAGAAAGCCCCCAACGAGGCCTCATTTACTATCCCTCATAGCCTCATTTTCTTTTGAGGGCATGAGGGCCATGAAAAAAATCCCTCAATGAGGACTCATTTCCTATCCCTGATAGCCTCATTTCTTTTGAGGTCATGAGGGCCACGAAAAAGCCCTCAATGAGGTATAATTTACTATCCCTCTTGGCCTCATTTCGGTATTTAACAGCCATATCCCATGGAATCCCATTTTTGGGGAAACGCCTGTGGCTATGGAATCCCTTTTTTGTCGTATGAGGCCATGAGGGTCACGAGAAAGCCTTCAATGAGGCCTCATTTACTATCCCTCATAGCCTCAACTGAATGATTTTTTAACTACAACCCATTGAACTGAATTCTTCCAATAGGAAAGGGGAATACCCTCAAGTGTTGATGTCAAACCGCGGCATCCAACTTTACGGAATCGGCTAGGAATCTCAATTACGGAATGCCTTATATAGCCTGTTTATATGTATACAGAGGAAATCTGATTGAACAGTTTGAAGGCCTGTGCGAAGGTATAGCTTCGAAGTAGTGATACAAGTCAATATTAATGGATGATAGTTTAGTCAATAGTACAGGTACAAAGGCCACAATGGAACAAGACTGCTGTAGAAGCTAATTATAGGACAGATAAACCAAAGACCAGTAGTGGCCTTGGAGCTTTGGAGATAAGCTGAAAGCCGTTGGTAAGACTACATTAGACCTCATTAGGGATTACATATGGCCTCATACGACAAAAAGGGATTCTCCAAAAGGTATCCTCGATAGGTAACCTCAAATAATACAATACCAGGCCATAGGTATCCTCAAATACCGAAATGAGGCTAAGAGGGATAGTAAATGAGGCCTCATTGGGGGATTTTTTCATGGCCTTCATGCCCTCAACAGAAAATGAGGCTATGAGGGATAGTAAATGAGGCCTCATTGGGGGCTTCTGCATAGCCGTCATGGCCTCATATGACAAAAAAGGGGTGCCAAAGGCCATATGTTTTCCGAAAAGGGGTGCCGAAATTGGGATGCCTGGGGATATGGCTGTTAAATGCAGAGATGAGTCTAAGAGGGATAGTAAAAGAGGCCTCATTGAGGGACTTTTTCATGGCCCTCATGACGTCAAAAGAAAATGATACTATGAGGGATAGTAAATGAGACCTCATTGAGGGCTTTCTACAAAACACCTTCAATGTTATGTTAATACAGTACTTCTTTTAATTATCTCAAATAAAATTGAATACCTGTGCAAGCAATCTAAAATAAAAAAAAAAAAACAAATTGATCCGCGCGTTTGAAAAAAAAAAAAAACGCGTTCTGAGAAAAAAAAATTGATTGCATCCATTAAATATTTTTTAAAAAAAATAAAATTACATCCAGACATTTAAAAAAAAATATTAACCCTAAAAGAAATATCTACGATTGATTTTCACGCAATGTCGCATCCACGACGTGAACATTGATTTTGAAATCGGTTCCCTTTGATAGACCCATCGACACACCACGTCCACTGTCTCGAACGTCAGTCGCTGTTGTTGTTCTCCAACGGTTAGATTCAATCTGCGAACCAACGTCTCGGAAACGCCGGGAAAAATCGTCCTTCCATAGGACATAGTGGAGACGCGGTCTGGATCAAACCCTTCCACGTCCGCCGAGGAGAAAAGGTTTAATAAATCGTCTTGGGATTCGTACATCAAATCCAAATCGGTCGCGCTAAACTTCAAAGGCAGAACGTATTTGTCGAATTCGTCCGTCAAACCATCACATTCCATGTCCGTCAATCGAATGGGATCGTGAGATTCTAACTTGTAAATGTTACTGTCAAATTTCGGATATCTTTCGACCTTCTTCAGTTCGAACGAGGAGTTCTTTATTTTAGGTGCCGCTCTCGATTTCATGATTATTTTTATTTTATCGCGAAAATATTTAAATTTTGTGGTTTTGGGGGGTTTTTTTTAATGATAATAATTATTAATTGTAAAAAAAGTATTTTTGTTTTTATTTGTTTCTTCTTCTTATATATATATATATATATGTAGAAAAAAAATAAAACAACAACATTTTACAGTTGTTTTTTTTTTAATAACAAAAAATAATCGGACGCACGCACGCACGCACGCAAGCACGAACGCGCGAACGCGCGCGCATCCTCCAATAGCCTCCCCTCCTCCCGATCGGATCGCCTCCATTAAGTCGCAACGCTCGAACGACTCGATGGAAACTCCACAGTCTCTCTATATATTCTGGCTCACAGGAAAATTCGCTAGACCCAAACGTCGCGCGTTTCCAGCGAAATCCCCCGTTCCGGATTGAACGACGACGAGCACTTTCCGAGTTCGTTTTCCCAGACAAAAAAAAATCACCTCCCTATAGGAAATCAGTGTTAAATTCGAATAAAAGTGGGCATTTTCCTCCCGGAATTTTTTAAAAGTCCGAGCCAGTAAATCGTCCTTTCCGAGAAAAAGCCGGGGATTTCCTGGAAACGATTCGATCACCTCTCAAAAATGCACACGTTTTCGCGAGGTAATCGAATCCTTCTGGGAAAACCCCAAGTTATTTTTAGAAAATAACCCAGTTTTATGACGTCACTGGCATTTCTGGCGCAAAGTAGGCAAATGCGCTAGAACTCTCCATTATACCTACTGACAACATTGCTGGACATGACCGCTGTGGTGGAGGGTCAAAAATGGTCTGGGGTAGCATCAGCTGGGAAGGACGCACAGAGCTCTGTGTCCTTGACCGTGGTACATTGACTGCACAGCGGTATATTGATGAGATCCTGGATGCCCATGTCAGATTGTATGCAGGTGCAGTGGGTGATAGATTCATTCTGATGAACGATAATACCCGTCCTCATGTTGCCTATGCTGTCCGGGATTACCAATGGGGGCAGGGGGGATTGAGCGTATGGACTGGCCAGCTCCCCCGACCTCGATCCAGTCGAACATGTCTGAAATGAGTTTCAGCTTGCAATTTCAGCCCGTCCAGTCAAGCCAAGAAGTGTCCAGGAGGTTTGTGCCATGATGGTCCAAGAATGGAACAACATCCCACAAAGGACCATCTGGAATCTGATTGGGAGAACGAGAAGGCGTTGTCTCAAGCTGTAATTAACAATAATGGGTCTCATACTCGATATTGAACCCATACAAGTTCGCTCCGTCAACTTTTTGGCAAATTTGAAAAATTTCCTCTTTTACCAATAATATCCATTTTCCATGGTTATCGTATTCAAAAACTGAAAAATAATGTCAAACACAAATAAAATCTTAATTTCTGTACTTAAATCATTAAAGATATAATTAAATAACAAATATATACACTTTTCATAACAATATTTCAACTAAAACGTAAAACAGGAAGTTGGGATATACTTGGTGCCTAGCAAACTTTGAGTAGTATGTATCATGTCGGCGTGATTCCGCCCTTTTCAGACTTTTTGCAGTTTTTCATAATGGGCGTGTTGTGGACATTTTTTAGTTTAGTTTCTGTTTCTTTTTTTTATTTTGGTTATTTATTTTTTGACGGAAATGAGATGGCTGATCGAATATTTCTTAAAATCGCATACAAATATTATATATATCACGCCGGGGTGCTGTCTGTAATTCAGAATTTATTGATTCATCATAACGGACTTGGATATTTTACCTGCTGTATATTTTGTTTTTAAAATGCATCCGTGGGGGTCCGTCCGTCCGTCGGAAGTATTTGTCAGAGATTTTTGGTGGGATGTAGCTCAAGTCACATCACAGTATAACAAAGTGCCTGCATGATGCCGGTCTTTTCGAAATTTTCGAATTCGTCATTGCAGACACATTATGGAATTTTGAATTGTTTGAGAATTGGTTTTGTTTCAAGAAAGGGCATTCAGCTCAGAATATCACACACGACAGTGTATTTGTATAACCCATCTATTTGCTAACATGAAGGTTTCATAATATTGCATTTTCAGGTTTTATAAATAAAACGATAACGTGTGTGTTGTTTTATTGCCCCGTGAGCACAGTGGCGGCGCCAGAGTTACAAAAGTAAGGGGGTACAGTTAGGCATTGCCCGCCGCGCGAAGCTGAGAACATTTTTAAAACTTACGTTGTAAATGGTGTTCTCTGGAGCATTCTCAGACAATTAAATTAAAACAGTTTTATCCTTTTGAAACTTACTGGTTAGGTCTTTCAGATATGGAAAACGTCGTACATGGTGATATTTTAACGGAAGAACACTGTTGTAAAGTGCGAACACAAAGCACCAAACGACACTCAGATCGAAAATGAAAGTAGGCTGCATTCCAAACGGATGCGTTGCACGCTCTCGATTCTAGCATTCCTCGAATACTCTTAAGCGGTATGTTTCAGACCGTTTGAATGCGGCACGCCTTGTTGCAATTAGGGACCTCGACTCTTGTTTGTTGTTTGCAGCTAATGTGTGTGTGTGAGGGAGGGGGGGGGGGGGGGCACACAGACATAATTTAAAAACTTCTCTGATTTAGTGCACTTGGGAATATGGAATTAAGCATACCCACCATTACACCGCAACGTTCAATACAAAAATTAAAATGATAGTATTTTTTACTACGCTTGGCGAAAAAAGTGGAGGGGTAAGTACCCCCCCCCCCTCACCCCCCCCCCCCCCATGGCGCCGCCAATGCGTGAGCACGCACTAATTCAAACCTTGTTTTGTAAAGAAGCCCTAATTATAGTCTTGCGATCCGTGTACAAACAATCGGTGATGGTTAATGTTTTAAAAACACTTACTCAAACGACATCAGGCACCCAACTTATAATACACTTCAAATTTCGTATATGCGACATCCAGCAAGACCTGATGAAGTAAAGGGAGGCATATTGTATGTTTTGCCCCGTGCATCTGCATCACTGGGGTGTGTATTTTGTGTGTATGCGAGTGTATGTGAATAAGTGTGCATGTGTGTTCACATTTGTGAATATGTGCCTATTATTGCCAATTTAACCCTTTACCCAACGAATCGCCCGCTTCCGCCCGCGTAATATGCAAATTCAGCAGCTGAAAAAATATTATTTTTCGAAAAATTTCAACAAAACCATATCATGTGACCCCTCTTTGGAACGAGCTCGTCGAGCTCGTTCCAAAGAGGGGTCACATGATATGGTTTTGTTGAAGTTTTTGGAAAAAATTTAAAAAATGATATTTAAAATAATAAATTTTGAAATTGTCTGCGTTGGGTAAAGGGTTAACCCTTTGAACACTGGTAGTATATTCCAAGTGAGTTCAAGGGCTGCAGTTGGGAGAGTCCATATTTGCTATTTGTGGGTAGGCCAATTAATATTTTCAACGAGCAGCCTTGGGGCTGCACGTTAAAAATATTGATGGATCCACCCACACAATCACTTAGCAACCACACTACTTAATGAAATTAGAACGCGTCATGTCAAATCAAAGAGGTCTTTGGGTGGTCTGCGTGATAAAGAGAAGCCTGGTTTTGAAAAGTACCTTGATGGCACCTTTTGGGGGGGGGGGGCACTGTTGTTCAAGCTGATGTCGCGGTCCCTGGAGCTGAGGAGAAAAAATTGGGAAAACAGTGAAAAGGGGTGCCAGATGTGTAATTTGGGCGTAGTGGAGACCCTGGAACACTTTCTTCTAGAATGCTCAAAATTCCAGTATAAAAGATTCACTGGGAGTATAATGGGGAAGTGGGATGGGAGAATAAAGGACATGTGGTTAGTGGGAGACTCAAAGGAGAGGGTTAATATGCTAATCGGAGATATTGGGAAAAATGGGGCAAGGGATGTCATCAAGCATTTCATCTCCGAGTGTTGGGAGGGAAAAAGAAGCGTGGGAATAGGGAAGTAGTTGGGAGTACAGGGGTAACCAAGGCCTTCTCATCCGAGAACCGCGACAAATCAGCGGCCGGCCAAAGTGTTATTATGTCATTATTATGTGCCTAGGCCAGAAAAGAAACCCCGAGTTCAAAGGACTAAGACACGTCGTACACATTGGTAGGTATTTTGCTACACATTGAGGTTGCTGGTTGGGTATTTTGCTCAAGGAAAGTAGAATTTTTATGGTTAGTTACTGTTATGAGCTAACTGATACCAAAACATGTCACCAACTGTTTTAAGATAAAAGCTTCACAAGCAACATCATGTTATTGTTCACACTAATTGTTTCAAAACCTATTAGTGAGACATGATGCTGAGAATGATATAACAAAATTACATTTAATAAACAAATTCACCATCTGGTGTAATCGCTTGAGAAGTAATCAGAAAGGCTTTGTAACTTGCTTCCGACCAAGCTTTTCAAATATCCACGTCAGCTTGCACTCCATCTGCGAACACATTTCATATACTGTTTTCCTCTTGTGAAAAGAAGCGCTCCAACGATGACTCAAGAGTCCAGTGTGTAATATTTAAATTCACACATTCACTCGTATCTTCTTTGAAAATACTTGCACACATTATTGTTAGGATATGCGGAGAGGGTAGGAATGCTTATTGAAGAAATTGAAAAAGATGAAGTGAGGGACACTATTAAGCAGTTTATATCTGAATGCTGGGAGGAGAGGAGGGGAAGAGGGGGTGGGGTGCAGGGGGAATGATGGCCTTCTCTTATGAGGACCGCGACAAATCAGCGGCTGGCCAAAGAGTTATTATTATGCCACGATCTATGGAGAGAGCGCTGGGAGCGCGGTGGCTCAGTAGGTAGAGGTGCAGGCTGCAAGCCGAGAGGTCCTCGGTTCGAATCCCACCTGCGCCAACCACGTTGTGTCCTTGGACAAGACACTTCATCTCCATTGCTCGCGTGGGGGCACGGTGGCGTTGTGTACTAAGGCGTACTGCACGTCGATGGTGCACTTGTCTTCAACCAATGCTAACCCTGATTGTGTGGAGTTAGTATATTGGGCAGCTGACAGTTGCTCGCCGTTGCTCGGTGGTTCTCTCCGGGTACTCCGGCTTCCTCCACTCGTAAAACTGTCGCGGTCATGATTAGCCATTGTGCATAAATATGTGATCCTAAACACCAATAAATAAATAAATGGAGAGAGTGCAGAATGTTTCGTGTATTTCTCTCATATGGGCGACGTGGCAACCTTTGCTTTTTTCCCAGTTCCTTATTCGACATTCGTTATCAACCGATTTTATCGGTTGATAACGAATGACGAATAAGGAACTGGGAATAAGTAACGGTTGTCACGAACCCCTAATGTGTGATAGCCGCAGTTTATTCAAGCTCTTGGAGAATATGCGAACGGCTAAAGGGGATGGTTTAGAAACGAGTTGAGCGGGGACATGAAGGCTCGGTGCGATGGTAGTAATTATAGCCGGTGAAGGGCTTGGAAGGGCGGTTGAAAGTCGTGTCGACTGGGAATAATGGTTTAGATAAATTGTAGTCTCAGTGAGAAACTTGTGAGAGACGGCTATGAGACATGGTCAACTTTTCTCGTCAATCACATCGACTTACGAAAAGGTAATCTCCCCCGATTGCCAAGAATTGGCTGACAAAAATTAACATCAACTGAATGGGGAATTGTTATATTTTTTATATTTCCAAAATTATATAAAATGTATGAAAGTTATATTCGCTGTGCGCATCAATCCTTTAAGAACAATATATATGCTCTCAGTTGGTGATATTATCGAAAGATTTCATTCGACCAATTTTTTCCCACGTTTATTTAAAATGCTACTGTTTTTTCCTGCATAATTCCATGTAAAATGATAGAAAATTGCATTTTCATTAACTTTTAGCGGTTAATATATTTTTTGCTTCATATTAGCAATACTGTGCGCATACCGGCATATAATATAGATATTGTCCTATCTAACCATATGAAAATATGCAAGCTGACATTTGCCCATTTTTTCCCCTTTGATCTTAAAACCAAGAAAAATTTTATTGTAGTAAAAACAGTTAAAACCGCAGTCCACAATATCAGATAGGTTTCCGCGTGAGTACAAATGAAAAGGTGCAATAACCCATAAACGTCTTAATTAATTTCTGATCAACCAGTAAAACAAAATCCTCGTATAACTGAAAATTTTTTTTTTTTTTTTGCTCGCTCGTTTCAATGAGGGGTCATAACCTATGTTTTGGAAGCAAAAAAATAAAATATGAAAAAATTGAATGCCGATTTTCGTGTACAGCGCTGGCGGTTTCATTCTCAGCTGATTTCTCCGCTTCCGACGACTATTCGCTGGCGATCAAGATTTCATTCACACCTTTCAGAGGTTCAATGTTAATTGGATTTCAGTTAGACTCCAGTATTTAAAGGGGAGGGGGAGGGGAAGATGAAATAACGGCGCGACCAGGTGACCTAGTTACGTTATGTTTGGTTGTCGTTGGAGCCCGCCTGAGCTGCCATGTTGTGATGTCATTTCCTTAGTGATACGTGGTTCAGAGCGCATGCGCAGCGCGTGTTGTTAGGGTGATGCATGTTTCTGTCATCGATTTTGTATACTGGATGCCACCCTCTTCGATTCTATGGCAGCACATGGTTGCTATGCGGCTCAAAACCCTCCAATAGGAAGAAACATTTACTGTGTTCGATAAGAAGCCCAGTTACGGAATCCATTTTCACGATCTGTTTGTGGTTACTGCGAACGCCTTTCTTTACATTCATTAAATATCGGGGTCGCTCATGAGTACCAACTCATTTTCGATGTGTCTTAATGTCACATCCTACACCAGGCCTGGGGTGCAGTAATTTCAACAGGGGTGGAGTCCGTAGTGTTCTAGATGCGTGTTTCAAAAACGTCTCAATATGGAGATCGCGAAATGGTCTCATAGAGTTCGTGTCAAACATTTTCCCTGAGCGTTCCTCCTGGAGAGTCCACGTAATCGTTGGGATAGACATCTTTTACCAATAGGACGGCAAGCTGATCACTCCAGTCTGAGTATCTTTACATGACGTGGCATACATTTTATATGTGAACTACTATTTTAAACCAGAAGCCATGAACTTATACTATCCGTAATCTGAGACCTCCCTGGTGTGCCCTTTCTCTCCGTATTTATCATACTCTTCGCCGTCCAAATGCCTGGTGCCCGGTGAAAGTAAATGGAATCTTCGTCGTTGCAAGGAATGTATACAATATCCCCGCCGAGTTGTTTTATGAACAGGTGAATGTCGTACGCCGCTACGCTGTGGAGAAGAAGCGTGAAGACGTTTGCACCTCAATGGTTAATATTGCATTGACTGTGTGCAGCTCTTCTATAAACCCCGATTTAATGATAGTGATTTCGAACTTGATCGTCATCATTGGCAAACGGATGTTTAAATATGTGACAAGCCTTTCCATTATCGGGTGAGCTCTGTTATCACTTTCTAAAATTCATCTTTTCGGTTTCATAAATCTTCGATAAGTACCTATGATGCCTCCTTCCACTTTGCACATGAATTATAACGTTACAACAATGCCGTCCTAGCTTTTGTTCGTTTACATTTTCCCCGTTGTCAAATGAACATCCGATAAATAACAGAAGCCTGACGGCGTGTGTTTCTGATAAGGCTTGATGAAAGCCTCGCTAGCATGGGATGAATCAGGTATTTATCTTTCCCTCAAAAACACTCGAAAATCGAGTAGACGGCGACGACGACGGCGGCGGTGGCGACGAGGATGAACGGAATTCTCAAACGTCTCTGGTGATTCATGCATTTTACGATCTTGCCAGATTTAGGCATCTTCACTGGCACAGCCTCGTGATTCGAGCTCTATTCCTCATGCGTTTGTAATTTGTCTTCCTTGTGAAAGCAATTCATACATCTGCAACTATAGAACTTCTTGACTTGGTTTCGAGATGAGTCGATTCAGATTCTGGACTCAATGCTGAATTTCTTTCCAAGAGAGGCGAATCGAAATTACATATTTTTGCGTTTTTTTGTAGCAGGAGATTAATCTGAGAGAATACTTATTATTATAACATAACGCAGTGATGGGTACAGATACTACACTTTGCTATTCGAATCAATCTATCTCTTTCAATGGTGTGTGAAATGAAAAAAAAAACTTTTTTTGTAGAAATTTTTACTCGCTTCCTTGTAATTATTTAGTCTGCATACATGGTGCTTCCCTGGATACACCGCGGACGTCACTATCCACTTGAAACACTCGTTATGGCCCTGCGAATATTCGGTATTCGAATATGTAATCGGTTTGACTGACGTATTCGATTCAAATTTGATTCGACAGCTCTCTCAAATATCTATAGAATGTGTTCGTCTGTGTTTTATCGCGTCTCTGCTTCGATACAGTTAAAACTAGAAGTCATGTCATGAAATGCGCACAAATAGCACGTTGATATGCGCGTTAATGTACGCGTTATGGCCCAAGTGAAGCTATCAAATTCTGTACATATGGCCTGTGCACAAGCAATGTTTCAGCCAATGGACCTCCGGGCAACCCGGAGGTCCATTGGCAGAAACATTGCATGTGTTTGCTATGAGTAACCAGGAGAACCTGCCGTGCTTTGGATCTCATTCGATATGGCAATTGCGCGCAATTCCAACGCGCAATTAAGCCTGGATAAGCGCACTATTCGTGACAGGACTTCTAGTTTTAACTGTAAATGCCAGAAATTCACGATTATTGTAGTAGTAGCAGTAGTAATCTTTATGTGCCTATATGATTTGTTTAGAGAATATTTAGATTCGTTACATAACGCACCCGGCCTTATAGGCCTATATGTCACACTTTTAACATAAGTGGTTTACTGTGAGCATACATATACACACGCACTAAATATATCTCTCTCTCTATCTCTCCCCCCCCCCTCACTCTCCTTGTCTCTCTCTCTCTCTCTCTCTCTCTCTCTCTCTCTGTCTCTCCCTCTCTCTGTCTCTCTCTCTCTCTTTCTTTCACACATACCGTCACACATACACGCATTCATTTTCACTCACACCATCGCATGCCCCCACCCCTCCATAACTCGCGCATTTTCTTTCTTGCACACACAGTCATATTCACCCTCGCGCATTAAACATGTGTACGCATGCCATTACACAAATATATCAAGTATGATATCCCGTGTATATACATACAAATACATATTTTCAGTGGTATATTGCTTGTCATCTTTTCATATATGCATTTACAAGTAACCTGGTTGTCTATCTTGGACACTCGTTGATAAGAAATGAGATCCGTGGGGGGGGGGGGGGGGGGGGAAGGGGGGGGGGTTGTTTTGAGAATATGCATGGTTTTTGTCCACAATTGCCTGGAAGAGTGTAATTCGTAAATCATTATAGAATTCACATTCTAATAGAAAATGGGCCTACTACTAAAGATGACGAAACTGTTAGCTGTAATGCTATGTAGAAGTAGTAATAGTAGTAGTGGTAGTAGTAGTATAGAAGTAGTTGTAGTAGTAGTAGTGGTAGTAGTAGTAGTGGTAGTAGTATAGAAGTAGTAGTATAGTAGTAGTAGTAGTAGTAGTAGTAGTAGTAGTAGTAGTAGTTAGTAGTAGTAGTAGTAGTAGTAGTATAGTAGTAGTAGTAGTAGTAGTAGTAGTAGTAGTTGCAGCAGTAGTAGTAGTAGTAGTAGTAGTAGTAGTAGTAGTAGTAGTAGTAGTAGTAGTAGTAGTAATAGTAGAAGTAGGTAGTAGTAGTAGTAGTAGTAGTAGTAGTGGTAGTAGTAGTAGTATTAGTATAGTAGTAGTAGTAATAGTAGTAGTAATAGCAGTAGAGGTAGTAGTAGTAGTGGTAGTAGTAATAATAATAGTAGTAGTAGTAGTAGTAGTAGTAGTAGTAGTAGTAGTAGTAGTAGTAGTAGTAGAAGAAGAAGTAGTGGTAGTAGTAGTATAGTAGTAGTAGTAGTAGTAGTAGTAGTAGTAGTGTAGTAGTAGTAGTAGTAGTAGTAGTAGTAGTAGTAGTAGTAGAAAGTAGAAGAAGTAGTGTTAGTAGTAGTAGTAGTAGTAGTAGTAGTAGTAGTAGTAGTAGTAGTAGTAGTAGTAGTAGTAGTAGTAGTAGTAGTAGCAGTAGTAGTAGTAGTAAGTGGTAGTAGTAGTAGTAGTAGTAGTAACAGTAGTAGTAGTAGTAGTAGTAGTAGTAGTAGTAGTAGTAGTAGCAGTAGTAGTAGTAGTAAGTAGTAGTAGTAGTAGTAGTAGTAGTAGTAGTAGTAGTAGTAGTAGTAGTAGTAGTAGAAGAAGTAGATAAGAAATGAGATCCGTGGGGGAGGGGGGGGGGGTTGTTTTGAGAATGTTCATGGTTTTTGTCCACAATTGCATGAAAGAATGTAATTCGTAAATCATTATAGAATTCACATTCTAATAGAAAATGGGTCTTCTACTAAAGTTGACGAGACTGTTCGCTGTAATGATATGTAGTAGTAGTAATAGTAGTAGTGGCAGTAGTAGTATAGTAGTAGGTGTACTAGTAGTAGTGGTAGTAGTAGTAGTAGTGGTAGTAGTAATAGTAGTAGTAGTAGTAGTTGAAGTTGCAGTAGTAGCAGTAGTAGCAGTAGTAGTAGAGGTAGTAGTAGTAGTGGTAGTAGTAATATTTATTTATTTATTGATGTTTAAGGTCACATAATTATGCACAATGGCTAATCATGACCGTGACAGTTTTAGGGTGGAGGAAGCCGGAGTACCCGGAGAGAACCACCGAGCAACGACGAGCAGCTGCCAGCTCCCCAATATCGGAACTCCGCACTGCAGCACAGGCAGGGTTAGATTGGTTGAAGACATGCGTACCATCGACGTGCAGTACGTCTTAGTACACGCCGTTATCGTGCCCCCACGTGGGCAATGGAGATGAAATGCCTTGCCCAAGGACACAATGCGGTT